>CM070729.1:28013939-28482399 GCA_036346275.1 Otatea glauca
TTCGATCGGGACCCTGCCTCCAAGAAGGGGAAGAAGGTAATAACCAAGGACCCTGCGAAGCCCCGGCGTCCGACTAGCGGTCCCAAGATCCAGGATCCGTCAACATGGGCCTCGATGCCTTCGGCTACCTCCCCCTCCAAACCCGTGGCACAACCGGGTCCTGATCCGAAGGACTCGAGCAGTCGGGAGGCGCCTAGGGTTTTGACTGGTGGCGCCCCGAGTGGTCCCTCCAGAAGTAGCTCCGCCACCCGAAAGAAGCCACCGATAAGTATGAAGAAGTCCGACAGGTTTGTTTCCCTATCGACTCTTACTTGGCGCATTTCGTCGGCTTATTCGCTGATGATCTTTCTTGTAGGGCTCCATCATTCGATGTTCCTTTCGAGGCATCGTTCGGGGTCCCTATAGAGGCTGGGCCCCAGGACGTTCATGTTTCGGTTGGGGAGGTAACGCCTGAGGATACTGGTGCGCCAGCCAAGCTCCAGCCACCTTCGTCGACTCCTCATGATCCGGCATTGGGTCCTGCTACTCAGGAGCCTGTCTCCTGTCCATCCCCCGCAATTGAAGCGATTCCCCGGATTCCGCCGGCCCCTGCTCGCCCTCGGCTCATAATGCAAGCCACGTGGGTTGATGAGGAGGAAGGCTTGAAGCTCCTAGACGACTCGGAGGAGGAGGAGAAAGAGAGAAATGACTTTTACAGTCATGCCACGGTGCGCGTGCGCCCAGCCCGGGTATCCACTTCTCTTCGCTCAACATTTTCTTGCTTATATGAGTCCGCATGTAGTCACCTTTTCCCGTGTTGATTGCAGAAAATAGGGGAGCGCTCTGAAAAGAAAGTTGAGTACCTCCAGAAGATGCTCCCGGAGGTCCGAACGCCAGAATACTCCGCCAATTGGAGCAGATCAAGGCTGGGCATGCTGCCGAGCTGCGGGCTCTTCGGTCAGAGTTGCAGGCGCTGCGGGAGGAGAAGCTGGACGTTATCGGCTCCCTCCGAGGTGAATATTTCTTATCCTCCCCGAACTTCTCGTTCAGTCGACTGGTTTCTTGATTTCCCTATATCCGTGTCAGCTCGAGATTTCTATATCACAAAACTCCAGGGGTGACTCGAAGTCACGGGAAAGGAGTTAGAAGGTACTTTTAGCCACTCAACTCTCCCTTGTCTTTGTCGTCTTCCGCATGGTCCCTGTAAATCTGCTCCGCTTGTAGATTATAAGTTCAAGACGCGGGCGCAGTACGCTGTTTTCAATGACAAGGTTAACGCCCTTGAGACGTCTTGCTCAAAGCTTTGCGTAGCCTCGGGGCCCTTGCTGAGCTCGCTTCATCCCGAAGGCGAGAGGCCGCTCAGCAGGGACCAAGTTATCAATCGGTTAGGGGAAGCCCCCAAGGAGCTCAAGAGACTTTTGAAGGAAGCGGCGACCAATGGTGATAGCCTGGCTCTGGCGGTCACAAAGTTACTATACCCTCGAGTGGATCTTGAAGTTATCAAGGAGGGCTATGCCTGCAACGTAGATGAGGACCGAGTGGCCGAGCTTTGGGAGGAAGTCAAAGATGCTTCTTTTGCTATATCGGAGAATTTGAACCTATGAAAAATATATAAAGGCATTTCTTTGATATCATGTTTCTCTTTTTTTATCTGAGTGGTTTTGATATTTTAAATATCGCATCCGACTGGTCCAGCCCCCAGGCTCTGGGGCATGGTTCATAACGCATGTCCCGGAGTCTTAGAAATTATAGGAGAGAAGCACTCAGAAACGTAAGATCAAAGAAAATTATGTGAAAATAACTTTAAGAATGAACTTTCATTCATATGGGAAAAATTGAATTACAAAGTTCAAGTGAAAAAACGACGTAGCTGTTCTATGTTCCAAGTGTTGCTGATTGTCGTGCCATCTTCATGCATGAGCTTATAAGCCCCAGGGCGTACCACCTCGTCGACGATGTAAGGGCCTTCCCAGCTTGGGGAGAGTTTATGCTCGCATCTCTGATTCTTTCTAAGGACCAGATCTCCTTTGGAGAAAGCGCGGCTTCTTACATTGCGACCGTGATAGCGGCGACGCATGCCCTGAAGGTACTTTGCCGACCGAATCGTTGCGACGTCCCTGGCTTCTTCCAGTCGGTCAAGGTCCTCTAGTCGGCTTTATTCCGAGGCAACTTCTTCGTAGCTCCGAACCCGCGAGGATCTGAATTATAACTCGGTGGGGAGGACCGCCTCCGAACCATACACCAGGAAGAAAGGTGATTACCTGGTTGCTCTGCTGGGGGTGGTTCGCAGCCCCCAGAGTACCGAAGGCAATTCTTTGGCCCACCGGATGGCATATGGTTGGCGACAATAAAAAATCCTTGCCTTTAGGCCCTGTAATACCATGCCGTTGGCTCGCTCGACCTGCCCGTTACTTCGGGGGTGTGCCACCGATGCGAAGCAGATTTTTATGCCTAGCTCATTGCACCAATCTTGAAATACACCGCCTTTGAATTGGGTGCTGTTATCCGTGATGATTCGGTTTGGTACGCCGAACCTAACCACGATTTCATGGAAGAATTCCTTGGCCTTAGCGGCTGTGATTGTGGCGACTGGCTTGGCCTCAATCCACTTGATGAATTTATCGACGGCCACGAAGAGATGAGTATAACCGCCTTGAGCTTTCTTCAGAGGTCCCACCATGTTGAGCCCCCAGACTGCAAATGGCCAGGTGATTGGAATGGTTTGTAGCTCCTGCGCTGGCTTGTTCATCTATCGTGCAAAGAACTGACATCCTTCGCATGTCTGGATGATGTCCTCTGCATCGGTTACAGCAGTTGGCCAGAAAAATCCCTGGCGATAAGCCTTGCCTACCAGGGTTGATGATGCCACGTGATTTCTGCAAACTCCCGAGTGGATTTCCTTGAGAAGATCCCTTCCTTCTTATTCTGATATGCACCGTCGTAGTACACCAGAGGAGCTCTTGCGATAGAGTTCTTCTGTGATCACCACATAGCTCTTGCTTCGGCGTATTATTCGTTCGACTTTCATGCGGTCTTCGGGTAGCTCGTCCTTCATCAAATAGTCCACATACGGGGCTGTCCAATCGGGGGTAATGACTAGGACTTCTGCCTCGTCGCTCTTCTCCCCTAGGACGTCCGATTTTGGTCGAGTGCTAATCGTGCGCTTATGAATTTCTTCGACGAATACACCCACGGGTACCGTAGACCGGCAAGATCCCATTTTTGCTAGCTCATCGTCTGCTTCATTGTCTCGACGGAGCACATGAATGAGTTCTAGGCTGTCAAAATTTCCTTCTAGCTTGCGTACCTCTTGGCAATAGGCCGCCATGTTGTCTTCGATGCAGGACCATTCTTTTTGCACTTGGTTGACCACGAGCATTGAGTCTCCGCGAACCGCCAAACATCGAATGCCAAGTGATATGGCGATACGGAGCCCATGGATGAGTGCCTCGTACTCGGCGGTGTTATTTGAAGCGGAAAAAAGTATTTGAAGAACGTATCTCAACCTTTCTCCACTTGGTGATATGAGCACGATGCCAGCCCCCGCGCTGCTAAGCATGAGGGAACCATCAAAGTACATTGTCCAGTACTCGAGCTCCTTGGTAACCGCCGGGCTTTGAAGCTCTGTCCAATCGATTGTGAAGTCGACGAGCACTTGAGACTTGATGGCAGTACGAGGCTTGAATAAGATATCGAAAGCTCTAAGCTCAACCGCCCACTTTGCAATTCTCCCGATAGCCTTCTGGTTGTGAAGTATGTCTCCTATTGTGAAGGAGGTGACCACCGAAATAGTGTGCTCTTGGAAGTAGTGCTTGAGTTTGCGAGACGTCAGGAGTACGGCATACAATAATTTTTTCACTTGCGGATACCGCACCTTGGATTCACTCAGGACCTCGCTGATGAAGTAGACCGGGTGTTGTATTTTCTGCGCGTGGCCCGGCTCCTCCCTTTCTACAACGACCGCACCGCTGACTACGTGAGTCGTTGCCGCGATATAAAGTAATAGAGGCTCCTCAAGCATCGGTGAAACCAAGACCGGGGGCGTCGTCAAAAAGGTCTTCAAATCTTCAAACGCTTGTTGTGCTTCTGAAGTCCACTGGAAATTATCTTGCTTTTTAAGGAGTTTAAAGAATGGCATACCTCGCATACCCAGTCGGGAAATAAACTTGCTGAGTGCAGCCATGCATTCTGTAAGCTTCTTGACGTCTTTTGGCAGGCCGGCGGGTCCATATTTGATATGGCCCTGATCTTCTCTGGGTTGGCCTCGATGCCTCGCTGTGATACGATAAACCCGAGCAATTTTCCCGATGATACTCCGAAAACACACTTCTCGGGGTTGAGCTTCATGCTGAAGGCCCTTAGACTTTCGAATGTCTTGGTCAGGTCGGCTATAAGGTCGTTCCTTTCTCGAGTTTTTACCAAGACATCATCTACGTATGCCTCCACATTACGCCCGAGCTGGGTGTGGAAACACCGTTGTATCGCGTGTTGGTATGTCGCACCGGCATTTTTTATCCCGAACACCATCGTTGTATAGCAAAAGGCTCCGAAGGGTGTGATGAACGAAGTCTTGATATGATCTTCCGCCTTCAGGAGAATCTGGTTGTACCCAGAGTAGGCGTCGAGGAAACTCAGGATCACTACTACAGAAAGGCTTATATTAGACGCCTCATCACAGACGGTTCCTCAAAACCGTCTGTGACGAATAATATCACTGACGGTTTTATATTGAGACCATCAGTGACATTATCATAGACGGACCTCTACAAAAACCGTCAGTGATATACATCAATATCACAGACGGTTGTAGTTAAAAACTGTTTGTGAAGATATCACAGACGGTTATTTTATAAAACCGTCTGTAATATCACGTATTATCCCAGACGGTTTTGTAATAAAACCGTCTGTCATATATCACAGACGGTTTTATTATAAAACCGTCTGGAATGCTATGTTTATCATTGACGGTTTTTTATAAAACCGTCTGAGATTTCTATCAGCAATATAAAATACAGAGGCCCGAGCCACTTGGTGCATTTAGGGTTTCGGGATCTATTTTCATTTGGTTGCTGCTGTGCAGCTGTGAGGCGATTTGGTAAAAGAAGACCGTTGATTTTGAAGGGTGATTGAGGATCCATTTGATTTTTGTGATCTAAGGTTAGTAACGGTGTCTAATTGCAGTATATTCAAGATCTTGCTTGGTAAGGATAGAATTTGATGTTTTTTTAGATTTAGCTTGTAGATTCATGTGTTCTTTCTATGTAAGGGTAGTAATGGGTTTTAATTGCATTAACACTAAATGCTATATGCTTGGCGTAGATGGACCGAAGATGGATGTACACTAAGAACCGTGTGAGTGCCGAGTACATTAATGGCGTCTCTGCTTTTAGAAGAGCTGCAGAAGAGGATATGTTTAATAAGGGGGGGCAGTTGATGTCTTGTCCATGCATTGACTGTGAGAATCTGAAGATGTTTCGAAACTTTGCGCAAATCGAAGCACACTTGATTATGAGGGGTTTCAAAACGGGGTATACATGTAGGACCAGTCACGGTGAAGAGCAGGAGATACAAGAAGCAGGTATTAACATGGTCGATGAAGTCAATCATATGTCGGATGGTTATATCGATTGTGGTTCCGATGAGGATAGGTTGCAGGAAAATAATCTAAATCAGATGTTGCGCGATGTAGAAGGGAACCGTGATGATAGAGAATATGGTAAATTCTGGGGCTTGATGGAGGACTCGGAGAAACCTTTGTTCCCATGCTGCAAGTGAAAATACACAAGGTTGTCATCCGTGCTTGAACTGCTGAAATTGAAAGCAAGCAACGGTTGGTCCGATAAGAGTTTCACAGCGCTGTTACGTTTATTGGCAGACATTCTTCCCGAGGGTAACGAGTTGCTGTCAACCACCTACAAAGCTAAGAAGGTTCTTTGTCCATTGGGAATGGATGTAGAAAGAATACATGCTTGTCCGAACGACTGTATCCTGTACCGCCAAGAGTACGCGAACTTGCACATATGTCCTTTGTGCAACGCATCCCGGTACAAGCGTAAGAGTCATTCGGATGATGATAGTGAGGGCATCCAGTGATGAAAGGACCTCTGCTAAGGTGGCATGGTATCCGCCTATAATTCCTCGCTTGAAGCGCTTGTTTGCGAACCCAAATGAGGCAAAATCTGCTGCGCTGGCACTTGAGGAGCGTAAGAACCATGGAATGCTAAGGCACCTGCACGATTCCATCCAATGGAGAAACATCGATAGGAGTTTCAAGAATTCGTGAGGATCCGAGGAATATAAGGTTTGGATTGAGTACAGATGGAATGAATCCTTTCGGTAACATGAGTAGCCGGCATAGCACTTGGCCTGTGAATATGTGTATCTACAACCTTCCTCCTTGGTTGTGTATGAAGCGCAAGTACATTTTGTTGTATGTACTTATCCAAGGACCGAAACAACCTGGGAACGATATTGATGTGTACCTAGCACTATTGGTGGAAGATCCAAAACACTATGGGTTCCCGGTACAGTGTATGGGATGCGTATAAACGAAAGAACTTCACTTTGCAATCGCTTTTGTTCTCAGACTATAAATGATTACCCTGCCCTTGGTAACCTATTAGGCCAGAGTAAAAAAAGGAACCAAAGCCTGCACTCACTGCTTAGACAATACCGAGAGTGTGTGGCTGAATGACTCACGCAAAACTGTTTACATGCATCACTGCAGGTTCCTTCGGAGGAATCACCCATATCGCAAAATGAAAAAACAATTCGATGGAACGAACAAAGACGGTTTAGCTCCAAAGCCTTTAAGTGGGATAGATATCCATGATATGGTTAAGAACTTAGATGTTGCGTTTGGAAAGGGGCGTAAATCGAGGTCCCGTGAGAAGAGCACGTGGAAGAAGAGATCAATATTTTGGGACCTACCTTATTGGGAGCGCCTAAAAGTTCGGCACTGCATCGACGTGATGCACATGGAGAACAATGTCTGTGATAGCTTGATTGGTCTCTTATTGAATATTAAAGGCAAATCAAAGGACAATATCAATTCACGCCTTGACTTGGTCGATATGGGCATAAGACCTGAGTTAGCACCGAAAGAGATAGATACAGGCTGAACAAACTGCGAACCTGCTTGTTACACTTTGTCTAAGGCCGAGAGAATCAACTGCGCTGCTTGCATGGTGTGAAAGTTCCGTCTCAAGCATCCTCTAACATGAAGAGACTTGTTTCGATGCAAGATTTGAAATTAGTTGGCATGAAGTCTCATGATTGTCATGTGCTTTGATGACACAAATGCTCTCGTGGCAATTAGAAGTATTTTGCCACCAAGGTCCGGAGACAATCACGAGGTCAGTGTTATTTCTTTAACACAATTGCTCGTAAGGTCATCGATCCCAAGCACTAGATGCACCGCAGCCGAGGTGGTGATGACTCTATGTAATCTTGAGATGTATTTCCTCCGTCGCTTTTCGATATCATGGTCCATCTCATTGTTCACCTTGTGATAGAGATAAAGATATGCGGGCCCGTGTTCCTACGTAGCATGTACCCATTCGAGAGGTATATGGGAATTCTCAAGTCCTACGTGACGGAATCAATCTCGTGGAGGGTAGCATTGTCGAAGGTTATGCAACCAAGAAGTCGTGAGTTCTCAGATCGATTACATGGCTCAGGTCGAACCAATAGGTGTGCCTCGATCTCGCCATGAGGGGAGACCCTAGGGCATCGGGACCATCGGAAGGAAAGCAATCACGCCTGATCCTGCTTCCTATGCTCAAGCTCATTTCACGGTTTTGCAACACATGGCTGTAGTGTCCCCGTACATCGACGAGCATAAGCACTGGCTACGGCAATAGAATCGACGCGACAAGAGTCTTGGATCACGAGACAAAGATAACCTTCGCTTAACAGATGGTCAAGGAGCGACCCATCATTGGGACCTCGTCAGTGATACGCTCACATGGTTGGCAAAGGGCCAACATTTACAGCTTGTAACATGGAAAGGATACGACTTAAATGGGTACACATTTTACACGAGAGATCGTGATATGAAGAGCAAAACTGATAGCGGTGTGCGATAGATGCGCTCAACACCGCTGGGTCAACGAGGAGCTCCTACTATGGGTTCATAGAGGAGATTTGGGAGCTCGACTATGTACTATTCAAGATCCCCTTATTTCGGTGTCGTTGGGTCCACCTCCAAAGACGTGAAGGTTGACAAACACGGTGTCACTCTCATCGACTCGCACGGCGTCGGATACCAAGATGAACCATTCATACTCGCTAACCAAGCTATTCAAGTATTCTATGTAATCGACCCGTCCAACAAGAAGAGACATGTAGTTCTTCAGGGAAAAAGGAGGATTGTCGGAGTAGAGAATGTAGTAGATGAGGAAGAATACAATCAATTCGAAGAGTTGCCTCCTATCGGAAAGAGCATCATAGACCAGGAAGAACAACCCGAATAAGCTAGCTACACACGCGTCGATCATCATGAAGGGCTAATTTTTATACAAAAGAATAAGCAAGTGGAGTTATGATTTTAAGTGTACTAGCTCTAGAAGATAATAGAGTTGTTTGTAATGAGATGCTTGAAATTAAAAGCAACTTTGTGTATATATGCATCTGATTTATTTAATATAGTTTCCTTTCCTTTACTGATATTGCTTCATCTACAATTCCATATACAGTAAACATTATGTAAAGAAGGCCAAACTTTGGATTTACCTTAGCGAAGGTCTGTCAATCATTCATCACTGCATTTGGTTCTATAATAGAACCGTCTGGTATAGTTTATATCACGACGGTTCTAATACATAACCGTCATGATAAAACTATCCTGCATAGCTTCTAGTATAGAACCGTCGGTGATAAATAATATCACGCACGGTTCTAAGCTAGAACCGTCGTGATATTTTATAATGCAGCAGTTCTAATCTAGAACCGCTCGTGATATGGGAGACATATAAAAGGCCACTCGCGAGATCATTCATTCTCTACTCTTCCACTCACGTGCTCAAAACCCTAAGTATTCGCCTCCGCCCCGCCGCCGCCTCCCTTCACCGACGGTGCCCCTCGTCGACCCTCTCCCATCGCCGACGCCGCCTCGCCGACGCCTCCCATCGCCGATGCCGCACCCGACGCCTCCCCATCGATTTTCGCTCGGTAAGAGCCGATAATCGCTACCCTCTATCTAAACCTCAAGTAGGCTAGCTAGAAATCTCACTACTTCAGTTTGTGCGAGACAACGGAAACTATTGATGTTTGGGTAATTAAATTAAAATACATGTCTACACTGTTGTTCTTATTTTAAAAACACTAACAATGTGACAAAAAGAATGTTGCCAATATAAAATGCAGATCTAGGTTAAAAATTGGATGATTTTTATTATTTTAATTCTTGCAACTATATATTACCCCCACGAAATACATGGTGAAATTCGCTCGGTAAGTGCCGATAATCGCTCCCCTCTCACCAATTTTCTTTTGGTCATGGAGAAGCAAAACCATAGCGATTTTCGTTGACGTTGTAATCTTGTTGTTACATACCTACATTATGAAGTACGAGTAGAAACAAAGCAATGAGATATGTACGAGTAGTAACAAAGAACATTAGAACTAGATATTTATTTGAGATGAGGGCACATTTTTTAATTCTTTGCTATTCCTCAATCCATCCCTGGTGAGGTGTATGACTATCCATTAAGTGGCTGTGTTTATTTATGAGAGAAATTCACTTCGATTTAGTAACTACAACAAGATTACTGCCTTCATTTTTGGGCATATTCGATTTAGCAACTACAACAAGATTACTCAAGCCAACTGTGCAAGGTGTGATCGAGACTAGTGTCAGAGACCAAGTTAGACATTACTTCTGAGAAGTTATAACTAAAATATCATGAATTGCTTCTCTCAACTTACCTTCTCTGAACTACCTTTGTACCCATTAAATAAAAGCAGCCATCAATTGGTAGCCTTCCATGTTTGTTTACTTTTCTTTCCTGTTGTGCCACGACAACCAGCCTAGATTGCAAGATGGTGTCCCCTCATTCGCCGTCTGAAGGATGCGATGAGTCACCGAAAAGAAAACCTCCTCGAGGTCCAAGAGGAGCAAATAAAAGGCCCACATAACGATATACCATCACAGCGGTTGATCGAAAGGATGGGGCCCCCACCGAACAAAGAAAGGTGGTGAATGCATTTAGGACATTGTGCGGGATAGTTGCACGGGAACGGGTCCCCATCACATGTCCATCCTGGAAGTCGCTGACTGATGAGAGCCGTAACGACTTGGTGACAGAAATTATGTCTTCGTTCGATATCCCAGAAGACTTTGTGATCATAGTGAGACGGTATGCACTGCTAGTGGCGGGAAAGGCGTGGAAGAATTTCAAGAGAACCCTTGCCAAGGAATATGTCAATAAGGACAGGACTCCCTTCTCTAAGAATGGGTTCATTACTGAGGATGTATGGCAAAATTTTGTTGAGGCGAAGACGACTGATGAATTCGTGCGGCCAAAGTGAAACCCACAAGGCCCCGCAGTAAGGAGCACCCACCTCACGCACTTGGCACCGCGGTACGCGGAAGAGGGACCAATGGGAGAGGGAGGACGAGGAGGCCTGTGTGCCATTTGCATGTATCGTTGACCGACGTGCGGACTGGCCGAGAGCAAGGTCAAGTGCCACGCCTTCCAAGCACCGCCTCCTTTACAAACCCTGTGGACGAGGAAGTCGCCAACGGCCGTAAGATATCGAACTTCCAATTTTGTACGTAATTAGTTCTTAATTTCGTAAGTGAATTAACTTTTCGAGATCTTGCGGTAGCGCTGAGTACACAATCTTCGAGGGCACTTTTTGCCGACAGGAGAAAGATGTACTTCCACAGCCTTGGGAAACAAGGAACACTCAGTCGCACGCGAGGCGCTGGGGTTTTTGTTCCCAAACTCGTGGATTTCAGCGACTCGCATAAATACCGAGTAGGATGAGAACCATAGCAGAGCGAGAGGAACGATCGTACAAAGGATTGAGGAAAGACTAAGAGAAGAATTCAACAATAAGATAAAAAGCCTGAGGAAAGGCTCAATAATCACCTGCGCAAGTCCTGATGTATGTGGGCAAATCAGCCCCACTACCAAAAAGAGCACTTGTCGGCTCGCCACTCCCACACCAACATGGAAATCTACTGTCTGTGACATCAAGGTACTTATACATATGTCTTGAATGCTCCATACAAATAGCTGTTGGACGCAGTAGCTAATTGTGTACCGTTATGTAGGTGCCCATGCGGTGCACTCTCCAAGTGAGACTTGTCCATGGTGCCACTCTTATTCCGGCTGCTTCGGGGGTCGTGTTTCCGTTTATTGAAGGGGCGCTGGTGCACGGCACCCTTGTGGCACAGGGATTCATGAAGGTTAGTGTGGACGGTGTAAACGATAATTTCAAGACCGTCCCACTACTGATGCCTCCAAACGACGAGATTGTGACACTGGGGGACGCCATTCACACTTTTATCCAGTGGCCCAGCAGCGACATCTCCCTAGATTCCCGTCCTCCATCACCTGAGCTTCCCCAACTGCCTGAGCCATATGATGCACCCCAGCAGAGCACCAAATCGCTCCGTGCCTCTCGCATCAAAGGATATTCAAGGATGGTGCCCACTGCCTCCGTGCACTCCTTATGGCGTAAAAAATTCAAGGGCAAAGCGGGCAAATCATGAAGAAATTGGACTATCCAATTGCTCACGCCTGAGTATACCAAATAGGAGAGCCTTTGTAACAGGAGAGCGCATGAAGAACCTTTCTATTGCTTGCGTCAGACAGACCAGGTGCATGCAACAGCTAAAAAGCAGTGCAAGACCGCATAACGAGTATATCACCGGGCCAAGTATGAGCATCTATTCAACGAGTCATCGGGAGATTCTTCACACCGACTTCAATGACCTTTTGACGCCTTTCAACCTCGACGCCCTCGACGCCGCGCTCTTGAGATGCTTGGACATTGTAAGTGTGTGCATTCACATTCTACATTCGTATTATCGATAAAAGTCATCTATATATATATGACTCAATGCTTTCAGATATTTAGATACATGATCCGAAGCGAGACAGAACGAACAACCGTGGGTTTCGACCCACACATAGTCTCCAAGCAAACAATGGACAGAGATTACGGATTTGTCAATAAATACATCGGAGAGGCCTTGGCGGCTCAAAAACATAAAGAGTTCATACTTTTACCACACAACCTGGGGTAAGTGCTAGTTTGATTTGCACTATGCTCGCAACTCGCTCGCTAATTGACCATGCCGACATACCCGTAGGTTTCACTGGTTCTCATTGTAATTCATCCATCGATGAATCGGGTTATTTACCTTGATTCCTTACAGAGTGGCAGCCACGACTTACAACCTATCGTAAAATTAATCACTGTAATTAATCACGCTTCTCCAAAGATAACATGGTCATGTAGGTTGTTCAAACGTGTATGTTTCTCCTGGAATAGCTGAGGCTAACCTCTTGCAATCACGTAGCGCGCTCAAAGTGTACAAAGATTATGGAGGGCCTTCTAGCAAGGACAGTGCTATGTGAATCACGATTTTAAGTTTTCGTATCCACAGACACAATAATCCTATGTAAACTATGTAATAATGATTCTGAACTAACCAAATCTATATTTGCAAAGCCACCAGCAGGAAAGGGAAATAACTGCTGTGGATTTTACATTTGCCACAACATGGAACTCCTTGTCACTAAGAAAACGCCTAATCGGGTAACAACCGCGTGGAAGAGGCAGATCCGAGCGAATTCGAGGACAACTTTGTGCCTTCTTGCTCACCAAGTTTTACGTAAAAGGCGAGTTCCACGCTGCCGATAACTTGAGGAGTCGATTTTTCTAAATTACCATTTGGGTTAATTGTCAAACTTGTGTTGTGGATTTGCAAATTGTAGTTGTGTATTCTATTAATTGGTTAATGCTATTGAGTTACATTTGGTTAATATATCTAAGTTCATTTATTAAATGGTTGTAATGTTTTTGTAACATGAGTTTAGTTATTTTGTAATATGCTTTTTTCCAGAGGGCGTGGCTAGCATTTCCTCAGGCTAGCCAATAAATAGAGAAATGGTTGCCTATTAGAAGTCTTATCACAGACGGTTTTTAATTAAAACCGTCTGTGATATACGTATGTAACAAAGTGTTCAAAACTAAAATCGTCTGTGATGTAATGATGTAACAGACGGTTTCAAACAAAAACCGTCTGTGATATCATCACATCACAGACGGTTTTTAAATAAAACCGTCTGTGATGTGATAATATCACAGACGGTTTTAGTTGAAAACCGTCTGTGATATATTCTATCACGCATTTTATGCCGTAACATTATCGACATGGTTACGCATTTGTTCGAAACTGTTTATGATGACGGTTCCGAACCGTCTGTGATAAGCTTTTCTGTAGTAGTGGATCTCGCACCCGGCGGTTTAATCAACCACCTGATCAATCCGAGGTAACCCGAAAGGATCCTTCGGACACGCTTTGTTGAGATCGGTATAATCAACACACATGTGCCACGTTTTATTCTTTTTTTGAACTAATACAGGGTTTGCCAACCAATCGGGATGGTACACTTCTTTTATAAATCCTGCAGCTAAAAGCTTGGTGATTTCCTGCTTGATGGCATTCCGGCGATCCGGAGCAAACAACCGAAGCCTCTGCTTGATTGGTTTTGCTTTTTCGTCGACGTGTAGAGAGTGCTCGATCAACTTCCTACGAACACCCGGCATGTCGGATGGTTTCCAGGCAAAGATGTTCTTGTTGACCCGGAGGAAGGTGACGAGCTCGTCTTCCTATTTGTCCTCGAGCCCTGTCCCGATCAAAGTCGTCTTTGACGGATCGGATGGGTCAAGAATGATTCTCTTGGTCCCATCGCCGGGCTTCATACCTGACGTGGCCTGCTTCTTGGACGGGATATCGCCCTCTTCCTGTAAAGTAACCGCTTCCACTTAGATTTCCTTTCTTTCGCTGGCTGCCTCCTGCAACTCGGCAAGTTCATGGTTCTCTCGCTCGCACTCCAAGGACCGCTTGATGTTGCTGCGGACCGTGATGATGCTTCTGGTCCCGCATCTTCATCGCAAGTAGGTGTAGCGCGACGCCATGAACCGAGCCAACTGGTCTTCCCAAGATAGCGTGATACGCCGTCTCAAGTCCGCTACCAAATTTATTTACTCGATGCACGTGTTGTCCTTGGTGCCGAAGGTGACGGGCAAAGAAATCTACCCGAGTGGAAGCGACGACGCTCAGGGGATTACACCATGGAACGGCTGAGTGCTCGGCCTCAGCTCGGAGCGGGGAATGTTCATGTCATTGAAAGTTTTGGAGAATAAGACGTTGAGTCCACTCCCTCCATCGATCAAGACCTTTTTGAGCCTCACATTGAGAATTGCGGGGTCGAGCACTAGAGGGAACTTACCCGGATGTAGAACCCGGTTGGGGTGATCCGAGCGATCGAATGTGATCGGGACCTCAGACCACCTAGGTATTGTTGGGTCGCTGGTTCCACCGCATTGACTTCCCGAGCGGTGATCTTTGCTTCCGCTTGGACTCATATCCCGTGGAGCCTCCGTAGATGTAGTTCAAGTCCTGCTCGGGCTCTTGGAAATTGTCTTCATCTGGAAGGTCTTTCTTCTTCGCTGCCTCGTCCTTTGCTGGAGCTGGCTGCTTGTTGCTTTCCCGCGCAAAACGCTTCAAGGTGAAGCAGTCCTTGGCGACGTGCTTTCCCTTAGGGCGGAAAGGACAGATTGCTTCCATGATAGTGCTGTAGTCAGGTGCCTCCCTCTGCATTGCTCGGGGCCGGCTGTGCTCGGCCATCGCGACTAATTCCTCGCCCTTCCGCTTCTTGTCTTTGTGCTTGGAGAACTCGGGCTTGTCGTGTTTGTTCTTCTGATGTGGGCGATCTTCTTGGCGCTCGGCCAGGGCGTCCGAGGCCGTGGCGTAGCAGTCGGCCAGCGCGAACATCTGCTTCACGGAGGTAGGGGGTTTCCTGGACATTTCTTGATTAGATCAGGATCACTTACCCCTTTCTCGAAGGCCGCCACCACCACCGCTTCTGATACATCCCGGATGGAGTTCTTTTTCTGCATGAAACACCGGATGAAGTCTCTCAGCGTCTCGTCCTTCTTCTGGTGAAGCTGGTACAGATCCCACGCGGTGCCAGGCCTCTCGTAGGTCCTCTGAAAGTTTGCAATGAATTGATCGCAGAGATTGCTCCAGGAGTCCACCGAGTTCGCCGGTAGCCCTGTGAGCTAAGCTTGAGTTGAGGGGGTGAGATTGACCGGTAGATAGTTTGCCATCATAGTCTGATTGCCCCTGGCGTAGACCTGCAGCCAAGCTTCTGGATCTCGCTCCCCGTCAAACTTTACGATGCCCTTCGGATTGAACCCTTCGGGCCATATCACTCGGCGTAGCCGAGGGGTGAATGCTCGGATCCCGTCAATAGATCTCTCATCATGATGAGGGGGAGACCGGCGTGGCGAGCCTTTGGCTCGGCGATGGTCGTCAACACGTCGGAGCGGAGTCCATCGCGGTGAGTCCATGACTCGACGATCGTCATTGTTCCGTTCCCGGCGATGTTGGTCTCTGTGGTTGTCGTAGTCGTCGTACCTTCGGTCACTCCGTCGATCGTGGCAGGTGCTGAAACGCTCGTAGTCGTCATGGCGCCCGCGTTGCTCTTCCTCGTCCCGCTCCTACCGTCTGGCGGTGATGTCTTGGCGGAGGTCGCGGTTGATAATTCGGCGTGCGTCTCCGACTGGTGGTGTATGGCGCCGATCGCCAGATTCGACTAGTTGCGACCGATCCGCCGGCGACACGAGTAGCTGCGTGGGAGCGTGAGTGCGCTTCACCCATCGGTTTTTCCCGATTCTCCGGATTGTTGCCGCCGCACCATGGCTATGATCCGGGCCACGATCGTGGTCGCCGGCCGTCCGATGCAATCATCGGGTCTAGCGTGTCGAGAAGCGCCTTGGAGGCGATAACGCTCGTGACGGCGCGGAAGACGGATTGGTCTCCCAACCTGGACTACAGGATGTCATCTCGGACATTGCAGCCACGCGATCGAAGCGACCGCGCCTACACGTCCTTGCCCTTACGAAGGCCATCTTCCTCCGCAGCCTCTTGGTCTTCTTGATGGAGGTCGGTCCACTGCTCCTCAATTGCGAAGACACCGCGAAAATCGCAGCAGTTCTTTACAATGCTGACTGGTTTTCCGGGTGAATCAGAGTAGCATACCTGAGATGGGTTGGCCTGATCTTTACCAGATTGAATCTGGTTTAGGTCCGCAGCGCTTCTCCACGTGCATCTCGAGACGGTCCAAGTCCAAAGCCCGCTTAAAAGCTCCGACCGAGACGAAGCCGGGCGGTGATTTCGCCAATCATTGCCATCGAGTCTGTAGGAAAAGATGTTAGCGCTTCCCCTACCTAGCGCGCCAACTGTCTACTTTTGTAGTTGGCAATAAAATTATGGTGCAGGCGCTAGATCTCAAACTCGAAGGTCACACAAGACACGGGATTAGACAGGTTCAGGCCCTCGACGGTAGAGGTAACACCCTAATCCTGTGTGCTGGGATTATATGGATCTCTTGGATCTGAGGATGCTCAAAGCGCATTATGCTCTGGGCGATATGAGGTGTGCTATGTTCTAAGGCTGGATTGCTTGATGTCCACGTTGTTGCCCGCCCTCTCCCTTATATAGTGGGGGTGGGGCGGTTTACAGAATCCTAATCGGTTAAGAGATTCCGATTGGTTACAAGATTCTAATCGGTTACAGGATAGAGTTTACATCTTTGCCTATCTTTTTAACGACTCGGATTACAACTATATCTTTTATATCTAAATATACGTAACCATCTATAAGATGTGCCCCCCTTCCATACGGCAGCAAGGCTTTACGCGGGGCATAGCTTTTGGGCCTGTCTTCTTCTCAGGTGACGTTGGGCCGGTCAAGGAGATACCTGGTTTCATATATTCTACACAACTCAAGTGTAATGATATAGCATACACATTGTATATGAGACCAACTGATGACAAGTAAGACTACAATGTTCACGTAGTATCTCAAGGTAGGTTGATCCAACTCCATATTCTCTAACATGTGTACATATTATTTGTTTGATATCCTTATATCCATGACGTGTGAAACATGGTCATCAATCAATACATATGCTAGTCTATTCATATGTGTATTTATATGTTTATTGACTAGGGATCACTTTAAAATAATTATCACAAAGTTATATATAGAGTTTCACAAATAAATCACATACTTGGTAATTAGGGATGAAAACGGAACGGAAACGGTCGGTAAATGGTTGTTCCGTTTCCGTTTTCATATCTTTTACCGGTAACGGAAACGAAATCGGAAACCCCGGAAACGGATACGAAAACGAATAATGATCGAAACGGATGCGGAACGGAACGGAACGGATACGGAAACGAAAGTGGAAAATTCCATAAGAACGTAATACATGATCACAATATATATGACCACAAAAACAATGTAACTCATTCCATCACAAAGGTGGATACAAGAACAATGTTATGTTCACCTGTATCACTAGAAAGTTTTTCTCGTGTTTGTCATTGAAGGCTCGCTATTTGTCCCCGGATCAAACCATCATATCCTTCTCCATATCATTATCATCGACATCCTCTTGCTCCTCCAACTATAAAAATGTAATGCCCTAAAATTTGCATATTATTGTTCAATGTTCATTTATGATTTTCTGAGATTTATTCTGGATTTTTTGGAGTTTATAAATGCCATTTTACTATTTTTTAGATTTATATAATTAATTTATTCATGAAAAATGAAGCCAAAAATATGCTAGAAATAATTTTCCTAGGTTCAAAATGTTCCAAAGTATTTTTAAGATTTTTTTTTGGAATTTTTGAACTCTATTTGGTATTTTCTATAAAGCCATTTGTATTTATGAAATTATTTTAATTCGAAAATAAATATAAATTCTCCCTTCTCCTTTTTGGGCCGAATGGGCCGAGTTTCCGACGGAATTTCCGATTCCGTTTCCGTTTCCGACGGAAATGGCTCTCCCGTTTCCGTTTCCGACAAAAAATTTCCGTTTCCGTTTCCGTACCGACTTTTTCCGTTTCCGTTTCCGAAAAAAGGCTTCCGTTTCCGTTTTTCTTCGGAACGGTCGGAAATTCCGTTTCCGTTTTCACCCCTATTGGTAATAAATAATAATAATATTATTCAAAGAACAAGATAATAAATCATGAACATAAGTTACAGACCTATTAGGCTGAACGATTACGTGTAAGCATCGATAGAGCAAGGACGTGCCATTCCACTACAACCTACATCAACATGTGCCTTCACCAAACACACAGAGAATGCGACTTAGGCACCGTTCAGTAGAGCTCCGGCTCCTGGATTCTCGTTCGAAGGAACCGGAGCTCTACCGAACGCCCTCAGCTCCCCGCAACAAGAAGCAAAATCACTCTGGAGAAGAATTTGTTTTTTCACTGGGAGCAAGAAGCGGCCCGAGAGTTGCTCCCCGCAAGAATCCAATCTCCCCGAGTCTTTCCCACATGTCCAAGGCTTGGCACGATGCCTCCTTCCCCGTCGCGCTCTCCATTCGGCCCCCGAGCCCGACCCCTCCTTCCCCGTCGTGCAACCGCCCTCGCGCTGCCGCCACGCCCTCGACTCTTCTTCCCGTCGTGCACCGCCCCCATCGCCCAAGCCCGACTCTCCTTCCGCATCGCTGCCTCGCCGAGCCCGCTGCTCACGCTCTAACCCCGAGCACCGCCATCCCTGCTCCCGCACAGTCGTCCCCTCCTGGAGCCGCTGGAGTGCCACCATCCCTGCCTCCCGCACCACTGTCCCTGCCTAGAGACACTAGAGCACCACCGTATCTGCCCCTCGCACCACCGGCGCTGCTAGAGCCGATGCTGAGGTATGGCCGTCTCTGCTATCTCCACCCTCTCTAGCCGAAAAGCCCTTGAAACTGCTCCTGATTCTTTAGAAGATACAAATCAAGAGGAGTCGGAGCAGAATCAGGAAGAATCAGGAGCTGAAGCCCTACCAAATGGGGCCTTAATCAAAAGTGTTCCACGGGTTTAACGTGCGAAAGTAGTTAACTTGGAGCATTTCGATGCTCCCGTCTCTCCTTAATTTTTACCAAGGTTAGTTTATAGTACTTCAATTTTTCATTTTATATTGTTCTTTTGTTTCATTAACATTGAAAATTAGTAAACCCTAAGTTTTTTCTAATAACCACCATTTTTTTTCAAATCTAGCAGGTATATACTATATACTAAACTTCGTAGACTTCCTGGACAGGGAGCCATCCATGTGTCTTCACTCCATGAAAGCCCCTCAAAAAGAGTGTAATTACGTTTAGATCCTTTAAACCGTTTTTTTACAAAAAGAACCTTTCGGTTTAGCAAAATCACTAATCCTTCATGAAATGACCCCAAATAAATGCTAAATTGCGCCAAGAGGATAAGGCGTTGCCTTCTATTCACCTGATCGTGGGTTCAACTCTGCCCATCGTCAAACCTTTTTTGGGTATTTCTCAGTTTGCTAAGATGCACGTTTTCTCAATTTGCTCGTGTGGGGGAGCAGCGATTGCGGCGTGGCACACCGCGGTCACTTATCTAGTATATATTATAGGACTTGTAATCTTCAGCATTTTCTATCACCAGCCAATCATTATTGAGGTTTACAACCCTAGAAACGATTTGAGTCACACTGCAATTTGTCTATGTTTGTCACCCTCTGCAATATTTTTTTGACACTTACTTTTTGGGGTCTTTACGATATAGAAGTCGACAAGTATAATTATGAAAGTATCAAAATATACATCGTAGAAGTGTGTAAGTACACCCAATTTACTCATACCACAACATATACAACAATAGTGTGCAAGTACACCAAATTAGCTCAGCCGTTTACAACCAAGGTTCAAAATCTTAGGGAGATTTCGGATTTCGGAGGGGTCCAAGATTCCAAATCTAGGTGGAATAAAAAATTGAAAATTTTCAAATTGCTACGGTGATTTTGGTAAATTTCGGCGAGATTTCGGTCCTTCGGACCGATTTTCATATTTTTTTGACTGCATTTCACGCCAATTTTTTTGTAGTGAATTGTAATGCCTTTTATGAGGACTATTGATGAGGACATCACTACTACGGATATGATCACACCTGATTGGACCAATTCCAACATGTCATCCATGGGCCAAAAAGAGAGAGATACCAAATCCATCATATTACGGAATCCAATTCGGCCTCCGGATTCTAGCCTGAAGTAAAACTTTCACATACGACATCCGATGGGTCTAGTCCTAGCCTCAGATTCATTGTGGATCAACTGAAATCAATAAAGTAATGAACTACAACAATGTTTTGGTCTGTTTCGGGCCTTGTAAGCATGTCGTGGTCCAAGCTCAAGTTGTGTGCCCCCCTTGGCTGCACACAACCCTAGGATGACCCTCTCACATCCCTCCCTCTCATATACTCAATAGCCGCTGCCTTAGACACTTGGGTTTTTGTTGACAATAGTTTTAGCCTAGGGGCAAACTACATTGTCCTCTAGACGTGTTGGACGACAGCCTATTGATACTACTTCGTAGAACCCCTCTTTTGTGATCTATTTAATCGTGAGCCTCAATTCTTATT
Organism: Otatea glauca; assembly: GCA_036346275.1. Classification (NCBI taxonomy): domain Eukaryota; kingdom Viridiplantae; phylum Streptophyta; class Magnoliopsida; order Poales; family Poaceae; genus Otatea; species Otatea glauca. The sequence goes on from CM070729.1 coordinate 28,034,613, forward strand.
TGCAATTTCAGATTGCTTTAATTGTCGTTCTTGCTTGTTCTTCGATTGCTTGCAGGAATTGAACCTCGTGTTCAGGTTGATCGTGACCACAGCAAGATCAATAACCCTCTGGAGTTGGTTTAGCGATTGCTAAGGCGCATCATCATCGTACGTTATAGTCGGATCGTCAAAGTCAGTTTCACCAAATCGATAGTTATCGTTCTCATCGAAAGATTGGGACACAATCTTACATCAAGTGGTATTAGGGCGCCAGGTTGCTCGGTGAGAATTTCAGTACCTTAGATTAGTTTTTGTTTTCTATCCTAAATTGAAAATTACTCCACAAAAATTCAACATTTGGATTCAATCTGGTATTTTAGTGTGTTTTGTTAGGTTTTGATCCATTAGAGTCCTTGTTTTAGTTGCTGATCGTTTTTCCTTCGCGTAGCTTTTCTTTCAATCTGTACAATACTTTGTTTTGTTCATAACTTTAACATACAAGCTCGGATTCTAGTGTTTCTACACTTTCTTTAAACCTTGAAATGATTTCTACAAAAACCTAGTTGGGCACGGACTCTAATTCCGAATCCAAGTTTGTTTAATCATGTCGTCAAAGTTGGTGAAGCAAGTTGTACTTCCAGTCTAGATCGGTTCGGTATTTTGATCATAATTCTTACATCTGAACTCCGATTGAGAAGTTTTTATTCTTTCCTGAATCCTTGAAGAGTCCTCTACAAAAATGTTTTTAGGTGTCCTTTGTGATTCGGACTCTTTCAAACCGAATTTGATAATGATTCGGATTTGATCAGATCCGCTGAATTTAGGTCAATTCTTTGCACCTCGGTGTTTTGGCTATAACTTCTATATGCAAGCTCCAAATTGTGTGTTCGTATACTTTTTTTAAAGCATAGAACATTGCCTTCAATTTGTTACAATATGAGCAACTAAGATTCAGTCATTTTCATATTTAATTATGGCGACAATTTTGCTGCACTATTCTAGCTGAATTTGGGTTTCTTGCTTCAATTCGTGCTCTAGCTTTGTTCCTTTTAGTTGGTTGAGTCTAGTAGCATCCACAATCCATAAAACCCCAAAAATATCAGTTCAAATAACTTTAGGAACCAATTCATCCTTTGCGAATACTTTGATCCCAATTGAGACTAGCTATTTGATATTGCTTAGGGCTGCTCTACTTGATACATTGCATAATCTTGAATTATCATATATACTATCTAGTGACATCGAGTTAGGGATTCCAAAACTTTGTTCATACTAGTGTTGGGTGAAAGTCACCAAAAGAAAGAAAAGAGAAAGAAAGAGCCCAAAGGCCAAAAAAAAGAAAAAAAAGAAAACAAAATAGAATAGTGGTCGGCAGCACTACATTGAGAAAAGCCCTAATTTGTGTTCATTATTATTAGAATGTGTAATTGTATTAATTAGTGAGCAATCTTATGCCCTTTTACCTTTTCTGAATCAATTAGCTAGTGTCTCTACATAACTTATGCAACACGAGCTTTGGTGCTGAAATTATTCTTATTTTGCACATTCCATTGGTTGCATTAAGTTCCATCATCTTTGCACGTGAGTTATCTTGAAATTCACTTATATCTTAGAGATCGGCAACTAGGCCTTGTGAATTCTAGTTTGAGTCATTACTTATCATTACAATAACTAGAATTATCATATTGCATAGGAAATAAGCATAGCCTACATAGCTCCACATATTCAACGGTCGTACGTTTGTTCGATCCCTTGGCATTCGCTTTATCCATGTTTCGGAAAACGTTTGACACCGCCAACGGCCGACAACACCTGCTGCATGGTAAGAACTTGTAAGAGCTTTAGTTAAAGCTTGAGAGTTGAGCGACTTTTCACCACATCCTACGTAGTGATAAGATCATTATACTTGTGATTTGTTTCTTGTCTTCACTAAAAATGGCAGGTTCTCAACGTCGTAGTGCTTGAGCCGATACCATCCTAGGAGTAGAGGTAGTTCACACTCCAAGATACGAAAAATGTACAAGCACAACTTCATCACCACGGGAGGTACGACGCCATAGCACACATACCAAAAATAAGTTTATTGTACCCATCTTTAGTGCTAAATATGATCCTGAAGGTTGTCTTACTTGGGAATTAGCTGTAGAACAATAATTTGATAAACATGGAATTCCTGAGCATGATAAAGTTAGGGTTGTTACTAGTGGATTTACTGATTTTGCTGCTCTTTGGTGGAATAATTATATGAGTAAAAATCAGGACATCCCTAGCACATGGATTAAATTGAAGAAAATTATGAGAGTTAGATTTGTTCCTTCATATGTTGCTCGTCAATTATGGAATGAATTGCATGTCTTGAACAAGGTAGTAAAAGTGTGAATGAGTACTACCAAGAATTTTAGAATAAATCTTTGCGTTCTGGGTTAGAAGAGACCGAAAAAACTTGGATGAACAACTTTTATTTTGGACTAGATTTTGATATTTAGATCATGATATCTTGTAAAGAATTCAATTCTATGTCATATTTGCGTAATCTTTCAAGTGAAGCTGAAAGAAAAATACAGAGAAGATAATCATCCACAGTTCAAGCTCCTACAGAGTTAAATGCTACTCTTGTTGCATGCACTGCACCATACCTTAATGAGAGCATATACCACGACCATGCGAAAAAAATACCAAAAAATTCGAGTGAAGTAGACGATAGGACATGTGATGATGATTCTACTAGCATAATCCAATCTACTTCTGTTGTTGCTGTTTCATAAGATATGCAGGTTACTTCTGAAGAAGGGGATCTACAAGCTGAAAAACCTGCGTTATCAAATGAAAGTTTTGAGGTACCTACTTCTTCTGAGGCGGACGCTAAGGACCACAATACAGATCTGATTTTACAGCAAGAAATGGAACAAATTTGTGAGTATATTCATGTTGTACTTAATTCTAGTGAGTTACCATCTTGTGCCACAATTGTAGAACCATGTGATGAATTGCATGCTTATAATTTTGATCATGTAGTGCTGATTACACATAAGGAAGTGATAGCTAGAATATCCCCTACCACTATTTTGTGCTATATCATGTTGAATGAGCCTATTAACTTGAATTGTGCTATGGATAAGATTACTGAAATTTCATCTCTTAAGTCTTTATCTAGCACATATGCCTACTATTTTAAATTCAATTTATTTAGATATTATAGCATAGATGGCAAGTTTATTGTTTGCAGAATATGCATAACTTGTGATAAACTTGCTGAATTGAAGCTTGCTGTTTAGGGCAATCCTAGTTGTATGCAACAACTTGTTTCATTTGCGGCACCATCAAATTTTTCTGACATGTGTGATACCCATAGCTTGCTATCTCATTGTTCGAATTATAGTACATTGACTTGTATTACAAATCAGCATGTCGTAGTTGATGAGTGGAATCCCATTAAAATTGTGTCACTGTTGTTGGAATTGTTTGGTATTGCTTGTTTACAATCTGATCATATGAATAAGCTATGCTTGTTGCCAAAACTTGTAGTTTTACCCCTCTATGTTATTGAACAAGGCTTACAAAACTTAAGTATTCTTTATCCAAGGACAGTGATACATATAAGCTTTACTTATATTTGCAAAATAAGTAGCAATCTTAATCATGTTAATATTTATGTTATATGCTTCACTTATAATCACAAATTGAGTTGCAAAATTGTGAGGAAAGGTGCTTTGCTTAAATCTGATTTCCTCATTTGCTGTTATGTAAATAGCATTACGCGAAACCAAAAGAACAATGAAATATGGGATATATACATATATGTTGTGTACACGTTGTTCATTTTTTGTTTGTTTCTTCTTTAGCTTGTCCAAGACCGAGGATGGTTTTCCTTCAAGGACGGGAGGAAGCATCCAAGAGTGCTAGCTTTCATCATGCCTTTATATGCTGGAAAGAAGTGTTGACATATGTGGATAATTATCAAGTGAATCATCTAAATGTCTTTCTTGTGTTTAAAATATATAAAGAGGTGGAGCTATTATTTTATTTAATTAAATGCAGGACCTATATGAAGATATTTTGTGTTGAGGATGGGCTAAAAGGTGAGCTTAAGTCGAGGACTACTCAAATTCAAGAAGGTGAGGATGCTAACGACACCACTACTACCGATACGGTCACACATGGTTGGACCAACTCCAAAACGTCATTCATGGGCTAGGAAGAGAGAGATATCAAATCCACCACATTCTGGAATCGAATGCGGCCTTCGGATACCAGCCTGAAGTAAAACGAGCAAAACTTTCGCATACGACGTCCGATTGGAGAGTTCTTGTACTTGATTGAAAACTTACAACAAGAACTTTCCAATGGGTCTAGTCCCAGCCCCAGATTTATCGTGGATCAGCTAGAATCAATGAAATAATATACTATAACACTGTTTTGGGCTGTTTCGAGCCTTGTAAGCGTGTGGTGGCCCAAGCTCAAGTTGTGTGCGCCCTTGGCTGCACACAACCCTAGGATGACCCTCTCATATACTCAGTAGCCGCCGCCTTAGACACTTGGGTTTTTGTTGAGCATAGTTTTAGCCTTGGGGCAAACTACTTTGTCCTCTAGACTTGTCAGATGACTGCTTATTGAGACTACATCACAGAACCCCTCCTTTGTGATCTATTTTATCGTGAGCCTCAATTCTTGTTTGCAATTTCAGATTGCTTTTACTATTGTTCTTGCTTGCTCTTCGTTTGTTTGCAGGAATTGAACCTTGTGTTCAGGTTGATCGTGCCCACGGCAAGATCAATAACTCTCAGGAGTTGGTTTAGCGATTGCTATGGCGTATCATCGTCGTACGTTGTAGTCGGATCATCAAAGTCAGTTCCACCAAATTGATAGTTATCATTCTCATCGAAAGATCGGGACACAATCTTACATCAACTATATGTGAAAATTTTGCAAAAAAAATACCTTGAATGATTGTTCATGTGGACATATGCAAAAAAATGTTCTTGAATGAATGAATGTTGATTTAAAGGGCAGTTACTCAATTTGAACGAATTTCCCAATCCCAGAAACCAACCTTTCCCATAATGCACTAGCTAGGTTTCCATCCATAGAGCCAATTGAGTTGTTTTTCAACATTAATATGTCTAGGAATTGAATTGGAATTGCATTGGAATTGCATATGTATGTATGTATGTATGTATGTATGTATGTATGTATGTATGTATGTATGTATGTATGTATGTATGTATGTATGTATGTATGTATGTATGTATGTATGTATGTATGTATGTGTGTATGTGTGTATGTGTGTATGTGTGTATGTGTGTATGTGTGTGTATGTATGTGTGTATGTGTGTGTATATATATGTATACATATATATATATGTGTACATATATATGTATATATATATATATGTGTACATATATATGTATATGATGAAAGATCGGATTTAGGAGCTAAGAAACAGAAAAATTGACCGCTCTTCTCTTCTTTGGAACATAATGATCACAACATAAAGAAATAGGTGTTGGCTAATTGCAAATATTAAGTAATAAATGTACTTATCACATACAAAAATCAAACCATTGTCTCTTATCTTGTCAGGAATAGGAGACTTTGGTTAACACCAGTTTATTTGGAGCTACCTATATGAGGTAAAAGGAACTATACCACAAACAGAAAATGCATCAACATTTGGTAAGAATTGACATTATTACTAGCAACAAGATAAAAGTGATGACAAGGCACTCAAATCACATCATCCAAAATATTATTTTTTTCAAAAGGCACCATTGACTAGTCATTTAGGGTTTTTTTATGTGCAAATACTTAGTATTTTGCATTAAAACAGATAGTATATAAATTCTTGCATAATTTTTTCATATTTTTTTTCCAAATTTTTCAAGTCTCAAAAGATCATTTCATAGGTTGTTCAAAATGACCGAAATTTTCGCATTTTTGATCGAGATTTTGGTTTTTCCGCTCTCAAAATTTCCGGATTTCAAATTTATTTTTTGAATTTCGTCCGGATTTCAACCGCCTTCGAGGTGTGGTCCGAAAATGAAATTTGAAACCTTGATTACAAGAGAGCTCATGATTATGACACCGTGTTACACAATTGGTAAGCTTTGACGCTGAGCGAAGTAGTGAAAGATAGAAAGAAATGCAACATTTTAGTATCTATCTAATTACCATATTATCTGTAAGGTACTTTGTGTTAATTAGTTCTACTTTTTAAGTGGAATATTCAAAATGAACGGAGAAAAAACGAAAAAATGCGATAGAAAAAAGGGACGCAAAAAAGAACCACGCTTCAGTTTCCATCCGACTGGCTGGTTGAGCACCGTTTATTTATAGGTGAAGAAATTTTTTAAAACAATACATTTTTAAAATAATTTTGCAAGAATAATAGGCTAATTTTTTTTAAACAAAAATACAATATCGACTTTTGTAGTCGGCAATGAATTTATGTGTGGAATATATGGACCCCGGGTATCTGCATGGCGGGCCGTGAGGACCACCCAGGAGGGGATGGGCCAAGCTGATTGCGTGAAGACGAACATTACCTGGGTTGCTCCAACAGACGCAACAAGGGAACCTCAAGACAAAGAACCACCTTTGATTAGGTAGGATGCAATCTGTAATCCAGGACGTTATCAAACGGACATGTATAGAGATACGATCTCCACTCCGTAACCAGTCAGGACTCTCCTTTGTAACCACCCTCCTCTGCTATATAAAGGGGGGCGAGGGAACATCAGGGGGGAGAGGAAAAATCATCGAGCCATAGAGAATAGAACACCTCATATCGCCCAGAGCACATTGCACTTTGAGAAACCCCAGGTCCAAGAGACCCGCATAATTCTAGCACACAGGATTAGGTATTACCTCCATCGCTGAGGGCCTGAACCTGTCTAAAATCCCTGTCTTGTGTGACCTTCGTGTTTGATATATAGCGCCAACCCCATAATTTTATTGCCGACTACAAAAGTCAACAGTTGGCGCGCTAGGTATGGGAAGCGCTATAATCTTTTTCTACAGACTCGATGGCAGCAATCGGCGGATTCATCGCCACCTTCGTCTCCTGCCAGGCCTTCTGCTTCGGAAGCCTGGACTTCGTCGCAGATGCGCGCGGAGAGCTTGTCTGTTTGGTCCAAAACCAGATCCAATCTGGTGGAGATCAGGCCAACCCATCTCAGGTATGCCACTCTGACTCATCCAGTGAACCAGTCGGCATCGTGAGGAATTGCTATGATCTTCGTGGCATCTTCGCGACAGAGGAGCAAAGGACTGATCTCCAACGCCAACAAGAAGATCAAGAAGCTACGGAGGAAGATCGTCTTCGTAAGGGTAAGGAGGTGCAGTGTTCGCGAGGACATCCTGCAATCCAGATTGGGAGACCAAGCTGTCTTCCGCACGCCGATGTAGAACGTCGTCGCCTCCAAAACGCTTCTCGACACGCTGGACCCGATGATTGCATCGGACAGCCCGGCAGCCCCGATTGTGGCCCAGATCAAGGCCATGGTGACGGCGGCAGTGATTCAGCAGAATCAGGAGAAACCGGTAGGGGAAGCGCACTCACGCACCCACGCAGCTACTCGTGTCGCTAGCAGTCGGACTGCAACTAGTCGAAATACAGGCAGTCAACGCCTCTCACCACCAGTCGGCGATGCTCACCGAATTCTCAACAGCGACCTCCGCCAATACATCACCGCCAGACGGAAAGAGCAGGACAAGGAAGAACGACACGGGTGCCGCGACGACTTCGAGCGTTTCGGCACCGGCCTTGATCAACGAAGTAATCGAAGGTACGACAACTACAACGACCATAGAGATCATCATCGCCGCGGACGGAACTACGACGATAGCCGAGTCATGGACTTGTCACGCCGAACTCCACCCCGACGCGTTGACGACAACCGCCGAGCCAGATGCTCGCCACGCCGGTCTCCCCCTCATCATGATGAGAGATCCATTGATAGAATCCGAGCGTTCATTCCTCGGCTACGCCGAGTGGTATGCCAGAGATGGATCCGAATCGGGTCTCTTGCTGAACCTTCAAGACGCCATGAGCCTCGCGCCGCGCTTCAGCGCCACCTTCGCAGACGCCCACGAGGCACGCCTACGCCCCGAGCGCCACCTTTGGCACGGCCACGAGCCTACGCCGCTTCGAAGCGCCACCTTCGCACGACCACGAGCCCATGCCGCTTCGAAGGCCACCTTCAAGACGGCCACGAGCCCACGCCGCTTCGAGCGCCACCTTCTGGCAAGGCCACGAGCCACGCCAGGTTCCCGAAGCGCCACCTTCAAGACGGCCACGAGTCACGCCGCCGAGTGCCACCTTCGCACGACGGCGAGCCTACGCCAATACCGAAGCGCCACCTTCGGCACGGCCATGAGCCTGAGCGCCACCTTCGGCACAGCCACGAGCCCATGCCAGCGCCCCGAGGCCACCTTCGGCACGGCCACGAGCCTACGCCTGCGCCACGAGCAGAAACGACACGATCGTTAGCAACACATGGAGCATAAAGCAGCTAAGTCGCTTTTTACTCAATTATGTCATTATGAATAAAATTGTTGACTTTCCTGACTTGCTACTTAGTTGACCCACAACTAAGCAGTAAGTTAGGGGCTACACCTAATAGTGTGCGCATGCGCACATCTTTTTCTGAGTTGTGTTTTTCTTCTTTTGCTTAACAATTGCATGTGAATCCGAATGCGTTAAATCCGAGTTGTGAAGCTCTGCCCCCATGAACGACAAACTTTAGTCACCCAAAACACGTGCCTGGGAAAAAGAGCCATGAGCCGACTCCCAACGCTCGGGGGCTAGACTAGTCGGGCAGAGTGCTTAAACAAAGAGAGTCAAACCACTCGGATGAATTCAAAATCAATAAGGAAAAGGAGTAAAAAACTCTAAAATTATATATACACTAGTCGGACATCACATCCAAGTGAATTATTTTTACATTGCCTAAGTTCTGCATATACATGATTTCAGGGCTACTAAATTTGGATGCGAGGTGTGTGGGCCAACGCTTCAACGACGACATCAGCAACTTCGGCGACGAATGAATTTAATGGGAGCGGCGCTGAATTTCGCCTTGAGCGGGAAAAGCATTTTTGACTTCTACATATCGTTTGGGATACGGTATGCCCCAAGATGAGCCGATTGCCAGCATTCCAATAATGGGGCTAGGTACCACTCGGAAGGTTTAACGCATGGAGCTCTATTGAGTCCTTCACGATCTCTTTACCTACAAAAAGGCACACGGCTGTAAAGGAAAACTAGTCGGGAAGATGAATCAAGAACCGGAAGCACTCGGTGTGAAGCATGACTCAGTTGGGCTGCGACCAAGAAGGCGGCAACTCGATCGCAAAGGACTCGTGGGCTACTGTGGAATATATGGACCCCGGGTATCTGCATGGCGGGCCGTGAGGACCACCGAGGAGGGGATGGGCCAAGCTGATTGCATGAAGACGAACATTACCTGGGTTGCTCCAGTCGTACGCAACAAGGGAACCCTGAAGACAGCAACCAGCATGATTAGGTAGGATGCAATCTGTAATCCAGGACGTTATCAAATGGACATGTATAGAGATACGATCTCCACTCCGTAACCAGTCAGGACTCTCCTTTGTAACCACCCTCCTCTGCTATATAAAGGGGGGCGGGGGAACATCAGGGGGGAGAGGAAAATCATCGGGCCATAGAGCATAGAACACCTCATATCGCCCAGAGCACATTGCACTTTGAGCACCTCAGTCCAAGAGACCAAGATATTTCAAAGACACAGATTAGGTATTATCTCCATCGCTGAGGACCTAAACCTGTCTAAAATCCCTGTCTTGTGTGACCTTCGAGTTTGAGATCTAGCTCCTACCCTATAATTTTATTGCCGGCTACAAAAGTCGACATTATGGGGTAGGCGTTAGATCTCAAACTCGAAGGTCACACAAGACAAAGGTTTAGACAGGTTCAGACCCTCGATGGAGGAGGTAATACCCTAGTCCTGTGTGCTGGGATTATTTGGATCTCTTGGATCTAAGATTGCTCATCTCCCTGTTGTTGCCCGCCCTCTCCCTTATATAATGGGGGTGGAGCGGTTTACAGAGTCCCGATCGGTTAAGGCATTCCGATCGGTTATTGTATTCTAGTCGGTTACAGGATAGAGTTTACATCTTTATCTTATCCTGCTAACAACTCGGATTACAAACATATCTCTTATATCTAAATATATGTTCGACTGTCTCTAGGATGTATCTCCTTGCGCACGACAGCAAGGCTTGGCGCGGACCTTATCCTCTGGGCCTTCCACTCGGCCCTGTATTTCCCTCAGACACTTCTGGGCCGGATATGAAGACACCTGGGTTCTTATATTCCACAGTAGCCCCTGAGTGATCCATGATCCGATTGCTATATCTTCTTGGTCTCAACTTTGGATCAACGTTTTTAGCTTCCAGCATAAGCCTCCGACTGGTTTCTTCTTTGATTTGAATGCTTCTCATTGCAGCAAGGGGATTATGAAGGACTCGAATATGACCCCCGGTTTTTTGTTCCAACTGATTATAATCTTCCGTCTGACAGGTTTATTGTGAGTAGCTTCGTGGATCTGACCCATACCTCATATAAAGATTAGATATTTCTTCCCGCTCAAAGCGAAAGCTTAATATCCTTCTTCTTCAAGGATCAATACTGGACAGTCTTCGAGGTTGTTTTGACTTCTTCTGCCAATTCATTTTCCGAAAACTTCTTTGGCTTCTGAAACTATCTTAACTCCAAGTCTCCTCGGCTTTTGTTGTCATTACATCCTAGAATTTACTTCAACCTTGCCGTATCAGATATAAAAGGCGAACCAGCGCTCTTAGAATCTATTCTCTCATGCTTAGTCCTCCATTTCTTGCACCAAGCTCCACCTTCTTCCCGAGAGATCTCATAGACAACCAGGATCCAGAACTTGCCGAAGAGTGGGCGCTCTTCGACTTAGCCATGGCTGAATGGGTGGAAGACAAAGCCATCGCTCTCGACCGCGCCACCGTCGACGCCTTCCTTGAGATTTTCCCCACCCTTCATAGGGCTAAAGAGGCTCTCGTGGAGGCGCTTGGTCGCATGCGCCACGGAGAAGTATATGACCCCTTTAAATGTAAGAAAATATTTTCCCAGGCATAATGCCTTGGGAACTTATATATAATAAAGAAATACCTTTCCAAGTGATATCCATGATTGTCGTTAGACATAGCTTAGACCCAGCTTGGGGTATATCGAAGCTTGCATGGCTCTTTGGTCGGGTGATATCCATATCCAGTCATCGCAAGATATATCTTAGGTCCAACTTGGGACATATTAGGATCTGTGTGGCTCTTGACCGAGCGATACCTATATCCGACTGCTGTAGGATACAGCTCTGGTCTGACTTTGAACACATCATATTCACGTGGCTCTTGGCCGAGTGATACCCATATCCGACTGTTGTAGGATACAGCTCTGGTCCGACTTGGGACACATCATATTCACGTGGATCTTGGCTGAGTGATACCCATATCCGACTACTATAGGATATAGCTTAGGATCAACTTAGAGCGTATCATATTCATGTGGCTCTTGGCCGAGTGATACATATATCCGACTGCTGTAGGATATAGCTTAGGCTTAACTTGGAGCGTATCAGGATTTTCTTGGCTCATGGCCGAGTGATACCCATATCCGACAGGCGTAGAACATAGACTAGGCTCGACTTGGAGCGTATCAGGATTTTCTAGGCTCATGGCCGAGTGATACCTATATCCGACTGGTGCAAGATATAGCTCTGGTCCATCTTGGGACATATCAAGGTTTATTCGAACGGTATCCGTACTCGTTTATTACGACGCACAGCTTATCGACCCATCTTGGGGCATACCATTGGAACCATGCCTTATCAGGCTCAACCCGTGATATATGATTCCGCCATGCGGTAACCAACTAGCGACCCAACGTGGGGCATATCACAAGAAGATATTTATAATCCAAACTAGAGGATACCCACGTCCCGCTTAGCTCGGTAAGTGGTTAAACATCCCATCGTAGGGAGCAACGTGTCCCAAATATGACTTGGTCAAACCATGACTATCTTCGTATGTTAGGACGCCGAGCTAGCGAATCATTACGAAGCATAGAGCAGGGTTAGGTGTCTGGAACCTTTTTCCCGCCGACTTAGCGAAAACCTGATTTTCCCCCTTTAATGACTAGGCCGATGGTTCATTTTTCCCATCGCACAATCCTGCCTCTTTTGCTTCCTTGTCTCTCTGACTTCTCCGTCGCTAGGGTTAACTGCTACTGCGCTCGCATTTTTGCGTTGTCGTTGATCTTTCCTCCGAAAATGTCTTCTCATTCTTCCAAAGACGCCTCCTCGCTGCCTTTGCCCCAAAATTGGACCACCTCGAAAACGACGGAAGAGCGGTTGAAGTCCATGGTCGATGACGGGGTTCTTCCAGGCCTGACTTTAATTTCTGCCCGACCGGCCGTAGGTGAATCCATCCCTACCCCTCGTTCTTAAGAAATCGTGGTCTTCGAATCTTTCTTCCAGTGCGGGCTGGGGCTTTTGCCCTGCGCTTTTCTTCGCGGTCTTCTCTTTTTCCATGGTATTGAATTGGTGAACTTGAACCCCAAATCTATCTTGCAAATCTCCATCTTCGTTCACCTCTGCGAGGCCTTCTTGGGCATCTGCCCTTATTTCAATCTCTTTCGCCACTTTTACCTTTTGAAGCCTTATCCCTCAAAAAGCGACCCCAAGGTAATTGGGGGAGCCGGATTTCAACTGCGGGAAAGATTAAAGAAAACCTACTTTGCCATTCCCTTCAAATCTTCAAATAAAGGCAGGCACCAGGAATGATTCTATTGTGCCAATCCTGATCCTGCTCTCCCTTCATTTGTCGGGCGCTGGCCTAAGGTGTCCCTTTCTTGGACATCTGTTCCCAATGCTGGCGACATGGATCAGGTGCAGGATCTTTTGGCGCTCATTGAGAAATTAAAGGAAGACGGTCTCACGGGAGTTGGTCTGGCCCTCCATTTTGTCGCTCGTCGGATACAACCTCTAAAGGAGCGAGTCCATCTGGGATATGAATTTAAAGGAAGGGACGATCCAACCCGGGAACTGCCCAAATCAGCGTCAAAGGAGCAGGTATATGCTCGGGTAGGCTGCTTTTTCATCCCAAGTGTAGAGATGTCCACCGCCAAATGCCCGAAGTCCTTTACTGCATCAAATCCTCCTCCTGAGGTAAGAAAGTTTAGTTGATAAACTTCCACATTCGTCTCTGAATAACTTTTAACTGTTTGAATACTCCTTTCTAGGATCGATTGGCTCTCTTTAGTGATGCGCCTCACCCAGAAATGCCGGTACATAAGAGCGCCCACTGGAAGTGACCTGCAAGCTCCCAAGCCGGAGACCCGGTCGCCAAGAAGGGGAAGAAAACAATTATCAAGGACCCTCCGGAGCCCCGGTGCTCGACTGTTGGTCCTAAAATCCAAGAACCGCCAGCAAAAGCCCCAGTGCCTTCAGTCCCCCTTCCGCATAAGCCAGTGGTACCGCCGAGTCCAACTCCGAGTGAATCGAGCATTCGGGAGGAGCCCAGGGTTCCAGATCATAGCACCCCGACTGATCCCTCTGGAAGTGGCTCTGCCACTCAAAAGAAACCCCTGATGAGGATAAAGAAGTCCGACAGGTTAGATGTCCCATCTACTCTTATTCGACGTGTTTTGCCGGTTTATTCACCGACCGTTCTTCTTACAGGAATCCATCTTATGATATTCCTGTCGAGACATCATCTGAGGCCCCTGAAGGAATCGAGTCCCGAGACGTACCTATCCTGGTTGAGGAGGCCCCACAATCTGCCTCACCTGGAGACACAGGGGCGCCCTCCGAACCGCAGCCTTCTTCAATGGTCCCACCATGTCAAGCCCCCAAACTGCAAATGGCCAGGTGATTGGGATGGTCTGTAGTTCCTATGCCGGTTTGTTCACCTGTCGTGCAAAGAATTGACATCCTTCGCATGTCCAGACGATGTCCTCTGCATCAGTGACAGCAGTCGGCCAGAAAAACCCGTGACGATAAGCCTTGCCGACTAGAATCATTGACGCCGCGTGATTCCCACAAATTCCCGAGTGGATTTCTTTGAGAAGATTTCTTCCTTCTTGTTCTGATATGCATCGTCGTAGTACACCAGAGGAGCTCTTGCGATAGAGTTCTTCCCTGATTACTACATAGCTCTTGCTTCGCGCATTATCCGCTCAGCCTGCGTGCGGTCTTTGGGTAGCTCGTCCTTCGTCAGATAGTCCAGATACGGAGCTGTCCAATTGGGGGTAATGAGCAGGACTTCTGCCTCTACGTTCTTCTCCATTGGGATGTCCGACTTTGGCCGAGTGCTTATTGTGGGTTTATGAATTTCTTCGACGAATACTCCCACGGGCACTGTTGTCCGGCCGGATCCCATTTTTGCTAGCTCGTCGGCCGCTTCATTGTCCCGACGGAGCACATGAACAAGTTCCGAACCGTCAAAATTGCCTTCTAGCTTGCGTACCTCCTGGCAGTAGGCAGTCATGTTGTCTTCAATGCAGGACCATTCTTTTTGCACCTGATTGACCACGAGCATTGAATCTCCGCGAACTGTCAAACGTCGGATACCGAGCGATATGGCGATACGGAGCCCATGGATGAGTGCCTCGTACTCAGCGGCGTTGTTCGACACGGGAAAAAAGTATTTGCGGAACGTACCTCAATCGTTCTCCACTTGGTGATATGAGCACTATACCAGCCCCCGCGCCACTGGGCATGAGGGAACCATCGAAGTACATCGTCCAATACTCGAGTTCCTTAACGGCCGCTGGGTTTTGAAGTTCTGTCTACTCGGTAGTAAAGTCGGCGAGCGCTTGAGACTTGATGGCTGTGCGAGGCTTGAATAGGATATCAAAAGCTCCAAGCTCGACTGCCCACTTTGCAATTCTCCCAATGGCCTCCTGGTTGTGAAGTATATCTCCTAGTGGGAAGGAAGTGACCACTGAAACAATATGCTCTTGGAAGTAGTGCTTGAGTTTGCGAGATGTAAGAAGTACGGCGTATAATAATTTTTGCACTTGTGGATACCGCACCTTAGATTCACTCTAGACCTCGCTGACGAAATAAATCGGGTGTTGGATCTTCTGCACGTGACCCGTCTCCTCCCTTTCCACGATGATCACAGCGCTGACTATGTGAGTCGTTGCCGCGATGTAAAGTAACAGAGGTTTCCCTGGCATCGGTGAAACCAAGACCGGGGGTGTCGTTAAGAAGGTCTTCAAATCTTCAAACGCTTGTTGTGCCTCAGGCGTCCATTGGAACTTGTCCTGCTTCTTGAGGAGTTTAAAGAATGGCATACCTCACATACCCAGTCGGGAAATAAACCCGACTTGATCTTTTCCATATTTGATATGGCCTTGATCTTTTCTGGGTTGGCCTCAATGCCTCGTTGGGATGATAAACCCGAGCAGTTTTTCCGAAGATACTCTGAAAACACACTTCTCGGGATTAAGCTTCATGCTGAAAGTCCTTAGACTTTCGAACGTGTCGGTTAGGTCGGCGATAAGGTCCTTCCTCTCCCGAGTCTTTACCACGACATCTTCCACATATGCCTCCATATTGCGTCCGAGTTGGACGTGAAAACACCATTGTATTGCGCGTTGATACGTTGCACCAGCATTTTTCAACCCGAACGCCATCGTGGTATAGCAAAAGGCCCCAAAGGGCGTGATGAATGAAGTCTTGATATGATCTTCCGCCTTTAGGCGAATCTGGTGATACCCTGAGTAGGCATCAAGGAAACTCAGGATCTCGCATCCGGCGGTTGAATCAACCACCTGATCAATCCGAGGTAGCCCGAACGGATCCTTCGGACATGCCTTGTTGAGATCAGTATAGTCAACGCACATGCGCCAAGTTTTATTCTTCTTTTGAACTAGTACAGGGTTTGCTAACTAGTCGGGATGATACACTTCTTTGATAAAACCTGCAGCTAATAGCTTGGTGATCTCCTGCTTGATGGCGTTCCAATGATCTAGAGCAAACTGCCAGAGTCTTTGCTTGATTAGCTTTGCCTTTTCATCGACGTGTAAAGAATGCTCGATCACCTCCCTAGGAACACCCGGCATGTCGGATGGTTTCCAGGCAAAGATGTCCTTTTTAGCTTGGAGGAAGGTGACGAGCATGCCTTCCTATTTATCCTCGAGCCCTATCCCGATCAGAGTCGTTTTGGATGGGTCGGATGAGTCAAGAATAATTCTCTTGGTTCCTTCGCCATACTTTATCCCTAACGTGGCCTACTTCTTGGATGGGATGTTGCCTTCTTCCTGCAATGTGGCAGCCTCTGCCTGGATACTCTTCCCCTCTACGGTTGCCTCCTACAGCTCAGCAAGTTCATAGTTCTCTCGGTCGCATTCCAAAGATCGCTTGACGTCACTGCGAACCGTGATGACGCTTTTGGGTCCCGGCATCTTCATTATTAAATAGGTGTAGTGTGGGACAGCCATGAACCGAGCCAGACCGGGCCTTTCCAAGATAGCGTGATACGCTATCTCAAATCCGCTACCTCAAAATTTATATACTCGGTCCGAAAGTTGTTTTTGGTACCGAAGGTGACGGGCAAAGCAATTTGCCTGAGAGGGAACGAAGACGCCCCAGGGATCACCCCGTCGAACGGTTGTGAGCTCGGCCTTAGCTCGGAGCGGGGGACGTTCATGTCGTCGAAGGTTTTGGCGAACAAGACGTTGAGCCCACTCCCTCCATCGATCAAGACTTTCTTGAGCTTTACATTGCGAATAACAGGGTCGAGTACTAGAGGAAACTTACCCAGATGCAGACTCAACTGGGGTGATCTGAGCGGTCGAAGGTGATAGGGACTTCAGACCACTTTAGATATTGGGCGATGTTGGTTCCACCGCATTGATCTCCCGAGCGGTAAGCTTTTGCTTCCGCTTGTACTCGTATCCAGTGGAGCCCCCGTATTTGTAGTTCAGCTCATGCTCGAGTTCTTGGTAATCATCCTCGTCAGGAGGGTTATTCTTCTTGGCAGCCTCGTCCTTCGCTGGAGCCGGTTGCTTGTTTTTTTCACGTGCAAAACGCTTCAAGGTAAAGCAGTCTTTGGTGGCGTGCTTTCCCTTAGGGTGGAAAGGACAGATCGCATCCATGATAGTACTGTAATCGGGCTCCTCCCTCCGTGTGGCTCGGGGCTGGTTGCGTTCTGCTACCGCAACTAGCTCCTCACCTTTCTATTTTTTGTCTTTGTGCTTGGAGGACTCGGCCCTGTTGCCTTTGTTCTTCTGTTGCGGGCGATCTTCTTGGCACTCAGCCAGGGCGTCTGAGGCCGTGGCATAGCGGTCGGCCAATGCAAATATCTCTTTTACAGAGGACGGTGGTTTCCTGGACATTTTCTTGATCAGATCAGGATCGTTGACCCCTTTCTGAAAGGCTGCTACCACCACTGCGTCAAATACATCCTTGATGGTGTTTTTCTTCTGCATGAAACGCCGAATGAAATCTCTTAGCGTCTCGTCTTTCTCCTGGTGAAGCTGATATAGGTCCCATGGGGTGCCAGGCCTCTCATAGGTTCCCTGAAAGTTTGCGATAAATTGATCGCAAAGATCGCTCCAGGAGTCCACTGAGTTCGCGGGAAGTCCTGTGATCCACGATTGAGTTGAAGGGGTGAGATTGACTGGCAGATAATTTTCCATCACGTTTTGATTGCCTCCAGCCACTTTAACCGCCAGGGCATAGACCTGTAGTCAAGCTTCTTGATCTCGATCCCTGTCAAACTTAACGATGCCCTTGGGGTTTAAACCTTCGGGCCATACTACTCGGCGTAACCGAGAAGTGAACGCTCGGATTCCATCGATGGATCTGTCGTCATGATGAGGGGGAGTCCGGCGTGGCGAGCCTCTGGCTTGGTGATTGTCGTCAACGCGTCGGGGTGGAGTTCGGCGCTGCGCGTCCATGACTCTACGATCGTCTTCGTTGTTCTGATACCGGCGATGATGGCCTCTATGATCGTTGCAGTCATCATACCGTTGATCACTTTGTCGATCGTGGCCGATGTCGAAACGTTCATAGTCGTCGTAGCGCCAGCGTCATTCTTCCTCGCCCAGCTCTTGCCGTATGGCGGTGATGTCTCGGCGAAGGTCGCGGTTGAGATTCCAGCGGGCGTCTCCGACTGGTTGTATGGTGCGCCGACTGTCGATACTCCGACTGGTAGCAGTCCGACTGCTAGCGACGCGGGTAGCCGCATGGGAGCGTGAGTGCGCTTCTCCTACTGACCTTTCCTGATTCTGCTGAATGGCTTCCGTCGTCACCATGGCCTTGATATGGGCCACGATCGGGGCCGCCGGGCTATCAGATGCAATCATCGAGTCCAACGTGTCGAGAAGCGTCTTGGAGGCGACGACGTTCTGCAGCGGCGTATGGAAGACAGCTTGGTCTCCCAATCTTGATTGTAGGATGTCCTCGTGGACATTGCGGCCGCGCGATTGAAGCGATCGGGCCTGTACCTCCTTAGCCTTTCGAAGAAGGCGATCTTCCTCCGCAGCTTCTTGAACCTCTTGTTGGCGTTGGAGATTGGTCTTCTGCTCTTCTATTGCGAAGATGCCACGAAGATTGTAGCAATTCCTCGCCGCGCCGACTGGTTTGCTGGCCGAGTCAGAGTGGCGTACCTGAGATGGGTCGGCCTAATATTTACCAGATTGGAACTGGTTTAGGTCTAGGCAGACAAGTTCTCCGAGTGCATCTGCGACGAAGTCCGGGCTTCCAAAGCCGAAAGCCTGGCCGGAGATGAAGGTGGCGATGATTCTGCTAATTGCTGCCATCAAGTTTGTAGGAAACGATTATAGCGCTTCCCCTACCTGGCGCGCCAACTGTCGACTTTTGTAGTCGTCAATGAATTTATGGGGTAGGCGCTAGATCTCAAACTCAAAGGTGACACAAGACAAAGGTTTAGACAGGTTCAAGCCCTCGATGGAGGAGGTAATACCCTAGTCCTGTGTGCTGGGATTATTTGGATCTCTTTGATCTAAGATTGCTCATCTCCCTGTTGTTGCCCGTCCTCTCCCTTATATAATGGTGGTGGGGCGGTTTACAGAGTCCCGATCGGTTAAGGGATTCCGATCGGTTATTGGATTCTAGTCGGTTACAGGGTAGAGTTTACATCTTTATCTTATCCTGCTAACAACTCGGATTACAAACATATCTCTTATATCTAAATATATGTTCGACTGTCTCTAGGATGTATCTCCTTGCGCACGGCAGCAAGGCTTGGCACGGAGCTTATCCTCTGGGCCTTCCACTCGGCCCTGTATTTCCCTTAGACACTTCCGGGCCAGATATGAAGACACCTGGATTCTTATATTCCACATACACTTCTGTCGCCATTTGAAACGAACAGGGGTGCCGGGGCTACCCGACACCTCCAGAATTTGGAAAAAACGTCAAGAGATCGGTTAATCTTATATGGACCATATGTCTAGTAGTTCATTACCTCCTCGTGAAAATCTTAGCCCGCCAAAAGGCCCACTCATGCTTAGGCCCACCGCCCACTCTCCAGCCCACTACTCCTCCTTGGCTCCCCAATTCTCAAACCCTAATACCATAATTCCCCACTCTCCACCCGATTCGTCTATAGCTAGGCAGTAGATGTCCAGACGGCGGGCGGCAAGGTGCGGTAGGACATGTGGCGCACAGGCATGGGTGCCATCGTAAGGCAGGTGTCGCGGGCAAGTGGTATTGGGAGGCATGGGCCACGGGGTTGTCATGGAGCGCTAGGAAGCGTGCAGGCATGGCCGCACGGGTGTTGTATAGTGGTGGATAATGAGCCAACTCGGCTCGACTCAAATCGACTTGGTTTAACTCATTAAGATAATGAGCCTGCTCGACTCGACTCATTACCTTAACGAGCTCAAAACTCAACTCGGCTCGACTCGTTAAAAACTCAAGTTGGCTTGTTAAGCTTGTTAAAAACCCCAACCTTCTTTGACCATTCCTTAGAACTTTCTTGGTGTAGTTCGGCATATGAAAAGCAGCAACACATCCCAAGTGAATCAAAAGGTATTTTTAGAGATGAAAAGCAGCAGTACATCCCACGTAAAAAACTATCCAAAAGAATCTTTATCACATAGAGGAATTAAAATAGACGCACAACTAATATGACCTTAAACACTAATACTATGTGCCAGTGCCACACACCAAAATGAAACTATCATCCAATGTGGAAGGGCCACATAAATTCCAAATGCTTGATTGAATTAAGACCAGTGATTATTACAAGAGGCCATTCCATGGAAGAAGAGGCCGGATCAGTGCCGAAACTACTCCTACCAATACACCCAAAATCATGTCTACCACCAAAACCCAGCAAAAACCAACAGAAATATATTGTTTCTAAAGCAACAGTGCAGTTGCTTAAAGCCTACTTAGTCAGATAACATTCAAATAGACAAAAATACAGAGTTGCTCGAGGAGGTAAAGGTAATTTAATCAAGTTTAACTGCATGAGTTAAGCTGTTAGTTCTTGTGAGGAAAATACTATATTTAACCTCCCGTAAACAAACAAGCGCTATTTCTAACATTCTATAAATGTTACTCTATGAATCATTGACAGCAAAAAGATGTTACTAGTCATTTTAAGCTATGGGTTGTGAAGTAGTAAGTTTAATCTAAAGTAAACAAACAACAAGCTTCTCGTGTTTGTAAAATGATATGTATCTCGAAGCTTTGAGCTTTTAACCTTTTAGATATACAAAGATCTGGTTGGCATATAATTTGCCTAAATGACTAAATAATGCAATGAACCACTCAGTTTTGCAAATGAGCTAGAAATACTTGGCATGCTTGGCCATTTTCACAGTTTCACAGGATGTAGTGAGATAGGAGATTATGCACATTACTACATGGCATAGGAGGTGCAATTCAGCAGCTCCCAACACTACTATAGAAGGAGATTATGCACATCACTATCGCTTCATCTTGGTCGGTTCTTAAGTTTTTAGGAAAAAACGATTTTTATAGATGACTTAGGAGGGGTGTTAATAATCACTATCGGTTCTAAGGTTAGAAGTGATTGTGATGTAGCACTGGGAACATCACAATCGGTTCTTATATGAGAAGCGATAGTGATGTGCACATCGTCATCACTATCGCTTCTCAATAAGAACCGATAGTGATGTGCATGATTACATCACTAACGCTTTTTAAGTGAGAACCTATAGTAATGTGTGTGCAGATCACAATAGCTTCTTAAGTGAGAACCGATTGTGATGTGTCTCGCTAGGTTATTAATATCACTCAGGCTGAACTCTCCTATATTGTTGTTCCAGAGGACATTTCTCTGTCGCCACCCAAAAAAGTAGCTCATATTATGTGGTTGGAAGCAATACTTGGGTGAGAAAAATTGAAATCCTCAAAGGTGGGTGTTAAGAGGGTGAATTTGAAGCCTAGTCTGAGAAGATTTCCCCTCATTTTGCATAATTTGTGATTTTCTTCAAAATGTGAGCATTGCTTCAAACCCCTTCAATTTTGCACTATGTAATTTTGATATGTGGTGAAGAAAGTTTAGGTTGCACTGGTATTATATATATCCTATCAGATTTCGCACCCTTTATTTGACAAGCACACATGTATTTAATTATCTTAATTTGTAGTGCTCTCGTGTTAATCTAGAATTATTGTTGCTGTCATATAATGAATGTTAGAGTTTGGTTGTGAAACCTACGTCTCCCGTTCGAGGGTGCTTGTTTATAAATATGCCGATCGAAATAGCATATTTATAAGCAAGCAGTCTCGAATTATCCTCGTCCTTTGAACTAGTTGTTGTGACGTGTATCTGGAAAACAGCGGGGAGATGCTACCGAAATTTTCTCTGGAGTTGTAAAATGGCTTAGAAACTTGCCCGAACCACATATCCTCGAATGGGATTAGGACCAAACCTATTTAGAGATTAGGAGTCATCGTTGGTACCCTTGTTTTGTTTAATTGAAGTCAAAAGATTTGCAATCTACTACACTATACAATTAGTTCATTCGATATCATTGTTGATGTTTGCAATGTATGTCTCCTAACTAGGAAATTGGAAGCTCTTAACTAGGGAAGAAGGTAGGTATTGATCGGGAGTACATTTATATATCTCAAAACCCGTCCTCTATTTTGCAAAGGTAATATTAATTGAAATAATGTCTTAATATTTTAAATAGCTAGCTAGCTGTCACTCCAGTTTTTCCTTAATTTATTATGCGAAGTCTAATTGCAGATGGACCATGAGGAATGGATGTATCAGAAAAGCCGTGTGAGTGCTAAATTTCAGAGGGGTGTTAAGGAGTTCAAAAAAATTGCAGAAGAGGATATGGTGAAGAGGGGTGTAAACTTCATATATTGTCCTTGCATTGATTGCACCAATCTCAGGAGATTTAACAACTCAGCTCAAATTGAGGGCCACCTGATTCGACATGGCTTCGTGAGGAATTACAAGTGTTTGATCCATCACGGGGAGACAGGTAGTACCCTTTCGGTATGCAACAAAGACATGGTTGAACCCGATGACGAGCTGCAGCGTGACATGTTTGAGGAGGATAATTTGGAGCAAATGTTGCAGGATGTGGAGAGAAATTACACAGAAAGAGAGTTCAAAATGTTCAAAAGCTCTATGGAAGACAATGCCAAACCGTTTTTCTCGGGTTGCAAAGCGAAATACACCAAGTTGGGTTCGGTCCTTACATTGTTCGAACTAAAGGCAAAACACCGTTGGACAGATACAAGTTTCAATGCACTTCTAGTTCTTCTGTCGGATTTGCTTTCAGAGGGAAACGAGTTGCCAACAAGCATTTATGAAGATAAGAAGCTACTATGTCCCATGGTAATAGAAATAGAAAGGATACATGCATGTCCGAATGATTGCATCTTGTACCGTAATGCACATCAGGAGCAGCACGTTTGTCCAGTTTGCGGTGTGCCCCGGTACAAAAAAAAGGAGAAGCGTAAGAGCCAGGGCGACGACAGTGACGAGGTCACTAAAGCTGCACCGGCCAAGGTATTGTGGTACTTGCCCATCATTTCCCATCTGGAGCGGTTGTTTGCAAATCCCAGAGAGGCAAAATTGTTGTGTTGGCATTATGAGTCTCGAAAAGAAGATGCCAAGTTGATCCACCCTACTGATTCAGCTCAATGGGTTGAGTACCGATGGACTGAATCCGTTTGGTAACATGAGCAGTCGTCATAGCACCTAGCCAATTCTGTCGTGTATCTACAACCTCCCTCCTTGGTTGTGCATGAAGCGAAAGTATATCATGATATTGATGTGTACCTTGCTCCACTGATCGAGGATTTGGTAAAATTGTGGAACAAGGGGGTCATGGTGTGGGATGCGTACAAAAGAGAGCATTTCACCCTACGGGCTATGGTATTTTTCACCATAATTTTTTCGGCCCTTGGTAATTTAGCAGGCTACAGTACGAAAAGAGCCAAAGCATGTCCTATTTATGAAGATGAGACTGAGAGGCTATGGCTGCTGAATTCTAAGAAAACTGTGTATATGGGTCACCATAGGTTTCTACCTCGTAGTCATCGATACTATAAGATGGATGACAAATTTGATGGAAAGAGAGAAGTCTGTTCGGCCCATACCCTAAGAGTGGAAGGCAAGTATATTCACGTGTGGACGATGTCGATGTTCAGTACGAAAAGAGCCATAAATCTGTTCGTCCTAAGATCATTTGGAAGAAGTTAATATTTTGGGACTTACCGTATTGGAAAGAGTTAGTTATCCGGCATTGTATTGATGTTATGCACGTTGAGAAGAATATCTGCGATAATTTGGTTGGCATCCTGCTGAGCATACTTGGGAAGACCAAGGATGATGTGAATGCTATCGCGATATGGCCTACATGGGAATCAGGCCCAGGCTTGCAGTGATAGAGGAGGGTGGAAAAGGTCCGTACATCTCCGTTGCATGCTACACCCTATCCAAGAAGGAGAAAGAAGACCTCTACAAGTGTCTCCATGGTATTAAAGTTCCATCTGGCTACTCCACGAACATTGAGAAGCTTGTGTCCATGGATGATTTGAAGTTGCTGGGCATTAAGTCCCACGACTGCCATGTCTTGATGACTCAAATGCTCCCAGTTGCAATCTGAAATATTGTGCCAGAGGATGTCAGGTTAGCAATCATGAAGCTGTATAACTTATTCAATACGATCTCATGCAAAGTTATTGACCCCAATGTGTTAGACAACTTACAGAGTGAGTTGGTGCAGACTCTATGTCAGCTTGAGATGCATTTCCCGCTGCCGTTCTTCGATGTCATGGTCCACCTTTTTGTTCACCTTGTCAGAGAGATTAAGATATGTGGACCCACATTCCCACATTACATGTATCCATTCGAGAGGTACATGACTGTCCAAAACAGTGGTGTGAGCATAGATGCTTTCTCCGATGATCATCACTCGGAAAGAGGATCCTCAACCGCAATGAACTCTTACTACGGGATGATCGAAGAAATTTGGGAGCTTGATTATGGAATATACCAAGTTCTATTGTTTCGATGTAAGTGTGTGGGACTTCCACATGGAGTGAAGGTCGACAAGATAGGTTTTACTATGGTGGATCTCAGTAGACTTGCCTACAAAGATGACCCGTTCGTCCTTGTGAAGCAAGCAACTCAAGTCTTCTACGTGTGTGATCCAGCCAATCCGAGGTTGCACATCGTTCTTCATGGCAAGAGGCAAATCGTTGGAGTCGAAAATGTCATAGATGAAGAAGAGTACAACCAATTCGATGAAATACCTCCGTTTGCGGATGGGGCCTGTCTTAGCGAGGATGACGACACACATGAATGAAATTACATGCATGTAGATCATCAAGCAGGGCTGTATTGTAAATAAAAGGAGTGCGTCATTGTATCAGTTGCTATGTGTTTGAAATATTTATATTGTACATAACTGTAGTTTCGGGTTTAGAAAACTTATGTGTACGTAAGAAACTTTCACAATTTTTGTCAATGGATTCTGGTGTGTAGCTACTTATTGCAACAAAAAGAAGGCAGTCTAAATCAAATTAGTTCCAGAAATTTTCAAAATACTTGGACTTTATTTGAAAAGGTTTTGACTTTTCTACTCTTTGAGCAAAAATCATGCCTACAAAGTGAATTTTAGCTTCATTTTTCAATGCTAACTCTTTTTGGCAAAAATTCTTTTTGGAAAAGATTTGTAGTATCACAAATTATGTTTCTGCAAAATTTCAAATAATTTCAACTAAATTTGCAAAAGTTATGGCCTTTTCACTCTTTGATAAAATAATTCTAAAACTTCAGACTTCATGGTTTGCGTGGAAAACCAATAGTGCAATGAACTATATTTGTGTCAGTTTTCCAAGAAAAACCAATAGTGATAATAAATTTGTGTTGGTTTTTTATAGAAAACCTATAGTGCTATCGTAATCATTTGTGTCGGTTTTTCATGGAAAACCGATAGTGATGTCCTATACATGGTTTGTGCAGTGGTATACATTTGTGTCGATTTTCTATAGAAAACCGATAGTGCTATCGTAATCATTTGTGTCAGTTTTTCATAGAAACCAATAGTGATATTTGAGCATTTGTGTCAGTTTTTCAAAAACCGATAGTGATGATCTATACATGGGTTTGTGCAATGGCATACATTTTTGTTAGTTTTTTTATAGAAAACTGATACCGCTGAAGAAGAACGCGGTATGCTACGCTAGCACAAAATAAAAAAAGTACCGTATAACCAGAAAGCTACTCGCAAGAAGGGGATCATAGATTAGATTACCACTAGATGCGCAGTTGCGGAATCCTTCGCGTGTCGATGTAGTGGATGGTCCTCGCCTCGCCGTGGATCGTCCTCCCATGCCACAGTCACAGCAGTGTCACCGCAGTAGTCCACACGTCCGGAGATGGAACGTCGTGCGTCAGTGTGCAAGCACCTGGTCGCTCGGTAGGGGCAGCGAGAGGAGGCAAGTGCTTCGGGTGAAACACTTCTGGACCGTAGGAAAGCACTCCTTGCACCCACCATCCTCCACTCCTTATATAGCCACGAGATGAAACCCCAAACCAGGGCCCATCAGTGTGTTAAGCCCACGAGGTCCATTAATTAAGGATCCAATCCAAATTAATGTGTCCCAGCCCATTAAGTGTGTGACCCTGCAGGTTCATGTACGTTTGGACATGGATTCGGAAAACTCCTTTTCAATCAAATAGTTGGTAGAGATTCCTTGCCAAGCATGCCAACTCCCAAACATACTATGATCAAATCAGACAGAACCTATCAAAAGTACTCATGTAATAATCCCTTTGCCTAATATATGAAGATTGAACTCAAGGCGAGAAGCATGTCATCCTTTGATGATTCAATCCATCTCTCGTATCTGTGGTATATTAATAAGTTGTGATTGACTCCTCAATCACGGCATGGCCTTGCACTTCCTTAATCATATCACACGAGTGGCCTTGTCATATATCTCCGTTTCATTGGAGTGGCAAATTCCATCTTGACTGCTCACTTCCCTCTGCATGTTTTATAGTAAACATGAAAGCTACCTTTATAACTATCCGGTTAGGAAGTAGTGTTTGATAGCCGCAAGGAAAACTATTACACATGTAGGGAATATGACAATCTCAGGTCTAAGGATCATACATCTACTATGTATGAGATACACTGATGACACATAAGAATGTAACATGCTTGTAGTGTCCCATTGCAGGTCTATCTAACCCATGTTCTTCAACATGCATCCATAATGTATAGATGATATCTCCATATCCCATGATCTATGAAGCATGTTCATCGAAAACTACATGTGCTGATCTATTCATCGTTGTCCTATACGATGATATCCGATCAGAGATATTTATCGAATTACATCAATAAGTAAAGAGCTTCATAAGCAAGTCACATACTTGTTGATCAATACAATGATATACATTCATTGGACCAATAATCATATTATTATTCATAAACATAGTCATGTTACAATCATCTAAATGATTGCCTCAAGGGCATAACACTAACAGCTATCGCAATAATTTGTGTCGCTTTTTTATAGAGAACCGATAATGCTGTATTAATATTTTATGTCGGTTCTTTGTTCAAACCTGATAGGGATAAGAAAATATTTGTGTCGATTTTCATTCAAAACCGATAGGATCGTTTATATTTGTGTTGGTTTTTAATAAAAAAACCGATAGCGTTGTGTTATATTTTGTGTCAGTTTTTCATTCAAAACAAATAGGGATAATTTCATATTTGTTTTGGCTTCTCATTCAAAACCGATAGTGATGTGTTACTGATTTCGGTGAAGCCGACATAGATTTTCTATCCATCTGTGTCGATTTTCAGTAAGAACAGACTGAATTATGTTCCTTCTGACAAATAAGCTATGGTTATGCCTCTTGCCCGCACAAACCTAAATCAGTCTGCTTCAATTCGTGCCCGAGCTGATCCCTGAGCTGCCCTCCACAAGTGGTTCCGTGCTCCCCCAACCGACCTCCTCTGGCAGTTCCACGCTCTCCCCATCGGCCTCCTCCAGTAGTTCCCGCGCTCCACCAAATCCGACGACACCGCTCACACCCCTCCGCCGTCGACGCCGCTCGCACCCCTCCGACACCGACGCTACTGACGCCGCACGCACCCCTCCACCGCCAATGCCTCCACACCGAGCTCCCCCACCGTCGGCCCTACCCAACGAGCTACCCAGGACTCTCTCGTCTTGGCCAGCGGTGGTTCTCCTTGCATCACTATAAATTATTGATAACGCAGTTTGCAAATTTTCATTTCTCAGGTTCTCTATGTCTGTTTTTTCTAAGTGAAGTGCATTGTTTGGACTTGTTCCTGAAAATGATCTGTATGCAAATTATCACTATCAGTTTTTTTAGTTTATAGTAAAATGCATTTAGAAAGCAGTACTATGTTTTTTTTTGGAAATCTGGATTGTCTGAAGAATGTTGTACATAAACAAAAGTAACTGATTCAAATGTTCTCTTGTATCTGAAGAATGTTGTAGAATCTGCATAGTACTTTTACTTGTAGCATTATACTAGCAATTATTTGTGGAAACAAGTTTTTAGATGGCTTACCATACAACTGTTGTCCATCCTGACCAAGCATATTTACTTCCTATGAATTCAAAAAATCATCTAAGATATTGGTAGAAGATGGTCTACCATTCCATCCTGACCATGCATATTTACTCTCTACGAATATAAAAACTCATCAAAGATATTCTTACCCTATGATATGATTGTAATCATCTTTCTCCCATTTTCAAATCATGAGGTTCAAATTCTAGAGGCGTTAGCAAAAAGGTCTGGAAGAAACATTTGTTTTTTGGCTAACATTTTACATCATTGTTCATCTCAAAACACATAAGGATTGGGGATTGTCAGTGAAAATTTTGCCTACATCTCTAGTAAAAATGAGGAAAGAATTCTAGTTTATCACTCTTATCTATCAATTCTGGATACTCAGCAGCAAGCTTCTCTGAAAGAAAACTCATGTAAAAGTTCATGAATCATGTACTGAAATGCTCAGGCTCAGTTCATGAATCATGTACTGTCTAACACTTAATAGTAGAAAATTCCATTATGTCCATCCCATAATCTCATGTAAATACTGATGCAAATTGGAACAATTGCTTTAGTTCTTTTCTTCTTTATGAAAATGAACCACAGTGATGCCTTTTTTATTATTTTGTTATATGTGGTTCTTTACTTGTTAGATTATTATGCAAGTTTTGATATCTAACGGAGTTTTGTATCTCCTGCTCCCTTCTGATAATGATGGCTTTACATAGAATTTGTACAATATCAATGTTCAATTGTAATTGCAGTCCTATTTCTTTTGACTTTGTTAATTGAGTCTGTTATTTCAATTGTAATTGCATATTACTTTTGTCTTTTATCTCAGCATATGTTAGAGTTTAGGTTGCGTAACCTACGTCTCCCGTTCGAGAGTGCTTATTTATAAATATGTTGGAATGGCATATTTATAAGCAAGCAATCTTGAATTGTCCACGTTCTTTGGACAGTTCGACGATATGTGGTTTGAGCAAGTTCCTAAGCTTTCATACAACTCCAGAGTAGATTTCAGTAGCGTCTCCCTGGTGTTCTCCGGATACACACCCCTCTTGACTTGTTGTCAAGACATGTATCTGGAGAACAGTGGGGAGATGCTGCCAAAATGTTCTCTGGAGTTGCACAACGGCTTAGGAAATTGCCCGAACCACATATCCTCGAATGGGATCAGGACCAAACCTATGTAGAGATTAGGAGTTATCATTGGTACTTTAAAGATCATTCGTTCATCTGTAACTCTACTACAATATGCTAGAACAATTAAATGCTACGAATTATCCTTTCAGTTTTTGCTTTACATGATTTATTGTCAAGTTCACATAATAGCTACGAATTGATTTCTCTCATGTCAAATATATGACCATGTCAGATAAGAAAACTCAAAATGTCGCAATTAGAGAGCATCAGCTCATCGGCAGACAGAGTAGAAGGTGCTCCTAAGGGGCCGAGCCAAGTTCCAAGTGTTGAGCCGAGCCAAGTTCCAAATGTTGAGGGGCTAAGTAAGGTGAGGAAGGCTCGAAGACCGAACAAAAGGGCTACAGGGAGAACACTGCAGGTTCTCCACTTCAACGCCACGGGGGTTTGCATGGGTCCTCCCAAGTACAAGGGGCGATACTAGTCATTCCTGGGGCAATTGGTGAGGGAGAGAGTTCCCATAACGGTTAAGGATTGGAGAAAGGAAGTTAGCGTTGAGCAGAAGAATCGATTGTGGGGCGAGGTTAAGGGCATATAGATTATAGAAGAGGAAGATGAAAACAATGCCAGGCGATATGCCTTGAAGAGGATGGGTGTGACTCTAAGGCACTTCAGAGTCTTCAGGCACGAACGGATACCTCTCGAATGTTGAAAGCCCATACACCATTCGAGAGGTATCCATTCATGAATCCCGGTGTTTGGGGGGAGTTCACGAGGATCAACAGTATGCTCGAGGCAAAGGAGTTGAGACAGAAGAATATTGCTACCCAAAGGCAGAACACACAAGCGCACCACCTCAGTTGAGGCGGTTATGAAGGGAAGAAGGTAGAGAGGGCACGACCAGCCGAGGAGTGCGCGACCTCCGAGAATACGATGCCTTGCTCGAACATATGTGAGGACTGGACACGTGATTGGGTATTAGCGAGGACAAAGAAAAGCACAGATGGGTAGCTCATAGTACCAAACCCCGCTACCGCACACGTTGTCTCCACCATTATATGACATCTAACTTAGTACATTGCAGTTGACCATTCCTGTTGTATTTCAAATCTAATTCGTACTCTCTTCTTGCAAAAGGAGGTAAGCCAGCGAAAAGAGCAGGGGATCTTTCTGAGCCAAGGGTCGAAGGACATCCTGTCCTTTGTGATCGAAAAGTCCTACCATAAGGGCTGGGTGCTTGCCGTAGGGGCGAGGCATATGAAGAAGTCCTACTTCCAAGATGACGCTGCGAGTGTTAGATCAAGATCATGGGAGGCACGTGCAGAGCACCTCAAGAACACGCTCAGGGAGCAGCTGAGGGAGGACATCAAGGAGGAGATGAGGGAGGAGATGATGGCACGTGAGGAGCGCCTGAGGGTCGAGATGATGGCAATGATCTCCCAGAGACAGAGCCAGATGCCCCCGTCTACCGTAGAGAAACCTGTGCCCCAACCCAATAGCTCTGCTTCTAAAAATGATAAGTTCGGTCCCCAGCTGAAGGTAATAATTAATGTTACCTAACTTAAAGGTGCGTGGGTAACTCTTCATATGTTTTCTCTCAAGTTGCGCACTTTTTGCAGGCACCTACCAAGTGCGAGCTCACCCTGACGGAAGACGGATTTCCTATTGAGGCTGCATGCGGAGTTGCATTTCTATGCAAGGAGACTGACATGGTGCATGGTCAGCCTTTGGGGAAGGGCTACATGAGGGTCCAGGTGGACTACGTCCATGAAGCCTTCTTATCACATGTGCTCGAGTTCCCCCCCCAACGAAGACATCACCACTCTTGGGCAAGTGCAGATGTCATTCATCAAGTGGCCCATGATAGGCGTCGTACTGGTCAAGCTAAAAATCCCCTGTGTCTTCTCTACTATTCCAGTAGTACTACAACAAGTTACATATACGCGTGCTTCATAGGTTCCTACTGTACTTGCGCCTGCTCCCACCACTGTAATGAGTCCTGTGCATAGTGCAGAGCTGGCATGTAAAAGGACTAGCACGATAACCACAGAACCACTAGAGGCCTCGGAGACTCTTTCTGCTAAAAAGCCAAAGCTCACAGAGGCCACAGCGCCCCCTAAGGTACATGTAAAGCCCACTTCCCTGACCTCGAAGACTCCTTCTGCCCAGAAAGGAAAGTAGGCACAGGCCACGGAGACCCCTTATGATTTTAAGGCCTACGTACATGGAAAGCCCCTTCTGCCTGCCAACAAATTGAATCCTCTAAGCTTGTGGACTCCACAAGTCCATGGATGGTACGTTGACAAAGTGAAAGAGGGCGAGTGCCGTGTCAACTTCAATGTTAAATACAGAAAGGGACATTTCCACCATGGGGAGGATGGGACATTCCCAGTCAGTTTTGAAGATCTATTCCATCTGTACCAACTGACAGCCTTCGACATTTCTACTATACGATCCTAGACACTGTGAGTATGGCACCATATAGCACGAGCTTATGACTTCTATAGGATTTTGCATTATATTTTTTAACATTCAACACGAGTTGCAGGACAATAAGGCAGCGAGTCGTGACGAATTGACAACTAGTTGGGTTCGTCGACCTTGAGCTTGTGTCCCCAACCATGGCTAGGCTTCAACCGAAATGGGTTGCCGGCTACATCAAGGGGGTATTGAGAGCTGAGTCGAAGAAGGACTCCGTTCTACTCCCATACCATGAGGAGTAAGTACTACTTTACCCTTCAATTACTTGTACGCACTTAAACCGTATGTGAACTTATTTTCTTCACTGCGTACCATTTAATAAGCAACCATTGGGTTCTACTCATGCTCGTTCCGATTGACAATATAGTCTACACTTTTAACTCGATCGAGAAGAGACCGATGGCCAACGCGATCAAGAATCATTTGGAGTAGTAAGTGCACTACTCTTACCTAATTCTTTTTGTATTTAACTATGTTAACTTTTTTGACTCAACGGCATCTCTCCAATGTATATAGGAATTTCTCAAACTACGTCGCTAAAGGAGGGATACATGATGACAAAAAGGGCTCGAATCTGCAGTATGTGTGCTTCAAGGTACAAGTGCCTACCATATATAAGATTAATATTTTTTGACATCTATTCTTTCTCTCTTAATTTCTTTTCCTTTCTTCACAGTGTCATCAACAAGGCAGCGATGACCACTGCGGTTTGTATGCCATGTAGCACATGTTGATCATGGTTCGTGGCTCATACCTTTTCCCTAAGGTATATGTACATGCATAATAATACAATTAGCCCTTCACATAGAAATTTCAAAACTTAAACTAGAGCACTCGTTTCTACTTTGTAGCATATCAATATCCCCCAGAAGAGTTTAGACAGCTCTGCACTCAACATGTTACGAGAACACTTATGCCAGTGGTATTGGATGGAAGTTATCTCGAAGGAGGGTAAGTTTACAGATTCTGAAAGCTCCTACTAGTCCATATGTGAACAATATTACATATGTGAATGTTTCTGCATGTGTACTCACTATGAATCATATTTGAGTTCTGTTTTGTGAACGAATATGATATGAGTTGTAATAAAGTGTTTGTGTTCTGTGAATGTGATATGTGCATAATGTGTGCTATTGCTGTGTAAATTTGATATGTGCATGCTGTGTGAAATATGTGCTGTTTGGAGGGTGAATTGGTAAACAGCACACCCGCTCATCTATATCGGTTCTGAGAAGAAAAAGGATAGAGATAAGGGGTTCATCTCTATCGGTTCTTTGTAAAAAGCGATAGAGATGACCACCTCATCTCTATCAGTTATTTAGAAGAAGCGATAGAGATGAGTGTGTCATCTCTATCGGTTCTTTAGAAGAAGCGATAGAGATGGGACCCTCATCTCTATCGGTTCTTTAGAAGAAGTGATAGAGATGACAACTGATAGAGATGACACACTCATCTCTATCGGGTAAGAACCGACTGTAATAGTACCGCCTCATCTCTATCTAATGACTTTGTGTCATCACCAGAACCGATTGTAATGATAAGAAAGAACCGATTATGATGTATATTGATGTAATAGTGCAAGTTATTACTGCAGCATATAACTGGAGTAGAATTTTTATAAACACATGGAAGTAGGATTTTTATGAACTCATAGAAGCAGAAATGCATGCATTTAGACTGAGTGGAACAGACCATGCAACATTATGCAATGCTTGAAATTTAGTGATACGGTAGAAATAGCAAATGTGTCACCACTCTTCATACTATAAAATCACTAGATGCTGCATTAAAACATCACAAGCAGCAGAGCAAGTTCCATATATAACATTAAAAGTGTTTTTCATGATAGGCGAACCGATGTCACTTTCTTAGTGACCAATCTAAAAATTTCCAATTCACTAACCTTGTGGGGTGGCCGTAGGAGGAGTGGACGATCGGAGCGGTAGCTGGCTTGGGGAATGGGGACATCTAAACCCTAAGCGGGCCAGATCAGGCGGATGCGGGAGGGGAGGTGGCGGCTGGAGAAGGGGAGAATGGTGGCAGTGGGACACAGGGCGAGGGGAGGTGGCGGTGGGAGAAAGGGGGAGGGCAGGGGGCGGCGGCGTGACCAAGTGGTATGGGAGGAGGCGGTGGCATGAGGGGGACGATGGTGGCGGCGTGAGCAAGGGGGAGGGGAGGTGGCGGTGAGTGAAGTGGTAGTACGACAGCATTGCGAGCAAGGAAAGGGAGGCGGCAGCACGAGCATGGGCGAGGGGCGAGGGCCGACGGGAGCTTGGAGGTGGAGGCCCGAGTCGCCCAAACTTGGGGACTCAGCCAATCGGGGATTTTGGGGGCAGCTAGATGGGGATTGGGGATTTTGGATCATTAGATTTATTGACTAGTTTAACGAGTGAGTTAAACTCGTTAGTTAAACAAGTTCAAAACCCAACTCGACTCGACTTGTTAAGGAACGAGTTCGAGCCGAGTTTTCGAGTGTTCATTAAACTCACAAGTTTCGAGTTTTTTTTGCACCCCTAGTGTCGTAGGCAGGGCAGGCACGCGGCGTGCAGGCGACACATAGGCACAAGGGAGGCAGGCTGTGCGGATGCTCGGTATGGTAGAAGGGTTAGAGGCACGAATGGTGCACTGTGTATGTTAGCAGCCTGTGCGGCATGTGCTGGTGATGGTGCCCTCAACCTGGGTGTTGGGATTTTGTAAGTCCTCCTAACCTCCTTGATTTATTTATTAAGTTGAGTTTGATTTGGTGATTTAGGATTTGTGAGACATGATGATTGGAAATTTGAAAAAAAAATTGCCATTTGTGAATGTAGAGCAAGAGTAACATAAAAGTGGAATCAAAACATTATTTCCTTTCTTTTTTTAGGAACGGGAGTCAAAGAAGATTGCATCTTCTTCGTCACCGCTTGAAAGGCAAACCGAAGAACAAGAAGGGATAGGAGCAACTAAAGGATGTGGGAATTAGGCGGCTTCTTCTCTACCTTCACATCCCAGACGAATATATAAGTGTGCACTTCCATTAAAAAATTTCTAGTTCCACCACAGACGACAAAAGGTCTGTCGTCAAATAAATTGGCGACATGCCTCAGCCTTGTAGACCAAACGAATTCATGACAAAATATTTTTGAAATTGTTTTGGCATATTATTTTTACAAAAATATTTTAAAAATATATTATTTTAAAAAATTCTATAGTGAACCTATCTACACTTCTGCACACTACAGAAAAAAGACTTTAAATTTGTCAAATATATATGTAGCTACACGGTAAAGTTTTTTTATTTGTATGTGTTTGGATACTACAAATATTGCAAGTTGAACAACAAATTGCTTTTCGTTGTGGGAAACCTTGGATTATCACGTACAGTTGCACCAATGCATACGATGGAAAACATGATTTTTGACATACATGGATAGAGCATAATGTATTATATTATAAGAGATCATAGACCTAAAAAGAAATTACCACATATTTTAGATATAACCTTTGGAGTTTGTTCAATTGATTTTTAAGTTTTAACTGTAATTACGATCGACTAATGGAACCTTAATGAAGACTAATTGAATTCAGAGCAAAACATAGTTCGACATGTCTGTCCTGTTAGGAAATGAGATTGGGGACTCCGCGTATAACAGGAGACATAAGAATGAAGCAACAAATGTATATTGAATCTTTGAGAGCCGAAGCAAGTTACAGAATGGAAGCTACTATTGGAAGTTGAACAAGAATAGAGACAAGAATACATGTGTTTGCTCCAAAATTTGGTAAGGTATGACCAAAATCGTCAGGCTAAGGGTTAAGATTATTTTGGCAGATATCGGATAAGAGAAGAAAAGTTAAAGATGGCATTATAGCCGATATCGGATGAAGAAAAGATAGAGTTGTAATCAATGTTGGTTTAAATAAGGAAGGTGTTGTCCGAGTTGAGGTCGATACGGATCACGGTAAACAACGTATCGGAGGTGGATACTATCGGCCAATCTGCTATAAAAGGTGGTCAGGGGGTGTGCAAGAAGAAAAACACAATCTAATCAATCAACTCGCATTACTTTTATTTACTTTTCTATCGACTAGGAGTAGCCTCTGTAATTTAGATTCTCTTGTAATATGATTTGATTAATAAAGTTGCGCATTGTCGATTGTTGATCACCTTCAATTACGCCCACCAGGTATGATTTTCTCTGATCTTGTTGTGCATCGCCTTTTTCGAAAAGATCTACCTCTTATCATCTGATTATACCTAATTGGCTAATTAGACTTACCACTACCTTAGATTTAATCGACTTTTTAGTCATTTAGATCTTTGCCAATCATCATACTAGATCAGCTTTTAGCGTATTTTATATTCATCTTACCGATTGCAGGATCAAATTGGTTGGCACACATCGAACCTTAGAACCCAACGTTCGTCGAGTGTGTGTGGCCGATAGACCCTCCTTCACTTTTTTTTTGCATCAACACACTCTTGGCACACCCTGTGGGACACGATGTCTTCATCAGGGAATCAATAATGCCCTCTGATCTCAACGCTGAAGCCATAGTCGTCCCTACTCTAGACGATTTAACACAAGAACAAGGCAAAGAGATTGAAGATCGAAAAGCAGCACTTGAAGAGATCATGCTAGGCTGTTATCAAAAAACTCAACACGGTGTCACTTAGAAGGCTGCATTGCCGACGGTTAATTCCCTCGGTAACACGGGAATCACCAACACCTCGATAAGAAAATACATACCTGCACAAGTCAAATTATCGGCTATGATTAATTAGTCTATACACCATGCATTGGTTAATCAATCATCGGCTCTAGTCACGACACTTAAGTCGTTGATAGCTAATAGTGTAAAAACCATAGCTAAAGAGTTCGCATTAACTGGGAGCCTGCTCGACCCAGTGCAGGCCTTGCCGAATTATCCTGTTTATTCAGTACCACAGAACACTCAAGGCACAATAGCCAATCATAAACCATCGGCTATAAGCTCACCTTTAACTATGATGCTAACCTAGTCCACTGTTATACTACCACGAGATCGTCGTACAAGTGGGGTTGTGCACTATCAAACTTATACTGATGCCGCTAATTTGCACGTATCGGCCAATTTGCCACCATTAGCTCCATTCTACGCTTTTCCCCAATCGGTTCCACAGCCGATTGAGCTTAACAGGCACCCACACTATGCTAAGCCGATTCCACAAAGGAATCTGGCTCCATAAAAGATCATCACATACTCGAAACCCTTTGTTCCATTGCCAGAGCCGAATGCTAGGAGGAATAATGGATATGAACAATTTCGTTAATACGCATAGACTCAACCAACTCGTCAACCCGAGCTTGCACTCGAGGTGCAGAATGCCAATTACGATCATAATTGGCAGACTGCTAACACCACATCGGCTAATACAGTTAATTGGGCCGACCAGATATCTGTTGTATAGAGATATTGAAAAACCATGTGGAGGTCTACCCATTTTTGTGATGAGTATTTGACTAAATTTGAGCTTGGTATGCTCTAGTTTGAGTTTGATTTGAATTGAATTTTCAATTTGAAGGTATTTGAGCTCTGTTTGGAATTTTTGCTACCGGGCAAGCGGTAGCACCGACCCCCAGAGCGATGTGTAAAAACCCGAGAGGGTGTTTTTGGGGGTTCTGGCAGTCCGGTGCTACCGGCCATGGCAGCCTGGTGCTACTGGTCGATCGGTAGCACTGGAATTGAAGACTAGTGTGAAAATTACAGAAGGGGGCATTTTTGGGCATTGTGGCGGTCCGTTGCTAACGCCCATGGTAGTCCGGTGCTACCGGGGTAGCGGTAACATCGGCCCAAAGGCCCGGTGTGAAAATTCCAAAGAGGGTTTATTTTGGTTTTGGGATGAAGGGCGGTGCTACCGGCCAAGGGGCTGTAGCACTAGCCCTAATGAGCGTGAATTATACAAAAATTGTGATTTTTGGAGTTTAATTGCATATTTGTTTGGACATTACTATGTGATGGGTTTTCCTTGTTTTTGATGGTTGCAGGACAACGTGCTTGATCATGGTGAGGCGGAGGATGACCAGGACTAGGCGAGGAGCGTCAGGGGTCCAAACGGTCGAGGATCGTTGGAAGATGATCGAAGATAGAGATGCTAGCTAGACATTGCGTGGATCAAGGAGGGACATCGGATCGCGGTCTAGTTAACAGTATAGCGGGTCTAGCTAGTGTGCTTTGTGGGTTTTGGGTGCATGGCTGTGTGAGTGGGTCAATCCTAGCCCTTGATGGAGTGCCCTAGGTTTGAGGGACTCATCCATGGGTGGTAGGTGCCCCAAGAGTAGTATAAATAGAGGGGGAGGGGTGGCCTTCCTCCACTCAAACTTGGTGTATTCTTCCTTCATTCACCCCCCTCTGATCGCTATCTCGGTCCTCCAATTGGTATCAGAGCCGGTTTTGCTCTTTCATAGATCTTGACCCTAGATTATGTTTATCTCAGAGTCACCCCTCTCAAAGGAGTTAAGAGATTTCAAGTAAAAAGAAAGCTTGTCCCTAGATATGTGGGACCATTCAAAATCTTGGAACGAAGGGGAGAGGTGGCCTACAAGTTAGAATTGCCCCAGTCTTTTGCCGGAATCCATAATGTGTTCCATGTATCGCAGTTGAAGAAATGCCTACGTGTGCTAGAGCAACAGATGCCATTGGAAGCCATTGATTTGCAGGAGGATCTTACCTACAAGGAGCAACCAGTTAAAATTTTGGATATAGCAGAGCGTATCACGAGGAGCAAGATCATTCGTTTTTGCAAGGTCCAGTGGAGCAATCATTCAGAAGAGTAAGCTACTTGGGAGCACGAAGAGGATTTGAAGTCCGAGTTTCCCCACCTAATCTCTAGCCAGCCTGAATCTCGGGGTCGAGATTGCATTTAAGGGGGGGAGGTTTGTAACATCCCAAAATTTGAGTTTTGGAATGTTTGAATTCAAAAATAAACCATTTGCATGTTTCTTGAATTAATCCCAGCTTAATTTGATTTTTCTATTAATGAAAGGATTTAATTTGACTAAACTATTCATCAAACTAAAGATTTTGGGGATTTTTCTTAATCTCAAATTTGAGTTTTAGTTGGGTTCATTGTGCTCCAAGGAATATTTCTGTATTTTTGGGGATTTTTCTGAATTTATTTGATATTTATTTGAATTTATTTTCTTTTAATTGAATTTCTAGAATTTTTCTTAATCAGAAAATGATTTTAAATCTAAAAACCCTCTCGGGCTGAATCATCTCCGCCCGCTCTGCTTTCTCCCAGCGGCCCATCTCCTACCCGCTTTGCCTCAACCGCTCGCGTCGGCTGCTCCTCGCGGCCCGGCCATTTCAAGGCATCTCGGCCGTCAGATGCGCGACGCGTGTGCGTCCAAGATTGCGCCACATCGTCGTCGCTCCGCGAAACCCTAACCCTAGCGTCGGAGTCCCGCCGCCGCACGCGCTGCCGTCTCGGAGTCCGTGGCATGCATGCCTCCCTAGGCTATTTAAGCACTGCCAACCCGCCTCCCGAGGTTCCCCTCGCGCCGCCGTTTCTTTTGCCCTAGCTCTCGCTGCCCGAGCCACCGCCGTCGCTTCGCGCGAGCTCGCCGTTGTTTCCGCCGTACCCGAGACCTTCCGCCGCACGGATCTCCGCCGTCGGTCCTCCTCGGCCGCTGCTGGTTGCACCACCGAGCTCGCCGCATCGTCTTCTTTCAGATCTGTGCCACCACGCGCTCGATCTGGCGCTAAACCGCCATGTGCCGCGTCGTCTTCCCCGTTGCCGGTAAGCTCACGCCGCTGCTCGCCGTCGTCCGTCTTCGCTGGATTCTAGCCGTCCGATCGCCAGCCGACGCTCTAGAACGCGCCACGTCGTCGCTACCGCACCCTCGCTTTCTGCCGTCGGATCCGATCGTAGCCTCCTGATGCGTGACACGTGTCCGTCCGCGTGTCCGACTGCGTTAGCCGCCGCGTCAGCCCTGCCGCCGCGTGACGTCAGCGCTGACGCCATCTGTGCACCGGGTGCACGGTGAACCGAGCCCGTGCCGTGGACCGAGTCCACCAAGAGCTGCATGACGTCAGCGTTGCGCAATAAATCATTTTTCCTGCATAAAAATAAATCCAGAAATTCCGAATTTCTGATTTTCAGTCTTTTTCTCTGATTTAATTTTCCATAAGCTCCTTCTCCCTCATACGAACTTCAATTGAGGCGATTCAAGTTTCTAAATTTTTCTAAAATCAAGATCTATCTTCTAGAGCCATTTGTTTTCAGTTTTGAACTTGTTTGAGTCTCTGTTTTGTATTTATTTGGTTTCGTTGCTTCTTTTCGAGTAGACGCTAATTCCGAGGGAGCGAACGAAGACTTTGAAGACCAAGACTCGGCACTAGATCAGCAAGGCAAGTCGTAACCTTTGATCATATTGATCCTATGTTTGCAAAAGTAATTTACTTTTATACAATTGCATGCTATTTTGTGTATCAATGCTTATTTAATGGGAGTAGATGTATACCTAGTTGACATTATGCCACCTTGATTAGTTGTATGCCATGTATCCATTGTTAACCCTAGGTTGGTACATTACTAGTTGGACATAATCATTACACCAACATCGGGTTATCGTAGCTATGCTTAGACATGCTTAGATATATGTTGGGATTCATGTCACACATTGAATAATGTTAATCTTGACTTAATGAGATATTGAATCGTGGCCG
Organism: Otatea glauca; assembly: GCA_036346275.1. Lineage (NCBI taxonomy): Eukaryota > Viridiplantae > Streptophyta > Magnoliopsida > Poales > Poaceae > Otatea > Otatea glauca. The sequence continues at coordinate 28,074,997 of CM070729.1, forward strand.
TTAGCCACTGTTGTAAAATCTGTTGTACCAAGGCGAGGTTGCCATTGGTCTTGGTTGAACGAATTGTTTTCCCTCGGGCAAGTGATCATGCAGTAAATGGGGTGCTTTCTAGCACATTGGGATGTGGATGTCTTGCCTGAGACAACTTAAAGACTTAATCTTGTGCGCCATTGAATTGGGCCTAACCATACTACCACATGTCTGGAATGGGACAGACCTAGCTGACTAATTTGCAATGTCTAGCCTTGAGTACTGCCAGTTGGTGGTATGGGTTCCGGGATGGACGGTAGATTCGCAAAGCAAAGAGGGCCCTAAGTGGCGAAACCTTAGCGGCAAGATCGAGTTTAGACAGTGCATTGTAAAGGCTTTGTCATGATATCTCTACGACACACCAAAGGAAGTGTGTTAGTAACGTTTGCACAAAGAGATGTTCATGTCTTGTGGGTAAAGTTGTACAACCTCTGCAGAGTGTAAAACTATTCGAATAGCGCGTCATGATCATGGACAAGCCTGGGAATTTCACACGGGGTATAGAGTGTTTCATAAAATGTGGAATGTGGAATTGTTGGGATGTGAACGAGGAGTTCACTGTTGTTTTGTTGTCTATCATTGATCTATCAGTTATTGATTTATCTTTTCATAAATATACTTTTAATCTATTTATTGTATTTCAATTCAAGTCATTGCTTTCTGCCAAATGAACCATATAGCCATCCTTGTCAAGCCGTGCATGAATATATTGCATCAATTCCCTACGGCTTGCTGAGTACCTTTGTACTCACGGCTTTATGCCCTTGTTGATCGATCAACAAGGAGATAATGAATGTCATGAGGAGGAATTCTATGAAAACTACGTGGATTAGGAAGGCGTTCCCCAGACGATTGCCTGTGGTATGTCGAATGGCTCAAGTTATCTTTTCCACTGCAATAGTATTTGTTTCTTAAGCCCTTAAGGCATAATGGTGTAAACATTGACCATAAGGTCGTTTGCTTTAATCAATAATAATTTGCTTCTTCTTAGTTAATTCGTTGTATGGAATGATATTTCATCTATGTTTCCACTGTGTGCACTAGCGTGATCCTGGACTAGTGAAGTATACACAGAGGGTTTTGGATTTGCAAATCCGGGTCCCGACAGAGATGGTATCAGGGCCATATCGACTGTAGGTCGCATCCTAGTTAGCATGGTCTTCAAAACTATTTTCTAAATCAAACCAACAAATTGGTACTTAATAGTTTTTGTCTCCTTTCGTCTCATTCTTAGGTTCTTATTCCTCTCCTTTGCTGAAATATTGATTTGAAATTTAAATTGATCTTATCTCGTGAAACTTCTCAAAGCCTCGAGTCTTCTGCAAGGATTCAAATCAAGGAAGATGATGATCTAGCTGTCCATAGTTGTCAAGAAGACTGCCATATAAGATAGGTTTTTGGTGCTCAACGGTGTTTGAGCATGTTTTCCCCTTTCAGTTTAGTTACGTTTAGTCTGCGTATACCAATATTTTCTTTGCTTGTGTGCCGGTATGTTGTACACCTGCCCCCAAGCACAGTGTTGCAACCATGCCTTTAGTTGAAAAAGCTTTATTTGCCTCTTTACTTTGTAGCCTTTCGGCTGTGTCCTTTTGTCCCTGGGTATTACCTTCTCCCCTAGACGATCTTACCACTTTTCTACTGTTTTTCCCTCTTACCTATCAAACCTTGTGCTGCATCTCAGATGGTTGACACTCGTTCTAGAGCCGGTCGAAGTTCGCCCGTGGATGCCAGCGCCAGCGCCAACACCAACTCCAATCCCAATGCACCACCGCCACCACCAGCAGTGATAGATCAGAACATGGGACATTTTCTGGCAGCTCAGACTCAGCTAATGAACACAATGATGCAGAATATGAACAACATGATGAATCAGCAGAACCAGACTGCAGTTGCCCAAGCAAATCTGTTGAACCAGCAGAACCAAGCTGCTGCTACACCTCCTCAAGCTCGTCTCCAGTCCAAGCTAGCAGAATTTATGAGGACTCGTCCGCCAACTTTCTCCAACTCTTCAGAACCAATGGACGCAGACGACTGGATTCGCTCCATTGAGAAGAAGTTTGCAATTGCTCAGTGCATAGATCGTGAGAAGTTTATCTATGCCGCTCATCAGCTGGAGGACACCGCCGCTGAATGGTGGGGGAACTACAGTTCCGCTCATGATGACCCTCAGACTATCACTTGGGCAGAGTTTTCCAATGCTTTTCGCCACTCCCATATCCCAGATGGAAAAGTGGAGATGAAGAAGGTTGAGTTTCGCAAGCTCAAGCAAGAAGGGATGTCAGTGAGTGAATACCTTAATAAATTCACTCAACTCGCTCGCTACGCTCCAGAGGATGTAGCCATAGATGATGCTCGCCAGAAGAAGTTCAAGCGTGGACTCAATCCAGGACTAAAGGTGCAAGTCATTGGCAATGACTATGCAGATTTCCAACACCTGGTAGATAAAGCTATGCTCATTGAAGAATCTCGCCGTGAATTGGAAGAATCCCGTAAGAGGAAGATGATGTAGCATGGAGCCCATCAGAGTCATCGGTAGAGAGTCGTAACCAATGCTCAACGACCGCTTTCGTTTCACTCCTCCGAATGCATTCAGACCCTCACACCAAAGACTCGCCCACTCCTTCAGCAATCGCAACCTCAAGACCAACAAAGAATCCACCTCGGAGGACCAAGAATCCACCGCAGGAGTCACCTGTTTCAACTGTCATGAACTTGGTCATTATGCCAATAATTTCCCAAGAAAGCAAGCTGTGACGGCAGTCCGTTTCAACTTGGGATCTACGCCAGCCAAGACCCCAAAGACTCAGAGCGGGGCGTGGAGTGCCCCAGACTCCTAACCAAGCCACCAGGACTCCGCCGCCTGCTGGAAGAGGCCGTGTGAATCACGTCACCATCGAGGATGCCCAGTCTGCACGAGACGTCATACTAGGTAAGCTCCTAGTCAACTCAGCATCTGCCATGGTTTTGTTTGATTATGGAGCTACGTATTCTTTTGTTTCTCGGAGTTTTGCTGCAAATCATCAATTAAAGACAATGCCTCTTAAGACTATTTTATTAGTACAATCTCCTGGTTCTGATTTGAGTTCGAACCAAAGCTACCCCGAAGTTAAAATATTAATTGGAGGGGTAGAATTTCTAGCCAACCTTATTGTCCTAGACACCAAGTCCCTAGATGTGATCCTAGGAATGGATTGGCTCTCCAAGAACCAAGTAGTTTTGGATTGTGGGAATAGAGATCACCTTAACCACCCGTATGAGCCAAGTTAAAAGTTCAAGCCGTTTCAGATCCATCCGAAGGGATTAAAGTTTGTAGTGCCAAAGGAATAAGTTTGGAAGATGTGCCAGTCGCCAGCGAATTTCTTGATGTGTTTCCAGATGAGTTGCCTGGGATGCCACTGGATCGAGATATAGAGTTCTTGATAGAACTAGTTCCTGGAACACCACCCATTTCCAAGAGACCTTATAGAATGCCTGCTAATGAGTTAGCTGAGGTAAAGAGACAGATCAAAGAGCTGCAAGATCAAGGTTTTGTTCGACAAAGTTCTTCGCCATGGGGAGCCCCAGTTCTTCTAGTGGAAAAGAAAGATGGAACTCAGAGAATGTGTGTGGATTACCGCTCACTTAATGAGGTCACCATAAAAAATAAGTACCCTCTGCCAAGAATCGATGATTTGTTTGACCAACTTCAAGGAGCCGGAGTGTTCTCGAAGATTGACTTAAGATCAGGTTACCACCAGTTGAAGATTTGTCAAGAGGATATACCCAAAACAGCTTTTGTTACTCGGTATGGACAGTATGAGTATACCGTGATGTCTTTTGGATTGACCAATGCCCTGCCTACTTCATGACCATGATGAATAAGATATTCATGGAATATTTGGATAAATTTGTTGTTGTTTTCATTGATGACATTCTGATCTACTCCAAAAGTGAGGAAGAACATGAGGATCACTTGCACCAAGTTTTAACGAAGCTAAGAGAGAACCAGCTTTATGCAAAGTTCAGTAAATGTGAGTTCTGGATGAAAGAAGTTGCTTTCCTAGGACATGTCATATCGGCAGAAGGAGTCGCTATTGACCCTGGTAAGGTACGAGATGTGCTAAGTTGGGAGTCACCCAAGACGGTACCCCAAATCCGAAGTTTTCTTGGAATGGCGAGATATTATCGCCGTTTCATAGAAGGATTTTCTATAAAAGCTAGACCGCTCACTCAACTCTAAAAGAAGGAGAAGAAATTTGTTTGGACACCAGAGTGTGAGCAAGGTTTTCAAGAATTAAAGAAGTGTTTGACAACTGCCCCAGTGCTTATCCTGCCAGATAATAGGATGGATTTTGAGATATTCTGAGATGCATCCCGACAAGGACTCGGTTGTGTGTTAATGCAAGATAAGAAGGTTGTAGCGTATGCTTCGCGACAACTAAGGCCACATGAAGTTAACTATCCTACCCATGATTTAGAATTAGCAGCCGTAGTGCATGCTTTGAAGATTTGGCGTCATTATCTCATTGGTAATCGTTGTGAGGTTTATACTGATCACAAGAGTTTGAAGTATATCTTTACCCAAGATGACCTCAATATGAGACAAAGAAGATGGTTGGAATTGATCAAGGACTATGACATTAGAATTCATTATCATCAAGGCAAAGCCAATGTCGTAGCTGATGCTTTGAGTAGAAAGAGCTACTGCAATGCTCTGATGATTAAGGAAAGTCAGCCAGCCCTTTATAAGGAATTTCAGAAGCTTAGTTTGGAATTGGTTCAGGAAGGTTATTTAGCTACTTTGGAAGTACGCCCTACATTGGAAGATCGATTAGAAGCACGGTAGATGATGTCGATGTCAAGGAGATCAAGAGCAATATGAAGAAAGGAAAAGCCCCAGGGTTCACCGAAGATGAACAAGGTACTATTTGGTATGAGAAGCGTATTTGCGTACCAGATCAAAAAGAGCTTAAGGAGTTGATACTCAAAGAAGCGCATGAGACTTTATACTCCATTCATCCTGGAAGTACCAAGATGTATCAAGACCTCAAGGAAAGGTATTGGTGGCCTAGTATGAAGCGTGAGATTGCAGAATATGTTGCACTTTGTGAGGTCCGCGAAAGGTCAAGGCAGAGCATCGAGGCCAGCAGGATTGTTGCGACCATTGAAGATTCCAGAGTGGAAGTGGGAAGAAATTGGTATGGATTTCATTACCGGATTTCCTAAGACCCAAGCAGGTTATGACTCGATCTGGGTAATAGTGGATCGATTGACTAAGGTAGCTCACTTCATTCCAGTTAAGACTACCTATGCGGAGATAAATTAGCGTAATTATATATGTCAAGGATCGCTACCACGGAGTGCCTAAGAAGATAGTGTCTGATAGAGGAACCCAGTTTACCTCTCGTTTTTGGCAGAGTCTGCATGAAGCCATGGGAACTCATCTCAGATTCAGTACTGCCTATCACCCTCAAACCGATGGATAGACTGAGCGTGTGAATCAGATTCTTGAGGATATGTTAAGAGCTTGTGCCTTAACTTATGGTGCTAAGTGGGATAAGTGTTTGCCCTACGCCGAGTTTTCGTACAACAATAGCTATCAAGCCAGTCTACAAATGTCGCCTTTTGAAGCCTTATATGGAAGAAAGTGCAGAACCCCTCTCAACTGGAAGGAGTCTGGAGAAAGACAATTGTTTGGTCATGCCATACTGCAAGAAGCGGAAGACCAAGTCCAATTAATTCGAGACCGTTTAAAGATCGCTCAAAGCAGACAGAAGAGTTATGCAGATAATCGTCATAGAGATTTGAGTTTCGAGCCCGATGATTATGTTTATCTCAGAGTCACCCCTCTCAAAGGAGTTAAGAGATTTCAAGTAAAAGGAAAGCTTGCCCCTAGATATGTGAGACCATTCAAAATCTTGGAACGAAGGGGAGAGGTTGCCTACAAGTTAGAATTGCCCCAGTCTTTTGCCGGAATCCATGATGTGTTCCATGTATCGCAGTTGAAGAAATGCCTACGTGTGCCAGAGGAACAGATGCCATTGGATGCCATTGATTTGCAGGAGGATCTTACCTACAAGGAGCAACCAGTTAAAATTTTGGATATAGCAGAGCGTATCACGAGGAGCAAGATCATTCGTTTTTGCAAGGTCCAGTATAGCAATCATTCAGAAGAGTAAGCTACTTGGGAGCACGAAGAGGATTTGAAGTCCGAGTTTCCCCACCTAATCTCTAGCCAGCCTGAATCTCAGGGTCGAGATTGCATTTAAGGGGGGAGGTTTGTAACATCCCAAAATTTGAGTTTTGGAATGTTTGAATTCAAAAATAAACCATTTGCATGTTTCTTGAATTAATCCCCGCTTAATTTGATTTTTCTATTAATGAAAGGATTTAATTTGACTAAACTATTCATCAAACTAAAGATTTTTGGGGATTTTTCTTAATCTCAAATTTGAGTTTTAGTTGGGTTCATTGTGCTCCAAGGAAGTTTTCTGTATATTCGGGGATTTTTCTGAATTTATTTAATATTTATTTGAATTTATATTCTTTTAATTGAATTTATATATTTTTTCTTAATCGGAAAATGATTTTAAATCTAAAAACCCTCTCAGGCCGAATCATCTCTGGCCCGCTCCGTTTCTCCCCACGCGGCCCATCTCCGGCCCGCCTTGCCTCAGCCCGCTCGCGTCGGCTGCTCCCTCGCGCCCGGTCGGCTCCAAGCATCTCGGCCGTCGGATCTTGCTGACGCGTGTGCGGCCTAGATTGCGCCACATCGTCGTCGCTCCACGAAACCCTAACCCTAGCGCCGGAGTCCCGCCGCCGCACGCGCTGCCGTCTCGGAGTTCATGGCACGCACGCCTCCCTAGGCTATTTAAGCGTTGCCAACCCGCCTCACGAGGCTCCCCTCGCGCCGCCGTTTCTTTTGACCTAGCTCTCGCTGCCCGAGCCACCGCCGTCGCTCCGCGCAAACTTGCCGTTGTTTCCGCCGTACCCGAGACTTTCCGCCGCACGGATCACCGCCGTCGGTCCTCCTCCGCCGCTGCTGGTTGCACCACCGAGCTCGCCGCATCGTCTTCTTTCAGATCCGTGCCACCTCGCGCTCGATCTGGCGCTAAACCGCCGTGTGCCGCGTCGTCTTCCCCATTGCCGGTAAGCTCGTGCCGCCGCTCGCCGTCGTCAGTCTTCGCTGGGTTCTGGCCGTCCGATCGCCAGCCAACGCTCTGGAACGCGCCACGTCGTCGCTACCGCGCCCTCTCTTTCTGCCGTCTGATCCGATCATTGCCTCCTGATGCGCGACACGTGTCCGTTCGCATGTCCGTCCACGTCAGCCGCCGCGTCAGCCCTGCCGCCGCGTGTCGCCTCGTCAGCGCTGACGCCATCTGTGCACCGGGTGCACGGTGAACCGAGCCCGTGCCGTGGACCGAGTCCACCAAGAGCCAGATGACGTCAGCGTTGCGCAATAAATCATTTTTCCCATATAAAAATAAATCCAGAAATTCCGAATTTCTAATTTTCAGTCTTTTTCTTTGATTTAATTTTCCAGAAGCTCGTTCTCCCTCATACGAACTCCGATTGAGGCGATTCAAGTTTCTAAATTTTTCTAAAATCAAGATCTATCTTCCAAAGCCATTTATTTTCAGTTTTGAGCTTGTTTGAGTCTCTGTTTTGTATTTATTTGGTTTCGTTGCTTCTTTTCCGGTAGACGCTAATTCCGAGGGAGCGAACGAAGACTTTGAAGACCAAGACTCGGCACTAGATCAGCAAGGCAAGTCATAACCTTTGATCATATTGATCCTATGTTTGCAAAAGTAATTACTTTTATACAATTGCATGCTATTTTGTGTATCAATGCTTATTTAATGGGAGTAGATGTATACCTAGTTGACATTATGCCACCTTGATTAGTTGTATGCCATGTATCCATTGTTAACCCTAGGTTGGTACATTACTAGTTGGACATAATCATTATACCAACATCGGGTTATCGTAGCTATGCTTAGGCATGCTTAGATATATGTTGGGATTCATGTCACACATTGAATAATGTTAATCTTGACTTAATGAGATATTGAATCGTGGCCGTTAGCCACTGTTGTAAAATCTGTTGTACCAAGGCGGAGTTGCCATTGGTCTTGGCTGAACGAATTATTTTTCCTCGGGCAAGTGATCGTGCAGTAAAGGGGGTGCTTTCTAGCACATTGGGATGTGGATGTCTTGCATGAGACAACTTAAGGACTTAATCTTGTGCGCCATTGAACTGGGCCTAACCGTACTACCACATGTCTGGAATGGGACAGACCTAGCTGATTAATTTGCAATGTCTAGCCTTGAGTACTGCCAGTTGGTGGTGTGGGTTCCAGGATGGTCGGGTAGATTCTCAAGGCGCAAGAGGGGGCCCTAAGTGGCGAAACCTTAGCGGGCAGTACTGAGTTTAGACAGTGCATTGTAAAGGCTTTGTCATGATATCTCTGCGACACACTAAAGGAAGTGTGTTAGTAACGTTTGCACAAAGAGATGTTCATGTCTTGTGGGTAAAGTTGTACAAGCTCTGCAGAGTGTAAAACTATTCGCATAGCTGCGTCCACGGTCATGGACAAGCCCGGGAATTTCACATGGGGTATAGAGTGTTTCATAAAATGTGGAATGTGGAATTGTTTGAATGTGAACGGGGAGTTCACTGTTGTTTTGTTGTCTATCATTGATCTATCAGTTATTGATTTATCTTTTCATAAATATGCTTTCAATCTATTTATTGTAATTCAATTCAAGTTATTGCTTTCTGCCAAATGAACCATATAGCCATCCTTGTCAAGCCGTGCATGAATATATTGCATCAATTCCCTACGGCTTGCTGAGTACCTTTGTTATCACGGTTTTATGCCCTTGTTGATCAGTCACTGAAGGAGATAATGAATGTCATGAGGAGGAATTCTATGAAGACTACGTGGATTAGGAAGGCGTTCCCCGGACGATTGCCTGTGGCATGTCGAATGGCTCAAGTTATCTTTTCCGCTGCAATAGTATTTGTTTCTTAAGCCCTTAAGTCATATTGGTGTAAACATTGACCATAAGGTCGTTTGCTTTAATCAATAATAATTTGCTTCTTCTTAGTTAATTCGTTGTATGGAATGATATTTCATCTATGTTTCCACTGTGTGCACTAGCGTGATCCTGGACTAGTGCAGTATACATAGAGGGTTTCTGATTTGCAAATTCAGGTCCCGACAATTTTCCATTTTGGAAGTCCCGAATGGAGTCGTACATCACTGCCCAGGGCTTCCTAATATGACAGAAGGTGAAACTCCCGTATTAGATTCCTACCGATGAAAATGTCATTGCTGGCAATATGGCTGACGTTGAGTTGAACGCTAAGGAAAGGAACATCCTCATATAGGGTCTTAGCCATAGTGAGTACGATAGGATTTCTCACCTCCATTCTGCTCATCAAATTTGGGTGACCCTCGATGCTTACCATGAGAGCACCACTCAAATCAAAACGGTGAGACAGGACCAATTCAGCGTGATTACAACAAATTTGAACAACACGCTGGTGAGAGTATTGACGAGTGCTTTGGTCGTTTTACAAAGATTTTGAGAGACCTCCGAGCAGTCGGTTGCATATACCCTGACTCGGATAATGCTCGATATTTCTTGATCGCGCTCGATCTTCGAGTTTGGGAGCTGAAGGTGACCACCATCAAGGATACTACCGACTTGTCGACTCTGACTCTTGACGGGCTTTACTCCCGACTCAAGACTCATGAGATTAATGTCGTCTCTCGCAAGATGAAATAGTAGTCGATGGCCTTGGTCACCGATCTCACTAGATTCACTTAGAATTTTCCTGCTGGTTTTTCCCTCTCCACCCTTTGCAAGCTAAGCGATGACCAACTAGAAAAATTTCTAAAAAATGAGCTTGCTATTTTGGCTCGCAGAATTTCTCATGCCTACAAAAGGGTGAGACAGAGGAAGAGATGTGGCACGATCACTTGCTTCGAGTGTGGTGGCCCCAACCACATTCGAGCGAACTACCCCAAGCTAGAGAAGGGCAAGAACAAAGCCAGCGATTCGGGAAAGAACGACTACACCAACAAGAACCGCAACTTCTCAAAGAACAAGAAGCTCTTCCACCATGTCCTCACCGCACTCGATGACATCAACTTCTCCGACATGGAGACCAGGAGCGACGAAGGTGAGGATGATCCGCAAGAGTAGAAAAGAGGCGATGACTTCACCGGCATGTGCTTCATGGAGGACGCCAACGGTATCAGCGAATCCGAGCTCTACAGCGACACGGACGAGGTACCCTCCTATGACCAGCTCAATGAAGCTTTCTGCAAACTAGAGAAATTTCATGCTAGAGCTAGTTGTACGGAGCTTGAGAAGGAAGTAGGTACCTTGACTCGGGAGTTAGCTTCTCTTAGATCTTCTCCCTCCCGAGTGACTAATGACTGTTCTTTGTATGATGCCTTGCTTGTAGAGCTAGAGAACCTAAGGACTATGTATGATAGTGTGTTGTCTAAACTAGATAGTCTTAGGTTGAAGAATGCTAGCAATGAATCTATTAATGCTATGTCTTTATATGCTAGTTTTCTTTATGCTCACTCTACTCCCTCATGTGAAAATTGCCCTAAGTTACTTGCTGAGATTGATGCCATGAGCAGTCACCTTAGGATGCTCTCAACTAGAAAATGATGAACTTGAAATGCATGCTTCTAAGGACCCAGTCAGCTCATGTGAGGGTTGTAAGAAACTAAAACTTGACAATGAATCTTTAAATGTCAAGTGTGCTAAACTTGCTAAAGACATACTAGTTAAGTCACAAGAAAGTTACTTGCGATGTGCTGTGATTGAGGGCGACTTGGATGAAATCCAAGTCGAACTTAGGAAGAAGCTTAAGGTCTAGACCGTTATGATTAGGAATGCCCCTTACATTTCTTGTGAGGCCCCCAAAGTTGAGGCAGCCGTGTTGAGGGAGAAAAATGCACGTGCTAGTAGTTCTTCCTTATCGGATTCTTCTTCTTCCTCTTCCCCTTGTTCTTCCTATGCCTCTTTCTTCCGGGATTATGAGTATCTCATGAGCACTCTCGAGAAGTTTGTAGGAGGCAAGAAGAAGCTCAATCTCAATCTAGACCAATCCAAGATTAGCCGATGTAATCAGGGTTTACGATTTGACTACTTGGAGCACACTCGGGAGCATCCTCCTACCATTGTGAGTGGCTCCAAGAGTTATGAGATGTTGGTAGCTCCCAGGGTGAGTACCACTGTGCTTAGATCTACTGGAGTTGTCCATGAGATCTCTGTTCAGAAAGTTGCTCCTCCTACTACTTCTGCCTCTGGTAAGGCGAAGTATACATGCACCTTCTGTCAGAAGGATGTATATTTGGTAGATTTCAGCTTCAGGAGTGCCAAGATCTAAAGGCATGAGCGTGTTCATGCTCTTATAGGTATTCAGGGTCATCTCCAGATTTTGAGTTCATCTAAGGCAAGCACTGCTGCTAGACAGGTTAGAGAGTCGCCTGTTCTTGGGCAGCGTCCGGGACTTGGTTTTCATGCTGTTAAGTCGAGTTCTTGTCCTAGAGATGCTCATGGTTAGTCTTTCCGCCGTCCTCTTGATATTCCTCGTTTTACCCATCGAGGTAGATATCAGCGACGTGAGATGTTTCCTATTAGGAGATTTGGACAACCTCATAGGGATGGTTCGGTTTTTGCACGATGGCAAGCCAACCTAGTTTTAGCTCCTAGATTTCCTGCTAGTGCTGTTCTTGATCTTGTGAGAGTTGAGCATCAGAGAGACACTAGAGTCCAATCTTCTTCTGTGGCTGGTACTCTGAGGCATCGTGTGGATCAATATTGGGTTTCCAGGTCTTCACTTTATCCCAGTACTGAGTCATCTCGCATTCTTGTGTCTTATCAGGTTCGTCGAATGGGGAGGGGAGAGGTTTGGATTGTTAACTCTGGTTATTCTCGCGATATGACCAGAGACTCTAGATGGTTCACTTCCCTAGTCCGAGCTTCTGGTGATGAGTTGATCACTTTTGGGAACGGTTCTTCAGGTAGAGTTATTGCCAAAGGTACCATATGCATTAATGAAAATTTCATTCTTAAGGACGTTGCCTTAGTGAGTAAGCTGCAATATAATTTTCTTTCTGTTTCTCAGCTTATTGATGACTCTTTCGAGGTAATCTTTAAGAGTAGTGCTTGTAGAATCCTCGATTCATTAGGAGGGTTAGTTTGCGGGATTTCTAGATTTGGGAGTCTTTTGTGCTGATTTTTCTGTTTCTTCTGGAAACTCTCTTCATTGCTTGATTGTGTCTAAGTCCCGTGATCTCTCCTTCTGTCATAGGAGACTTGGTCACATAGGCTTCGACCAATTGACTAGAGTTAGCGGCCACGATTTCATTTAATGTTTGCCCAAACTCAAAATGGTCAAAGACTTAGTTTGCTCTTTTTGCCGACATGGCAAGATGGTTGCTGCTTCTCATCCTCCAGTCACTGTTGTGATGACTGATGCACCAGGACAGCTTTTACACATGGACACTGTTAGTCCAGCTAGAGTACAGTCAGCGGGTGGGAAGTAGTATATTCTTATCATTGTTGATGATTTTTTGAGGTATTCCTGGGTGTTTTTCATGACTTCGAAGGATGAGTCTTTTACCTATTTTAGGGGATTAGTTCATAGGTTGTCTCTTCTGCTCCCTGGTGCCTTACGAGCTATACGCAGTGACAATGGCACGGAGTTCAACAACTCCTACTTTGAGAGTTTTGTGTGGAGTTTGGCTTAGAGCATTAGTTCTCCTCTCCCTACGTCCCTCAGCAAAATGGCCTAGCTAGTGGAAAGAAAGAACAAGACCCTGGTTGAGATGGCTAGGATGATGCTAGATGAGTACAATGTTAGTGTTATGCCCTTGAGGCAATCATTTAGATGATTGTAACATGACTATGTTTATGAATAATAATATGATTATTGGTCCAATGAATGTATATCATTGTATTGATCAACAAGTATGTGACTTGATTATGAAGCTCTTTACTTAATGATGTAATTCGATAAATATCTCTGATCGGATATCATCGTATAGGACTACGATGAATAGATCAGCACATGTAGTGATCGATGATCATGCTTCATAGATCATGGGATATGGAGATATCATCTCTACATTGTGGACCATGTTGAAGAACATGGGTTAGATAGACCCGCTATGGGACATCGCGAGAATGTTTCATTCTTATGTGTCATCGATGTATCTCATACCTAGAAGATGTATGATCCTTAGACACGAGATTGTCATATTCCCTACATGTGTAATAGTTTTCCTTGGGGCTATCAAACACTACTTCCTAACCGGATAGTTATAAAGGTAGCTTTCATGTTTACTATGAAACGTGCGAGAGGAAGTGAGCGATCAAGATGGAATTTGCCACTCCAATGAAACGGAGATATATGACAAGGCCACTCGTGTGATATGATTAAGAAAGTGCATGGCCATGCCGTGATTGAGGAGTCAATCACAACTTATTAATATATCACGGATACGAGAGATGGATTGAATCATCAAAGGATGACATGCTTCTCGCCTTGAGATCAATCTTCATATACTTGGCAAAGGGATTATTACATGAGTTCTTTTGATAGGTTCTGCTCGATTTGATCACAGTATGTTTGGGAGTTGGCATACTTTGCAAGAAGCCGCTACCAACTATTGGATTGAAAAGGAGTTTTCCAATCCATGTCCAAACGTATGTGAACCTGCAGGTCACACACTTAATGGGTGGGGCGCATTAATTTGGATTGGATCCGTAATTAATGAACCTCGTGGGCTTAGCATGCCGGTGGGCCCTGGTTTAGGTTTCATCTCGTGGCTATATAAGGAGGGGAGGAGGAGGCGCAGAGTGTGCTTTCCACGGTTTAGGTTTGATTCACTTGAAACCCTAGCCTCCTCCTCTCGCCGCCTCGCCGAGCGACTAGGTGCTTGCACACGGCGCACGGCGTTCCATCTCTGGGCGTGTGGATCTCTGCGGTGACGCCGCTGCGATCGCGGCGTGGGAGGACGATCCACGGCGAGGCGAGGACGATCCACTACATCGACGCAACGATCGCGGCGAGGACGAACCACTACATCGACGCGAAGGATTCCGCAATCGCGTCTAGTGGTAATCTTATCTATGATCCCCTTCTTGCGAGTAGCTTTACGTTGCGCGGTAGTTTTTTTGTGCTAGCGTAGCATACCGCGTTTCCTTCAAAGTGGTATCGAGCCATCTCGTATAGTTTTGTGATCTGGATGTTGCACATATGATGTGTGAGGTTAGTAGATTGGATCTATTACATGTTTAGCCGCTCATGTGATGAATTGGTGACGGCGACCATCGATGAGATCGATCGATTTAGGGTTTGAGAAAGTGCAAACCGACTCAATCTTGATTTGGGTGAGTCCGTTCATGGTACGACGTTACCCTTACGGTCGGGGTTACCGCCATCGGGGTTTCAAACGTATCCATATGGGACCAAGCCAATCGATCGAGTTGGATTGGGTCAATCTGGTTGATCCATGGTAAGCGCAAACAGATTCAATATTGATTTGGGTGAGTCCGTTCATGGTGCGACGTTGCCCTTACCGGTCGGGTTACCGCCATCGTGGTTTCAAACGTATCCATATGGGACCAAGCCAATTATATTAGATTGGATTGGGTCAATCTGGTTGATCCGTGGAAATTTTGAGGTGTTTTCCCATGGCGGAAGACATGCCTCTAAAAAAATTTCAAGGACCACCCTTGGGCGCCCCTGGACCCTGCGGGCGCCGCCTCTCGGACCGAGTCGTAGGGTTGCTTTTGTTTAACTCGCTTTTGCGAGAATTATGTGAAATAGTATGGCCTATGTGTATGTGATGCATGTAATTTCCACATGGCTCAAGTGTCGTGTTAAGCCATAAGGCTATTTAAATTGTATAACGACTGCGTGTCGACTTGTGATGCTTCAAACCCTCATGTAAAATTCATTATCAAAAGTTGTAAGGAGTTGCATCCATAATGATGAAGACGATGGCTAGGTGAACAAATCAAGCAAGGTGGCTACGTGAACAACCAAGCATGATGATGGAGATCTTAATGCTAAGGGCCATGCTATTTCACGACTTATTTTGATTTTACGTGGATGTGTGTTTTATCCTTGCTATTTTCTTTATGCTCATTGCATGTGATGCTATGTTCATAGTAATCTTTGTTCATCCTTATAGTTAAAAATCTTAAATCAAATTGTCCATCCAATTGTTGCACCTATCAAGAATTTAGATCGTTATTGATATGATTGCCAAAGTAGTATATCAATGGCTATCTCAATAGATGATAGGGATGTGTTGGACACATCACGCATAACAATGGCGATTTAAACGAGCTATCAAAACGGTTTTGGGCTTGAGGACATAAGTGGTTGGGATTTGATTTCATAATGAAGGAACCTATACAAGACAATTGGTGTCTAGGAAAACACACATGAGGCAGGTTTCTTAATTGGCACCCGAATACGGAAGTGCTCCTCCTCATGTGAGCCCTTGGGGCAGTTGACTGGCCATGAGTCAAGTTGATGGAGGCATTCATTACTTGTTTTCATACTCAACAAACAAGAGTTACATATGATGTAATTAGCAAAGGTGTTGCTTACCTATGTCATTAAATTTCTAGCGATGATGCCAAAGCTCACTAGTGTTTAATGAATATGGATCTTGAATACTCACTATGTGTCTATAAAAGGACATAAAATAGGAGTGTCTTTAATTAAAAGTTTAATAAAAGTTTTACATAAACATAGTGCTTAGAATCTTTGCATATTTTTGTTGTAGTTCAATGGCACCTTCTCCTACTCCTGCTACACTGGTTTTGCTTTGAGATCGGTTTTGGAAAGGGAAAACTGAATGGAACTAATTTTGTTGATTGGTATCGCAACTTTGAGAATTGTTCTCAAGCATGAAAAGAAGGACTATGTTCTAGAGAATCCAATTCTGATGAACTACCAAAATGCTGCTCGCAATTTGAGGGTTGAATATGAAAAGCATGTTAATGCTTCAGAGAGGTCACTGTCTCATGCTAGTCACAATGGACTCGAGCTCCAAAAGCAATATGAGGACCAGGATGCTTACAATATGATTGTGGGCTTGAAGGGCATGTTTGGGAATCAAGCAAGAGCTGAGAGGTATGGTATCTCAAAGCTTTTATTTGCTTGTAAGTCGGTCAAGGCATCCGTCGATCCTCATGTGATCAAGATGATTGGTTACATTGGGAGATTGGAAAACTTGAGTTTCCCTTAGCCTCGGTTTGGCCACGATGTTATTCTCCGTCTACGCCTCAGAGCTTTGAGCCATTCATTATGAATTTTCATATGAATAGCATGGAGAAGAGCCTAACCGAGCTACATGGGATGCTCAAGGCTGGAGGAAAGCATTAAGAAAAACCCAATCATGTGATGATGGTTCGAAAACAACCGCTTTCAAAAAGAGAAAGGCTAAGGTGGGGAACGGAAAGAGCAAGGGCAAGGGCAAGGGCAAGGCTCAAGATGAGATCGCGAGCCTCAAAACTAAGCTTCGAAGCTTAAAGTTGGCCCTCAACACGATACCCAATGCTTCTATTGCAAGAAATCGGGGCATTGGAAACGAATCGCTAAAAAAGTACAGCGCAGATAAGAAGAATGGAAATGTGGTTTCCACTTCGTATTAATGTTATAGAAATTAATCTTGCTACTTCTTCACTCAGCTCATGGGTATATGATACCGGTTCGGTTGCTCACATTTGCAATTCGTTGCGGGTGATAAAGAGTAGAGACTTGGCAAAAGGAGAAGTGGATCTTCGTGGGAATAAAGCAAGAGTTCTTTGGTCTTGCTGTTGGCACATACCCATTGCATTTGCCTTCAGGATTAGTTTTAGAACTCAATAATTGTTATTTTGTTCCATCTTTGAGTAGAAACATTATTTCATCTTCTTGTTTGGAACATGAAGGTTATGATTTCAGAATAAAGAACTTTGTTTGTTCAATATTTTTGAATGATATGTATTATGGTCGTTGCCCCATGGTGGATGGGTTGTACGTCCTTGAACTCAAGAAAACACTGTCTATAATATTAATGTAAAAGGCACCGCCTAATGATTTGAACCCTACCTTTTGTGGCATTGTCGCTAGGTCATATAAATGAGAAGCGCATGAAGAAGCTCCATGGTGATGGACTTCTAACCTCATTTGATTTTGAATCATTTGAAACATGTGAATCTTGTTTACTTGGCAAGATGACAAAAGCCCTTTCACGTGTTTTAGTGAGAGAGCAAGTGAATTATTGGCCCTAGTACATACAGATGTATGTGGACCAATGAGCTCGACTGCTAGGGGTGGGTTTCATTATTTTGTAACTTTTACCGATGACTTGAGAGATATGGATATATCTATTTAATGAGGCATAAATCTGAAACTTTTGAAAGGTTCAAAGAGTTTGAACGAAGTACAAAATCAACTTGGCAAAACAATAAAACACTTACGATCCGATCGTGGTGGCGAATACTTGAGCCAAGAGTTTGGTGATCATTTAAAGCAATGTGGAATCGTTCGCAACTTACTCCGCCAGAACGCCTCAATGGAATGGTGTGTCCGAACGACGAATCGGACTTTATTAGATATGGTTCGGTCAATGATCACCAAACAGATCCGCCATTATCCTTTGGGGTTTCGCTCTAGAGACAATTGCGTTCACTTTGAATAGGGTCCCATCAAAATCCGTTGAGAAGACGCCATATGAGATATGGATCGAGAAGACCCATGTTGTCATTTCTCAAGATATGGGGATGTGAGGCTTATGTAAAACGCTTACAATCGATAAACTCGCACCTAAATCGAAAAAATGCTTTTTGTGGGGTATCCTAAAGAAACAAAAGGATATTACTTTTACAAAAGAAACGAGAACAAAGTTTTTGTTGCTCGAAATGGTGTCTTTTGGAGAAAGAGTTTCTTTCAAAAGAAATCAAGAGGAGTGATGTGTATCTTGATGAAGTTCGAGAATCACATGAATATGTTCAAGCTACCTCAACCTTCACAAGATGTACAAAGTGTTGTACAACTTGTGGAAGAGACTCCATTACGTGGTCGGGAGGCCACGTCATGTACCAATTAGATATGGGAATGACATATTATTGTTGGACAATGATGAGCCCACGACTTATGAAGAAGCAATGATGGACCCAAACTCCAAAAATGGCTTGAAGCCATGAGATCCAAATTCAATCCATGCATGACAATCAAGTTTGGAACTTGGTCGATTCACGATGGTGTAAAACCATTGAGTGCAAATGGATTTTCAAGAAAAGATAGACGAGATGGAAATGTTCAGATCTATAAGGCACGGTTGGTGGCAAAGGGTTTCAAACAAGTTCAAGGAGTTGACTATGATGAAACTTTCTCACCGTAGCCATGCTCAAGTCTGTCCGGATCATTTTAGCTATTGTTGCATATTTTGATTATGAAATATGGCGATGGATGTCAAAACAACCTTCCTTAATGGGAATCTTTCGAGGATGTATACATGATACAACCTCAAGGCTTTGTTGATCCTAAATATGCTAAAAGGGTATGCAAGCTTCAAAGATCCATTTATGGGTTAAAGCAAGCATCTAGGAGTTGGAACATTCGTTTTGATGAAGTAGTCAAAGGTTTTGACTTTATCAAAATGAAGAAGAGCCTTGTGTTTACAAGAAGGCTAGTGGGAGCGCACTTGTATTTACGATTTTGTATGTGGATGACATATTATTAATCGGGAATGACATTCCTATGCTTGAAGATGTTAAGACTTCATTGAAAAGGAGTTTCTCAATGAAGGACTTGGGAGAAGCATGCTATATCTTGGGCATAAAAATCTATAGAGATAGATCAAAAAGGTTAATTGGATTAAGTCAGGAAACGTACATTGACAAGATATTGAAAAGGTTCAATATGCATAAATCCAAGAGAGGATTCATGCCAATGTCACATGGCATCAGTCTCTGCAAGAATCAGTGTCCTTCGACATCTGATGAGCGAGACAGGATGAGCAAGATTCCATATGCTTCAGCTATTGGGTCTATTATGTATGCCATGATCTGTACACGCCCAGATGTCTCATATGCTCTAAGTGTCACGAGCAGATACCAAGCGGATCCTGGTGATGGTCATTGGATAGCCGTAAAAAATATCCTGAAGTACTTGAGAAGAACTAAGGGTATGTTCCTTGTTTTTGGAGGTGAGGAAGATCTGGTTGCAAAGGGTTACACCGATGCAAGCTTCCAAACTGACAAAGATGATTTTCGATCGCAATCCGGGTTTGTGTTTACACTTAATGGAGGAGCAGTAAGCTGGAAGAGTTCCAAGCAAAACACGGTGGCCGACTCTACGACAGAAGCGGAGTACATTGCGGCTTCGGAGGCCGCAAAGGAGGCTGTGTGGATTAAGAAGTTTATCACGAGCTTGGTGTGGTCGCTAGTGTCTCTAGTCCAATGGACATCTATTGTGATAATAGTGGTGCCATTGCACAAGCAAAAGAGCCTAGATCACATCAAAAGTCTAAACACATACTCCGTCGCTTTCACCTTATTCGCGAGATTGTGGATAGAGGTGACGCGGAATATGCAAAGTACATACGGAAGCCAATGTGGCCGATCCGCTGACAAAGCCACCGCCACACCCTAAGCATGAGGCGCACACAAGGTCTATTGGTATTAGATACTTAATTGATTGACTCAAGTGCAAGTGGGAGATTGTTAGTGTTATGCCCTTGAGGCAATCATTTAGATGATTGTAACATGACTATGTTTATGAATAATAATATGATTATTGGTCCAATGAATGTATATCATTGTATTGATCAACAAGTATGTGACTTGATTATGAAGCTCTTTACTTAATGATGTAATTCGATAAATATCTCGATCGGATATCATCGTATAGGACTACGATGAATAGATCAAGACATGTAGTGATCGATGATCATGCTTCATAGATCATGGGATATGGAGATATCATCTCTACATTGTGGACCATGTTGAAGAACATGGGTTAGATAGACCCGCTATGGGACATCGCGAGAATGTTTCATTCTTATGTGTCATCGATGTATCTCATACCTAGAAGATGTATGATCCTTAGACCTGAGATTGTCATATTCCCTACATGTGTAATAGTTTTCCTTGGGGCTATCAAACACTACTTCCTAACCGGATAGTTATAAAGGTAGCTTTCATGTTTACTATGAAACGTGCAGAGGGAAGTGAGCAATAAGATGGAATTTGCCACCCAATGAAACGGAGATATATGACAAGGCCACTCGTGTGATATGATTAAGAAAGTGCATGGCCATGCCGTGATTGAGGAGTCAATCACAACTTATTAATATATCACGGATACGAGAGATGGATTGAATCATCAAAGGATGACATGCTTCTCGCCTTGAGATCAATCTTCATATACTTGGCAAAGGGATTATTACATGAGTTCTTTTGATAGGTTCTTCGATTTGATCACAGATGTTTGGGAGTTGGCATACTTTGCAAGAAGCCGCTACCAACTATTGGATTGAAAAGGAGTTTTCCAATCCATGTCCAAACGTATGTGAACCTGCAGGTCACACACTTAATGGGATGGGACGATTAATTTGGATTGGATCCGTAATTAATGAACCTCGTGGGCTTAGCATGCCGGTGGGCCTGGTTTAGGGTTTCATCTCGTGGCTATATAAGGAGGGAGGAGGAGGCGCGAGTGTGCTTTCCACGGTTTAGGTTTGATTCACTTGAAACCCTAGCCTCCTCCTCTGCTGCCCCTCGCCGAGCGACTAGGTGCTTGCACACGACGCACGGCGCTCCATCTCTCGGACGTGTGGATCATGCGGTGACGCTGCTGCGATCAAGCGTGGGAGGACGATCCACGGCGAGGCGAGGACGATCCACTACATCGACGCAACGACTGCGGCGAGGACGAACCACTACATCGACGCGCGAAGGATTCCGCAACTACGCGTCTAGTGGTAATCTTATCTATGATCCCCTTCTTGCGAGTAGCTTTCTGGTTGCGCGGTAGTTTTTTTTTTGTGCTAGCGTAGCATACCGCGTTTCCCTTCATACAATACTCCTAGGAAGTTTTGGGTTGAGGCTATAGCTACTTCTTGCCATGTTTCTAATTGCGTATT
Organism: Otatea glauca; assembly: GCA_036346275.1. Taxonomy (NCBI): domain Eukaryota; kingdom Viridiplantae; phylum Streptophyta; class Magnoliopsida; order Poales; family Poaceae; genus Otatea; species Otatea glauca. The sequence continues at coordinate 28,096,194 of CM070729.1, forward strand.
CTTGAGAGCATGTTTGCACCGGACTTCTTACGATTTGAGGTATGGGCGAAAGCCCATTGTTTCTCATTTTTGTGTGTTTGGTTGCAAGTGTTTCATCTTGAAGTATGGTAACCTAGATAGGTTTGAGTCTCGCTCTTCTGATGATATTTTTCTAGGTTACTTGACTTCTTCTCATAGCTATAGGGTCTGGAGTTGCATGCGCATAGGATCATAGAGTCCTACGAGATGACCTTTGATGAGGATAGCTCAGGAGCTATACCTGACATTTCAGGCTCTTCTTCCCTCATTGAAACCATCTTTGTAGAGGATGAGGATGATGGAGATGATAGTGTTCCACCTGATCTAGTCCTCTCTACACCTGAGGTGCATCCTGTTTCCTTTTCTACACCTCAGAGAGACCAGCCCTTGCCTTCAGACTTTCCTTCAGCGAGTGACTCTGTTCCTACCTCTTCTGCTCAAGAGGTAGATGCCACTTTCGCTTTTGGACCTTCCCACCATATTCAGCTTTCTCATCCACCTAATCAGATCATTGGTGATCTATTTGAGTGCGTTACTCGCTCAAAATCGGATTTGTCAAGTTTCTGCCTCCACTCTACCTTTGTTACCTCCTTTAAGCCGAAGGATATTTCTCATGTATTATCCGATGAGTCATGGATTAATGCTATGCATGAGGAACTTGAGAACTTTGAGAGGAACAAGGTATGGCAGCTTATCGAGCCCCCATCTGGTCATAATATCATGAGACCAAGTGGGTGTTCAAGAACAAGCAGAGTAAGGATGGGGTTGTTATTAGAAACAAAGTTAGGCTAGTTGCACAGGGCTTTTCTCAGGTTGAGGGTCTTGACTTTGAGGAGACCTTTGCCCCTGTAGCTAGACTAGAGTCTATTAGGATTTGCTCGCATTCTCTGCATTATCAAATGGATGTCAAGAGTGCATTCCTCAATGGGTATATTAAGGAACAGGTGTATGTCAGGCAGCCTCCAGGATTCGAGAACCCCAAATACACAAACCATGTCTTCAAGCTTTCCAAAGCTTTGCATGGACTTAAGCAGGCTCCTAGAGCTTGGTATGAGGGGCTTAAGTCCTACCTTCTTAGTCACGATTTCAAAATGGGTATAGTAGACAAGGCTCTGTTCATCAGACACCATGATACTTATTTTCTCCTCGTCTAGATTTATGTGGATGATATTATCTTTGGTGGCTTTTCGCATTCTCTTGTGTCTCAATTTTCAAAGGTGACGAGCACAAAGTTTGAGATGAGCATGATGGGTGAGTTGAGCTGCTTCCTCGACTTCCAAATCAAGCAAACTCGAGAGGGCACTTGAGGCGCTTCGATATGTCTGATGGGAAGCCAGTGATGACTCCTATGGCCACCACTACTGTTCTCGAGCTTGATGAGAATGGTGAGCCAGTTGATCAGAAGGAGTAATGAAGCATGATCGGCTCTCTCTTGTTTCTCACTGCCTCAAGGCCAGACATATATTTTGTTGTGACTCTGTATGCTCGATTTCAGGCTTCTCCTCGCATCTCTCACTGTCAAGCAGTGAAACGCATTTTCAGGTACCTTCGAGCTACCACTGATTATGGTATTTGGTACTCTTCTTCTTCTTGTGTATCCCTTAGAGCCTTTTCCGATGCAGACTTTACTGGCTGTAGGATAAATAGGAAGAGCACTTCTGACACTTGCCAATTCTTTGGCACTTCTCTTATTTCTTGATCATACATTTCGCTGTGTGTCTGTGCGCCCGATTTCAGGCTTCCCCTCGCGCCTCTCACCGCCAGGCGGTCAAGCGCATCTTCAGGTACCTTCGTGCTACCACTGATTATGGTATTTGGTACTCTTCTTCTTTTTTTCTATCTCTTTGAGTCTTTTCCGATGCCGACTTTGCTGGCTGTAGGATAGATAGGAAGAGCACTTCTAGCTCTTGCCAATTCATTGGCACTTCTCTTGTTTCTTGGTCATCTAGAAAGCAGTCTGGGGTTGCACAGTCCACTGCTGAGGCCGAGTATGTTGCTGTAACCAGGTTCTTTGGATGAGATCGACCTTGCGGGATTTTGGGTTAGAGATAGATAGTGTGCCACTTTTCTGTGATAACACTTCTGCTATTTGCATTGCTAAGAACACAGTGCAACATTCCCGGACCAAGCACATTGATATTAGATATCACTTCCTTAGAGACCATGTGGAGAAGGGAGATATCGCGCTTCAGTTCGTGGAGAGTGACCTTTAGTTAGCCGATATCTTCACCAAGCCTTTGGATAGCCCTAGATTTGTTGCCTTGAGGAGTAAGCTTGGAGTCGTGAGCCCTTACGGCCTTTCGTGAGGGGGAGCTGGTTTGTATATTATGTATTATATGTTTTCTTCCAGCTTTTCTTTTCTTTGTGTTTCTTCTGGGTGACTTTGGGCTTGTTTTCTTGAGTTGAGTTCACTCACTTAGACTTCTAGCATACCTTGCATGGACCTCTTATCTTGTGCTTTAGGTTGCTATCATGCGTGATTAGCTGTTCTCTCTTCTCTCTAGGTTGAGTTCCCTCACAGTCTTATAAATCTAGCAGGTTTTGGGCCTCCTGGGTAGACAGGGTCTGTGTGCACTCCTTAGTTGGGATCTAGAGTCAGCTTCCCTATGTCAATTACTGGTGAAGATAAGAGCGAGTCTAAGCCGTAGTAAGTCTCTTATATCTTTTCTGTGCTCTATAGCCACCCAGTTTGCAGTTTTCTCTACTTCCTCTCTTCATTCTGTATTTCTGGTTTCGACTGAGTTCATTTGGGTCTTTCTTGAACTTAATTCTGCTAATAAATCAACTTGAACTAGATTTGTGCTTAAATTGACTCATATGCTGAGGGGGAGTTTGGGAATCTGTTCATGCATTGCATATAGACTGCATTTCGTGTTTAATGAGCTTATTCTATTATGCAATTGATTTCTTCTTCACGCAATACACCATGCTACATCATATGGAGGAAATCACTAGCTTAGATATGTCCAAGTTCAGTTAACTTGCTAATCTTATAAATGAAATAAGCTGTAAATGAAAAACTTGATGAAACATGTTGCTTTTACTTGCTAGGTTTCTTCTATAGAGGTTTGTGCCATAATTTGAGAAATTTTGGAGTTATCTAGAGTCCCTATAGCAACTTGGGTGAAACTAGTTTGTTTCATACTTGAGTCCTTCATTTGCTCATGAATCATTATGTTAAAAATGAAAATTAAGCAAAATTGACTCTTCTTGACTCCACACCTTGCATTTCTAAGATAGCTTCCCATTGCACTTGGGATGAACTTGGAGTGCATCGTGTATGACCTAGACTATCCTCTTAAGAGTTCATCTTGAGATGGTCGCATATGGCTTGAGTCAATTGCTTGTCAAAAGAAAATGCAAAAAAAACATAAGTGGGTAAAGAATGCAAATAATGTCAAACATTTGCACCCCGCTATGTCTTGTAAGATGATAAAGCACAATTTGCATTAAGTGATAAATGAGCCCGAAGGACCTTGTATGCAGTTCCAGATTCCCCAAAGTGTTGAGTAGGTTGAACTCTAGGTTTTCCTTTTGATCCTTAGAGTGGCTATTCTTCTATTTTTGAAACTAAAGCTAAGTGTTGCACTTGTCAAATCTTGATAAAAATGAAATATTCAAATCTAAGCTTGTATTTGCACTTGGACATATCTTAGACCAGTCTAATCTAAAAATTGACTAGCTTGGTGTCATATCTTTTCATTGTGATCAATTGGATAATCTTCAAAGCTCCCTTAGGTTGCATTTCATGCATACATAAAAAGAGGGAGAAAATTCCATCTTGATGCCTATATTGCCAAAAGGGGGAGAAAATGTAGAAAAGGCATCATTAAAAAAAAGAGATAAAAATGTGAAAGCTTGTTGGTTCTTATGATCTTTGTAAATCTTTGCTATTTCTTATGGATCATAATCACATTTGGCACTTATGATTGGTTTTTAGAGCTTTTGTGGAAAACTTGCTCTTTTCATGGTCTTGCTCTAAATTCTTTCTGCCAACATGGTCATGATTTTATATCTTTTTCTCTGAACCAAGTTTGGCTTTGCAAACAAATTGCTTTCTTCTTCTCTCATTCAAACTCAAATTTATGCCTTTTGTGTGGTTTGTCAATATACTCATCAAGGGGGAGATTGAAAGACCATGTGTAGGTCCATCCATGTTTGTGATGAGTATTTGACTTTATTTGAGCAAGGTGTGTTCAAGTTTGAGTTTGATTTGGATTGATTTTCCAAATAGAGCAATTTGAGTTGCTGGTCGGAGACCAGTCGTCCGACCCCGAGTGGTCGGGGCTTTGGCTGGTCGGAGACCAGTCGTCCGACCCCGAGTGGTCTGGGCTTTGGCTGGTCGGAGACCAGTCGTTCAGACCTCGAGTGATCGGGATGGATACCAGTGATCAGACCACGTGAGGTCGGGGTTTTGTTGGTCATCATAGTGTATATCATTCTGTTGAGATCAAAATGTGATTATATGTGTTGTTGGACTTTGCTATGTGATGTGTTTCCTTGTCTTTGATGGTTGCAGGGCGACGGTGCTAGGTCATGGTGAGGCGGAGGATGACCGGGACTAGGCGAGGAGCGTCGGAGGTCCAGACGTTTGGGAGATCGCCGGAAGATGATCGGAGATGGAGTCCGGGCTAGTCAAGAAGACAAGGAAAGGAGATGATGCTAGCTAGATGCCGCGTGGATCAATGAGGGCCGTCGGATTGAGGTCTAATTGATAGGTTAGCGGGTCTAGGTAGTATGCTTTGAGAACCGTGCAAGAAAACCCGGTATGTGTGTGGGTTTTGGGTTAGCCCTTGCATGGCTGTGTGTGGGGGTTAATCCTAGCCCTTAGATGAGTGCTCTAGGGTTGTGGGACTCATCCAAGGGTGGTAGGTGGCCCAAGAGTAGTATAAATAGGGGTGGAAGCGTAGCCTCCTTCCCTTGAAGGTTTTGAGATTTTTTATGCTCCTTTGAGCTTTGCCCACATGAATGTGAGGCTTTGTAACCTCTCCTTCCAGAAATGAAATGTTTCCTCAAATCATTTCTTTTCTTTGTTCATTTACATTACGCATTTAAATTACGCAATTTACATTATGCACTTAAATTCCGCAATTAAATTCAGCACTTACATTCTTGCAATTTACATTTATGCAATTTGGATTTGCCTCCCCTCCATTTAAATGTTGTTATTCTAGGATGTATTAAGGGTGTTCATTTGGTTTTACATCTTTCTTACACCCTTGGATAGACTAGAGATCAAGTTTTTTTATCAATTTCCAAATCTGTCCAGAACTTGTTCTTCACGCAGCAGTCAGTATTTGATTTTTATAAAAATATATATTACTCATTTTTAAGTGATTCTTTTTGGAGAAGGTGCAGGACTCATATATAAATCTGTATAAAATTTCTGGTCGAAGTTCCTGACCTTCTGTAGAATAAAGCATTGTAGAATAAATATGAAACACTCAACCAAAAGTCACCTCAAAAAGCATTGTAGAATAAATATGAAAAATCAAGCATTACAGACAGTCAGGAACTTCGACCGGAATGTTTGAGGCTCGGTTTTCACTACATAGCGCTCAAACGGTGCAACTAGTGGACTCACAAATTTTTCTAGAGATGGATATATGAGTCATGCACCTTCTCCAATAAGAATCACTAAAAAAGGATTTTTCTAGATTGTTAGAAAAATCAAAGAATGACTGCTGCGCAAAGAACAAGTACTGGACAGATTTGCAATTTGATAAAAAACTTGATCTCTAGTCTATCCTAGGCTGCAAAAAAGATGTAAAACCATATGAACACCCTCAAGACATCCTAGAAGAACAGCATTTAGAAGGAGGGGAGACAAATCCAAATTGCGATAAAGTAAATTGCGAGAACGTAAATGCGAGAATGTAAATGCGGGAAAGTAAATGCTGAATTTAAATTGCGTAATTTAAATGTGTAATGTAAATGCGTAAAACAAATGAAACATGAGCATAAATGAAGAACATTTCAATTCTGAAAGGAGAGGTTAAAAAGCCTCACATTTCATGTGGGCAAAGCTCAAAGGAGCATCAAAAACCTCAAAACCTTCAAGGGGGAAGGCTACCCCTCCACCTCTATTTATACAACTCTTGGGCCACCTACCACCATTGAATGAGACTCTAAACCCTAGAGCATCCATCAAGGGCTATGATTTACCCACTCAACCAGCCATGCAAGGGTTCACCCAAAACCCACCACACAAATGGGTTTTCTTGCACGATTTTCAAAGCATACTAACTAGACCCGCTATCCTATCAACTAGACCGCAATCCGACGGCCCTGATCGATCCGTGCAGCATCTAGCTAGCATCACATCCATTACTTGTCTTCATGGCTTGCACGGAATCTGTCTCCGATCATCTTCCGACGATCCCCGACCGTCTGGACCTCCGACGCTCCTCGCCTAGTCCCAGTTATCCTTCGCCTCACCATGATCTAGCATTGTCGACCTGCAATGCCCACAAAGATGTGCAATACATCCATCAAAGTCCACTCATTAAAATTCATTTTTACTCGATCTGACCGGTAGCACTGGAAAAACAGAGAAGACCTCAAATTGCTTTCAATTGAAAATCTATTTCAAATCAAACTCAAACAAGAGCAACCCAAGCTCAAATTTAGTCAAATACTCATCACAAATCTGGATAGACCTCCACATGGTCCATCAATCTCCCCCTTGATGAGTATATTGACAAACACAACAAAAGGCATATGATTTGAGTTTGAAGAGGATGAAAAAGATAGCAATTTTTTAGTTGCAAAGTCAAACTTGGTCCATAGATAGAAATTGGAACCATGACCAAGTTGACGAAGAGGAATTTTGATTTTAGAGTTAAATTTAAGAAAGAGCAAGTTTTCAACAAAAACTCTAAAATCCAACTAAACATGTCAAATGTGATTACAAAGATTATAATAACCAAATAAGCATTCACATTTTTATCTTTTTAGTGATGCCTTTTCTACGTTTTCTCCCCCTTTTAGCAATATAGGCATCAATTTTTTTTATGTATGCATGAAATGCAATCGAAAGATCTTTGAAGATTATCCAATTGATCAAAATGGAAAGATATTACACCAAGCTTGTCAATTTCAGAATTTGACAAAACTAAGACATGTCCAAGACCAATACATTTTATGAATAAGCTTAGTTTTACAATATTTCATTTTAGCATGATTTGACAAGTGCAAAACATAGCAAAGTTTTAAAGCTAGAAGCAAAACCACTCAAGGATCAAATGGAAAACCTAGAGTTCAACATACTCAACACTTTGGGGAATTTTGAAGTGCATATAAGGTCCTTCAAGCTCATTTTTCAATTTATCCAAATTTTCTTTAAGACTTTAAAAAACATAGCAAGGTGCAAATGTTGGAAATGAATTGCATTCTTTACCCAATTATGTGTTTGATATTTGCATTTTTTTTAAATTGACTCAAGCCATTTTCGATCATCTCAACAGTAACTCTTAAGAGAATGATCTTGGTTATACACAATATATTCCAAGTTCATCCCAAGTGCAATGGGAATCAATCATTTGAATATAAAGTGTTGAGATCAATTTTGCACAAAAGAGTCAATTTTTATTTATTTTCAATTTGGCACATATGAGCAATTCTGAAGGACTCAAATATGGATCAAACAAATTTCACCCAAGTTGCTATAGGGACTCTAGAGAAATCCAAAATTTCACAATTCATGGTAAAAAAACCCTAGAGAAGAAACTTAGTAAGTAAAAGCAACATGTTTCGTCAAGTTTTCATTTAAAGCTTTCAAAATTTTCAGATTTTAATAAGCTTAGCATGATAAATGGACTTGGGCATATTTAAGCTAGTGATTTTCTTCAAAAGATATAGCATGATGTATTTCATGAAGATTGAGTCAATTCCATAATAGACAAAGCTCATAAAACAGAAAATGCAGTCTAAATGCAATGCATGAACAGATTCCTAAACTCCCCCTCAACAAATGAATCAATTTTAAGCTCAAATCTGGTTAAAGTTGAGTTATTATCAAGATTAGGCATAAGGACAACCCAAATAAACTCAATAACAACCAGAAAAACAGAATGAGGAGAAGAAGTCGAGAAACCGCAAAACTGGATGGCTATTGAGCATAGGTAAGATAGAAGAGACTCACTACAGCTCAGACTCGCTCTTATCTTCCCTAGTGACTGACATAGGGAAGCTGACTCTAGATCCCAACTAAGGAGTGCACATAGACCCTGTCTACCCAGGAGGCCCAATACCTGCTAGACTTATAAGACTGTGAGGAAACTCAACCTAGAGAGAAGAGAGAACATCTAATCACGCATGACAGCAACCTAAAGCACAAAGATAAGAGGTCCATGCAAAGTATGCCAGACATCTAAGTGAGTGAAACTCAACTCAAGAAAAAAATAAACCCAAAGTCACCCAGAAGAAAAACACAAAGAGAAAAGAAAAGCTGGAAGGGAACAATATTTTACATAATATACAAACCAGCTCCCCCTCACGAAAGGCCGTAAGGGCTCTCGACTCCAAGCTCACTCCTCAAGGCAACAAATCTGGAGCTATCCAAAGGCTTGGTGAAGATATCGCTAATCAAGGTCACTCTCTACAAATCAAGCGCGATATCTCCCTTCTCCACATGGTCTCTAAGGAAGTGATATCTAATATCAATGTGCTTGGTCCGGGAATGTTGCACTGGGTTTTTAGCAATGCAAATAGCAAAAGTGTTGTCACAGAAAAGTGGCATACTCTCTATCTCTAACCCATAGTCTCGCAAGGTCGATCTCATCCAGAGCACCTGGCTACAACAACATACTAAGCCTCAGCGGTGGACTGTGCAACTCCGGACTGCTTCCTAGATGACCAAGAAACCAGAGAAGTGCCAATGAATTGGCAAGTGCCAGAAGTGCTCTTCACTATCCTACAACCAGGAAAGTCAGTATCGAAAAAGGCTCTAAGATATAGACAAGAAGAAGAAGAGTACCAAATACCATAATCAGTGGTAGCATGAAGGTACCTGAAGATGCGCTTGACCGCCTGGCGGTGAGAGGCGCGAGGAGAGGCCTGAAATCAAGCACACAGACACACAGCAAAATGTATGTTCGGCCTCGAAGCAGTGAGGTACAAGAGGGAGCCGATCATGCTCCGAAACTCCTTTTGATCAGCAGGCTCACCATCCTCATCAGGCTCGAGGACAGCAGTGGTGGCCATAGGAGTCATCACCGGCTTCCCATCAGACATATCGAACCGCCTCATGAGGTCACGAGTATACTTGCCTTGATGCAAGAAGGTACCCTCCCGAGTTTGCTTGATTTGGAAGCCAAGAATGTAGTTCAACTCGCCCATCATACTCATCTCAAACTCTGTGCTCATTACCTCAGAAAACTGAGATACAAGTGAATAAGATGAGCCACCAAAAATGATATCGTCCACATAAATCTGGACGAGAAGAAAATGCGACTCATGGTGTCTGATGAACAGAGTTTTATCTACTACACCCATCTTGAAGTTATGGCTTAGAAGATATGATTTGAGTCTCTCATACCATGCTCTGGGGCCTGCTTGAGTCCATACAGAGCTTTGGAAAGCTTGTATACATGACTCAGGAACTTGGGGTTCTCAAATCCTGGAGGTTGTTTGACATGAACCTCTTCCTCAATATAGCCATTGAGGAACGCACTCTTGACATCCATTTGATAGAGCTTGAAGCCTTCGGATGCAGAGAATGCAAGCAGGATCCTAATAGCCTCTATTCTAGCTACAGGGGCAAAGGTCTCCACAAAGTCAAGACCCTCAACTTGAGAAAAGCCCTGTGCAACTAGCCTAGCCTTGTTGCGAATGACAACCCCATCCTCACTCTGCTTGTTTTTTAACACCCACTTGGTCCTAATGACATTATGACCAGATGGACATTCTACAAGCTGCCAAACTTTATTCCTCTCGAAGTTTTCAAGTTCCTCATGCATAGCATTAGTCCAAGACTCGTCAGATAAAGCATAAGTCACATCCTTCGGCTCAAACGAGGAAACAAAGACAGAGTGAAGGCAGAAACTGGACAAACCTGATTTTGAGTGAGTGATTCGCTCAAACAGATCACCGATGATCTGTTCGGGTGAATGAGAACGCTGAATATGACGGGGAGGTCCAGAAGCAGAAGTGGCCTCTACCTCATGCACAGAAGAGGCAGGAGCAGAGCCACTAGCTGAATGAGAGTCAGAAGGCAAGGGCTGGCCTTCCTGAGGTTCAGAAATGGAAACAGGAGGCACCTCAGGTTTAGAGGGGACTGGATCAGGTGGAACACCATCATCCTCATTCTCTACAAAGATTGTTTCGGAGGACGAAGAAGAGCCTGAAATGTCAGGTCTAGCTCCTTGGCTAGCCTCATAAAAGGTCACTTCACAGGTCTCTATGATCCTATGCGCATCGCAACTCCAGACCCTATAGCTACGAGAAGAAGTCGAATAACCCAGAAAGATACGATCAGAAGAGCGAGACTCAAACTTATCCAGGTTACGAGACTTCAAAATGAAACACTTGCAAACAAAAACACGAAAATGAGAAACACTAGGCTTTCGCCCATACCTCAACTTGTAAGAAGTGCGGTGCAAATGTGCTCTGAAGAATACATGATTAGAAATATGGCAAGCAGTAGCTATAGCCATAGCCCAAAACTTCCTAGGAGTACTGTACTCATCTAGCATCGTCCTAGCCATCTCTACAAGGGTCCTGTTCTTCCTTTCCACTACTCCATTTTGTTGAGGTCCTTTCCACTACCCCATTTTGTTGAGGGCATAGGGAGAGGAGAACTGATGCTCTAAACCAGACTCCACACAGAAACTCTCAAAATAGGAGTTCTTGAACTCCGTGCCATTGTCACTTCATATAGCTCGTAGGGCACTAGGGAGCTCAAAAGACAACCTATGAACCAAACCCCTAAAATGGGTAAAAGTCTCATCCTTCGAGGACATGAAAAACACTCAAGAATACCGCGAAAAATCATCAACAATGACAAGAACATACCACTTCCCACCCACTGACTGTACTCTAGCTGGACCAACAGTGTCCATTTGTAAAAGCTGTCCTGGTGCATCAGTCATCACATCAGTGACTGGGGGATGAGAAGCAACAACCATCTTGCCATGTCGACAGGGAGAGCAAACTAAGTCTTTGACCATTTTGAGTTTGGGCAAACCACGAATGAGATAGTGGCTGATAACTCGGGTCAAATGATCAAATCCAATGTGACCAAGTCTCCTATGCCAGAAGGAGAGATCACGGGACACTGAAGCAATCAAACACCTAAGTGAGTCTCGAGAAGAAACAGAAAAATCAGCACGGAAGACTCTCCCAAATCTAGAAATCCTACAAACTAATCCTCCTGATGAATCGAGGATTCTACAGGCATTACTCTTAAAACTCACCTTGAAAGAGTCATCAATAAGCTGAGAAACAGAAAGCAAATTGTATTGCAGCTTACTACTAAGGCAACATCTTTAAGAATGAAATTGTCATTAATGCAAATGGTACCTTTAGCAATGACTCTACCTGAAGAAGCATCCCCGAAAGTGATCAACTCATCACCGAGGGCTCGGACAAGGGAAGAGAACCATCGAGAATCTCCGGTCATATGACGAGAACAACCGGAGTGGACAATCCAAACATCTCCCTTCCCCATCTGACGAACCTGATCAAAACACCAGACAGAAAGATGACTCAGTACTGGGATAGAGTGAAGACTTGGGGACCCAATACTGAACCACTCGACGCCTCAGAGTTCCAGCCACAAAACAAGATCAATAGCAACTCTAGTAGATGATCTAGGAGCTTGAACTGGGTTGGCCTGCCGTGATGCAAAGGCTGGACCATCCCAATGTGGCTGCCTAAATCTCCTACCAGAAAACACCTCACACCGCTGATATCTACCTCGATGGGAAAAATGAGGAATATCAAGAGGACGGCGGAAAGATTGACTACGAACAGCTCCAGGACTAAAACTCGAAAAACTAGCATGAAAACCGAGTCCTGGACGCTGCCCTAAAAGAGGCGACTCTCTAACCTGTTTAGAAGCAGTGTGTGCCTTAGGAGCACTCAAAGTCTGGGGATGACCCTAAATACCCCTAAGAGCAGCAACGTGCTCACGTCGAGTGATCTTGGCACGCCTGAAGCAGAAATCTACTAGGTGACCATCCTTCTTACAGAAGGTGCATGTGTACTTCGCCTCTTGCTAGAGGCAGAAGTAACAGGAGTAACACCCTTCTAGTCAGAAGTCCTATGGACAACCCCATCAGACCTAAACACAGTGGTACTCACTCTAGGAGCTACCACAATATCACCACTCTTGGAGCCGCTCATAATCGTGGGAGGATGCGCCCGAACGTGCTCTAAGGGATCAAATCGTAGACCTTGATTGAATCTACTAATCTTGGATTGGTCTAGAATAAGATTGAGATTCTTCTTGCTTTCAACAAACTTCTCAAGAGTGCTCATAAGATACTGGCAATCTCGAAAGGAAGAGGCACAAGAAGAACAGCGGGAAGAAGAAGAAGAAGAACCAGAAAGATGAGCTCTCTCAGCACGTGCATTTTTCTCCCTCAGCACGGCTGCCTCAATCTTGAGGGCCTCACAAGAAACGCAAGGCATTTCTAATTCTATGGGCTTGGTCTTCTAATTTCTTCCTAAGCTCGACATGGATTTTATCTAAGTCGCCCTCAATCACAGAACAAACTTTCATGTGACTTATCTAGTAAGTCTTTAGCACACTTGACATTTAAGGATTCATTGTCAAGTTTTAGTTGCCTACAGCCCTCACATGAGCTGACTGGGTCCTTAGAAGCATGCATTTCAAGTTCATCGTTTCTAGAAGAAAACTTCCTAAGGTGATCGCTCATGGCATCAATTTCAGCAAGCAATTTAGGGCAATCTGAACATGAAGGAATAGAGGGAGCATGAAGAAAACTAGCCTTGATAGGAATAGCATCAACAGAACTAGTGCTAGCATTCTTCAACCTAAACCATCAAGTTCAACTAGCACACTATCATGTATGGTCCTTAGTTTCACTAACTCCTCAAGCACGGCATCACACAAAGAACAATCATAAGTGACTCGAGAGGGAGAAGATCTAAGAGAAGCTAACTCCCGAGTCAAGGTACCTACTTTCTTCTCTAGCTCCATACACCTAGCTCTAGCTCTAGCATGAAATTTTCTTAATTTGCAGAAAGCTTCATTGAGCTGGTCATAGGAGGGTACCTCGTCCGAGTCGCAGTAGAGCTCGGAGTCGCTGATGCTATTGGCGTCGGCCATGAAGCACATGCTGGAGAAGTCGTCGCCGCCTTTCTTCTCTTGTGGATCATCCTCGCCCTCGTCGCTCCATGTCTCTGTGTCGGAGAGGTTGATGTCGTCAAGCGCGGCGAGGACACGGTGGAAGAGCTTCTTGTTCTTGGAGAAGTTGAGGTACTTCTTCTCACGCACCGGCTCGCGAACTGGAGGCTTCTTGTTGCTGTTCTGTCAATGTAGTCTTTCTTTGCCGAATCGCCGGCATCGTTCTTAGCCTTCTCCAGTTTGGGGCAATTAGCCCGAATGTGATTGGGGCCACCACACTCGAAGCATGTGGTCATGCCACCACTCTTTCTCTCTCTCACCCTCTTGTATGCTTGAGAAAACTTGCGAGCAAGAAGAGCAAGCTCATTTTCTGGAAATTTTTACAGTTGGTCATCGCTTAGCTCGCAAAGGGCGAAAAGAGAGAAACCAGTAAAAAGATCAAGGGAAGATCCAGTGGGATCAGTGACCGAGGCCATCGATTGTGATTTCGTCTTGCGATAGACGACGTCGATCTCATGAGTCTTGAGATGGGAGTAAAGCCCATCAAGAGTCAAGGTTGACAAGTCAGTAGTGTCCTTGATGGTGGTCACTTTCATTTCCCAAACTCGAAGATCGAGTGCGGTAAAGAAATGTTGAGCATTATCCAAGTCGGGGTATATGCAACCAACTGCTCGGAGGTAGCTCAAAATCTTCGTAAACTGACCAAAGCACTCGTCCAGACTCTCACCAGCGTGTTGTTCAAACTTGTTGAACTCACGCTTGAACTGGTCCTGCCTCACGGTCTTGATTTGAGTAGTGCCCTCATGGTAAGCATCAAGGGTCACCCAAATCTTGTGAGCGGAACGAAGGTGAGAAATCCTATCATAATCACTGCGGCTAAGACCATGTATGAGAATGTTCCTTGCCTTAGCGTTCGCCTCAGCGTCAGCCATATTTTCGGTCGTCACGTTCTCATCAGCAGGAACCTCATACGGGAGTTTCACCTTCTGCCATATCAGGAAGCTCTGGGTAGTGATGTATGACTCCATCCGCGATTTCCAAAATGGAAAATCAACTCCAGCAAAAATAGGAGGCTTGGTGGAATACTTGTCCATCGCCATGGCTCTTAAGACCGGTCAAGGTCTATGAAAGAGCAAAACCGGCTCTGATACCAATTGAAAGATCGAAATGGCGATAAGAGGGGGGTGAATGATCCCAAATAAAATTTTCCCCTACTCAAAGTATTCCAAACAATCTTGCAATAAAAATCTGAAACACCCAAAGATTATCCTTCAAACTGGTGTTTCTCAGATTCGCACACCCTCCAAAACCCGAAGAATTAGACAACTATGTGTACCCCTAGCTTGCATGGATGAGAACAATGAATCATGTGAGGGATTTTTTAATCACAATCCTGGTTGTCAAGTGTCCAAACAAAGAGGAATCAACTCAAAGACTACTTTTCTAAAAGAGATAAAGCTAAAACACCAAAGTCTCTTTCCAGAAAAGTAAAAGCAGATTTTCTAGGAATTATCCTCAATTGGAGCAGGTGGTTCGTGAGTTTTTTTGGGAATTTTTATCCCTGTGAGCAGTTGAGTTGTGAAACACTCCACCAATAATCACCTCAAAAAGCAATGTAGAATAAACATAAAAAATCAAGCATTACAGACAGTCAGGAACTTCGACCAGAATGTTTGAGGCTTGGTTTTCACTTCATAGCGCTCAAACCGTGCAACCAGTGGACTCACAAATTTTTATAGAGATGGATATATGAGTCGTGCACCTTCTCCAATAATAATCACTTAAAAAGGAATTTTCTAGATTTTTATAAAAATCAAAGACTGACTATTGCGCGAAGAAGAAGTTCTGGACAGATTTGCAATTTGATAAAAAACTTGATCTCTAGTCTATCCTGGGGTGCAAGAAAGATGTAAAACCATATGAACACCCTCAAGACATCCTAGAAGAACAGTATTTAGAAGGAGGGGAGGCAAATCCAAATTGCGATAAAGTAAATTGCGAGAATGTAAATATGGGAAAGTAAATGCTGAATTTAAATTGCGTAATTTAAATGCGTAATGTAAATGCGTAAAAGAAATGAAACATAAACATAAATGAAGAACATTTCATTTCTAGAAGGAGAGGTTACAAAGCCTCACATTTCATGTGGGCAAAGCTCAAAGGAGCATCAAAAACCTCAAAACCTTCAGGGGGGAAGGCTACCCCTCCACCCCTATTTATACAACTCTTGGGACACTACCACCCTTGGATGAGCCTCTAAACCCAAGAGCATCCATCAAGGGTTAGGATTTACCCACTCAACCAGCCATGCAAGGGTTCACCCAAAACCCACCACACAAATGGGTTGTCTTGCATGGTTTTCAAAGCATACTAACTAGACCTGCTATCCTATCAACTAGACTGCAATCCTACGGCCCTCATCGATCAAAGCAGCATCTAGCTAGCATCACATCCATTCCTTGTCTTCATGGCTTGCACGGACTTTGTCTCCGATCATCTTCCGGCGATCCCCGACCGTCTAGACCTCCGACGTTCCTCGCCTAGTCCCGATCATCCTTCGCCTCACCATGATCTAACATCGTCGACCTGCAACCATAAAAAACAAGAAAACTCCTCACATAGCAATGCCCACAAAGATGTGCAATAAATCCATCAAAGTTCACTCATTAAAATTCATTTTCACTCGATCTGACCGGTAGCACCGGGAAAACAGAGAAGACCTCAAATTGCTTCCAATTGAAAATCTATTTCAAATCAAACTCAAACAAGAGCAACCCAAGCTCAAATTTAGTCAAATACTCTTCACAAATCTGTATAGACCTCCACATGGTCCTTCAGTACCATTTGCATTAATCATAATTTCATTCTTAAGGATGTTGCCTTAGTAAGTGTTTGCACCAAAATTCGGCAAGTTTAGCTAAATCGGCAATAAAATCAAAGATACGGAAACTAACAGACAGGATTAGAAAGGATTCAAGATATTTGGTAACTGCAAGATTTTTGAAGAAAAAACAACCGTCCGAGATAAGGTCGATACGGATCATGACCTGAAACGTGCTGTAATAGGACACTATCGGCCGAAGGGTATAAAAGAAGGGCCAAAGCAAACTGCAAAGGATCCAACACAATACAATCAACCAGCTTTTACTTTTCTTTTTTTCCTGTCTACTAGGAGTAGCCTCTGTAATTTAGATCTCTCTTTGTAATCGATTTTGATCAATAAAGTTGCGCATCGCCGATTATTGATCTTCGTCAATTACACCCCTAGGTTTGATTTGTTCTAATTTTGTTGCGCATCGCCTTCTTCAGAATCAATCCACCTTTATTATCTGATTAGCCTTAATCGGCTAGTTAGACTTACCCTGTTACTTCGATCTTAATCAGCTTCAAGCTGATTGTATCTAAGCCGATTGATCGTTACGATCGGCTTTTGAGGTAATTTATATTTTACCTTGTCGATTCTGAGTCAAATCGACCGCACGCTCAACCGGTGTTAAATGCGGTGTCTTCTGTCGAAACCCTACATCAAGTTTTTGACGCCAACACACGCTTGGCATGCCCGGTGGGACATGATGTCTTCTTCGGGAAAGTCGATTCCGCCGTCCGATCTCAATACAGAAGCCATAATCGTCCCAACGATGGACGATTTGACGCCAGAACAATGCCAGGAGATTGAGGTTCGGATGGCTGCGCTGGAAGAGATGATGCTAAGTTGTTATCAGAAAACTAGACGCGGCGTCACTCAAAAATCCGCCCTGCCGACGGTCAACACCCTGGGAGATGCGGGTGTAACAGAACAGGTAAGACGATATCTGCCTGCTCAAGCTGAATTATCGGCTATGATTAATCAGTTTGTGCACCACACTTTAATAAACCAATTAAGCCGATGATAGCGAATAGCGTTAAATCTATAGCCCAGGAGTTGGCCTCGTCAGGAAGTCTGCTCGACCCATTGCAAGCTGTGCCGAATTATCCTGTTTTTTCAGTATCACAAAACACGCAAAGCACAACGGCCGATCCTAAACCATCGGCTGTAACCTCTCCCCCAACCAGGATGCCTACACAACCCACGGTCATATTGCCTAGGGACCCTCGGTCAAGTGGGGTGAGCCACTACCAATCCTATACCGACGCCACTAAGTTAAATGCATCAATCAATTTACCGTCATCGGCTCCGTTCTATGCTTTTCCCCAATCGGTTTCGCAGCTGATTGGCTCCGAGAGATTCCCACAAGAGCCTACCCTGCTTAGAAACCCAGGCCCGCACAGGGTGGTAACATACTCAGAGCCATTTGTCCCAGTGCCGGAGCCTCAAGCCAGATATACTCGGCACAATCAGTATGACTGTGTGCCGACGGCACAGCATAATTGGCAACCCGAGCTGGCACTCGGGGGGCAGAATACCGATTATGAACGACATTATCAAGGGCCTGCTATGCCTATGGCCGATAATGCTAACTGGGCCGATCAAATCTCTGCCGTTTTGAGGGACCAATTCGGCATACAACCAAAAGGGAAGGTTATCGGCTATAGAAAGCCGTATCCCGATTATATAGATCGCATGCCCTACCCTCATAATTTCAGAATCCCGGACTTTGCCAAATTCTCTGGGATGATTCTATCACTACCCTGGAACATGTCGGACGCTTTATCGCACAATGCGGTGAAGCGGCCCAGTCCGACGGGCTGAAAATTAGACTATTCCCGTTGTCTTTATCTGGGGCAGTGTTTACTTGGTTCACTTGCTGGCCTCCGAGTTCGGTCCATTTATGGAACGATTTGGAAAGCCGATTCCATGAATACTTCTTTTGGGCGGTTTGGGCTCGTGGATTTGGATCTAAGTTACATCGCCAAAAGTTCGGGGAATCGGTAACGGATTACATGAAGAGATTTAGAGAGATTAGGAATGGTGTTTCAGCGTCACATTACCCGACAATCAACTCGCCGATTTAGCCTTTCAAGGTTTGATCCCGCCGCTTAGGGAGAAATTTGGAGGGCAAGAATTCACCGACCTTAGCCACTTATTGCATCGCGTATCGGCTCAAGAAAGCCGATTTACTGATAATAAAGTTTTCAAGGACAGGTTTAAAAATAGCAATAACAAAGAAAAGGACAAAGCTAAAGTCAATATGGTTGAATATTATCCAAGTGATTCCTCGGAAGACGAGGAAGCAGAAATAAACATAGCCGAATGGGTAAGAGGATCCAAGAAATCCTTGGTCTATTCTTGGCTTAAACCGACTAGGAACAAGTCAAAGGTTAAGTACTCTTTTGATGTTTCCAAATGCGATCGTATTTTCGATTTACTTCTACAAGAAAAGATAATACGATTGCCAGAAGAGCACGTGATACCGTCGCCTGATGAAATCAAGAAACGCAGGTATTGCAAGTAGCATCATTCTTTTCGCATAACACTAATGACTGCAATATCTTTCGCCAACAGATCCAATCTGCTATTGAGGATGGTCGGTTGAAATTTGCTGATGAGCCAACCTTGCAAGTTGATGTTGATCCGTTCCCCATCAACATGGTTCAATGTTCGGCTAAAGGAAAAGTGCCGATGCATGACGAGCCAAAAAGGGATCGACAAGTCAACATTCAGTCGAGTTCAAATGGTGACCAGACGCTAAAGATTACAATTGGTTCTTTACAAATAGAAGCCGATCGTTAAGGAAAAAACTCGAGAACCATTAAACCCAAGGGGAATCCTCAGGTGGGTAAATGGTACAAAGCAAAAAAGTCCCCATCGAGACAGCCAGCGAAAAGGTCAGGACCAACGTTCTCACAATTAATGGAGAAATACCAAAGGATGAATAGCCGACCACTATATCCTACTCGCCGGTCGGATAATTTGTACAGCACCGAGAATGTGGAGAGGGCACATAGAAGGTGTCCCTTTTGGCAGTTTTGCTGGGAAAGGGGAGTGGTGTTGCCATCACCATACACCTACTCGATGGAGCACTATCCCCAAGAGATTAGCCAAGGCAGTCGGCTAAAGATAAGCTGTCAGAGCCAATTCAAGATCAGGGCAGAAATTATAGGAGGCCCGTCCACGAAAGGATATCCAAACCAGGTCAGGAGCCAGGCCAAGTCAAGACGCACAAGCCCAGTTTTAATCAAGAGGATTTGGCTGGCCAAATACGGAAGTCGGTGGAGCCCAAACCTAGGTGGTGTCCATCTGGCCTTAGCCGATCACAGCGTCGATGACTTCAGAGGCTAAGGACGCATGAAATCCGCGAAGCCGATGCCGAAAAATAGAGGGACGAAACGTTTAATGAACTTCGTCTGATCAAAAGCGTTAAGAAAGAATGGAGAAGAAAAGAACAGATCGAAGAAGATTTTGAATTGGCTGACGACTTGGATTCCCCCATGATTCGGGATGACACACCTCCCATGGATATTAACATGGTGTTCACGTTGCCGGTCGAGTTCAAAGTTAGAATCGAATCGGCTAAAGAGGCGGTTGCTCAGTTGTGTTCCGGCGTTCAGAGTGCCATCTTCGAGAAACCTAGAGATGACCATCGGCATCTGAAACCATTATATCTAAAAGGATATATAAATGGCAAGCCGATATCAAGGATGCTGGTAGACGGAGGAGCCACGGTGAACCTGATGCCGTACACGACATGCAAGAAACTAGGTAAGTCTGATGAAGACTTAATTAAAACTAACATGGTTCTAAATGACTTCACAAAGCGACCCCACGAGGCAAAGGGGTCATGGTTACAGAACTAACTGTCGGTAGCAAGACCTTGCCGCGCGTTTTTATGTCGATGCCAAAGGTAATTACATCGTATTGCTCGGTCGGGATTGGATTCATGCCAACTGCTGCATCCCATCGACCATGCATCAAGCGCTTGTCCAGTGGAACGGAGAAGAAGTCGAAGTCGTCACAGCCGATACATCGGCCCATATCGCCATGGCTAGCTCTGATGCGAATTGGCAACACGAAGAAGCTGGCTGCATATCGGGAAAGGCGCTGGATGACTATGACTTCATTTGCGTAAGTAAATCAGGGCTCACGCCGATCAGCGTCAAGCCAGGCACTTTCGATCGGGCAAACGAAGTATTACGCCGATGGGGACAAGAGAAACACTAAAGGTGTTGCAGGATAAAATGCAAAGCTATCGGCAAATAACAGATAGCTGCGAAGCCATAGAAGACTTTGAAGAAATTGAAAAGTTTGGTCAAGGTTTCGCATCCACCGATCTGCTGGAAGAAGTCGATATAGGTAGCGGTGATAGAAAAAGACCAACTTTTGTTAGCGCAAATTTAGATGTAAAGTACAAAGAAAAACTGATAAAAATCCTTAGGGATTATAAGGATTGTTTTGCTTGGGAATATCATGAGATGCCTGGGTTAAGTCGTCAGCTGGTGGAACATCGGCTACCTATAAAATCGGGCTATCGGCCGTTTAAACAGTATCCTAGGCGTTTCAATCCGGCCTTGTACAAAATTATAAAGGAAGAAATAGAACGATTGTTGGAGGCGAAATTTATCAGGCCTTGCCGATATGCGGAATGGGTTTCCAACATCGTTCTAGTCATGAAGAAAAATTGAAAGCTTCGAGTATGCGTCGACTTTAGAGATTTGAACAAGGCGACGCCGAAAGATGAATACCCGATGCCTATAGCCGATATGCTTATTGATGCTGCATCAGGGAACAAGATCATAAGTTTTCTAGATGGTAATGCCGGATATAACCAAATATTCATGGCAGAAGCCGATATACCAAAGACAGCTTTCAGATGTCCTGGTGCGATAGGACTGTTCGAGTGGACAGTGATGACTTTCGGCCTGAAAAACGCTGGAGCAACATATCAGCGGGCCCTGAATCTGATCTTTCATGACTTAATTGGCCATATTGTTGAAATCTATATTGATGATGTAGTAGTAAAATCCGCAGAAGATTTGCAGCACTTGGCCGACTTAGAGAGGTTTTGAACATAAGATCACACGGCAAAGATGAATCCTTACAAGTGTGCGTTGACGTGTCGGTACCGGATGCTTTTGGGCTTCATGGTGCATGAAAGAGGAATCGAAGTCAACCAAGCAAGGGTGAAAGCTATAGCCAATACCAAACCACCGACATGCAAAAACGAGTTACAAAAGTTGATCGGCAAAATTAACTATCTCCGCACGTTCATCTCAAACCTCTCTGGTAGGATTCGTGCTTTTACTCCATTGCTAAAATTAAAAGACAATGAAGAGTTCAGATGGGCAGCCGATCAGCAGAAGGCTTTTGACGAAGTTAAGAGATACTTGTCCAACCCCCAGTTTTGGCTGCACCTCAAAAAGGGGTTCCTTTCAGACTATATATTTCGGTTGAAGAGGATACCATTGGAGCTGTTCTGGTACAAGAAATCCATGGTAAGGAAAGAGTTATCTTTTACTTAAGCCGACGGTTGCTAGATGCATAAGTCAGGTACCCTTTTGTCGAGAAATTATGTTTATCTTTGTATTTCTCGTGCACAAAGTTAAGGCACTACATATTAGCATCGGCCTGTAAAGTAATCTGCAAAACCGATGTTATAAAATATATATTATCAGCTCCTATTTTGCGAGGTCGACTTGGCAAATGGGCTTACGCCTTGGTTGAGTTCGACTTGTCATATGAATTGGCCAAAGCAGTCAAAGGAAAAGTCCTAGCAATTTTATAACAGGACACGATACTACGGCAAATTTAATCTTAGTCGCGCATTGGCAACTGTTCTTTGACGGATCAGTATGTGGAGAAGGTGATGGTATCTGCATTATACTCACCGCACCCAAAGGGCATAGCTTTGAATTTCCATTCCGGCTAAATAGCCGATGCTCGAACAACCAGGCCGAGTACGAAGCATTACTCAAAGGCTTGCAATTGTTGGAAAATATTGGAGTGAGTGTTGTTGAGGCATATGGTGACTCATTAGTTAGTTATCTGACAAATAAAGGAGAATACCAATGTCGAGATGAAGTGCTACTGAAGTATTTAGAACAATGTTTAGAGATCATCGGCTCTTTTGCATCATTTTCTATCGGTCATATCCCTCGAGAATTGAACGATAGAGCTAACGCTTTAGCCCAGCAAGCATCAGGATACAAAGATTTTTAGCGAAGTCAGGAGACTGAGCTGGTAGATAAGGCGATCATGTGCACGATTATTGTCGATTGGAGAGCGCAAATAAAAGATTATCCGTCGATCCATCCAAGCCGATGAGCGAAAGATCGGCAACAAGCATTGAAATACGTTGTTATGGGCGATATGCTATATTATCGGACTATGGAAGGTTTGTTTGTTAAGATGTCTTGAGACCAAAGAAGCGCGGGTGGCAATGGGTGAAGTACGAAGGCATTTGCGGTTCTCGTCAATCGGCACATAAGATGAAATGGATGCTCGAGACGACGAGTTATTTTTGGCCGACGATGCTAGAGGATTGTTTCAAGTATTATAAAGGATGTCAGACATGTCAGAAGTTTGGCCATATATAGCTAGCACCAGCGTCGACTTTACATCCAATTATCAAACCTTGGCCGTTCCGAGGTTGAGGGATAGATATAATCGGCCCAATATTTCCTGCATCGAGTAAAGGCCACAAGTTCATTTTGGCCACGACTGATTATTTCTCAAAGTGGGTTGAAGCTATACCGCTCAAGAAAGTAACAAGTGTTGAAGCTATCAGCTTTGTTAATGAACATATTGTCCATCGGTTTTGATTACCACAAACAATCACTACCGATCAAGGCACGGTGTTCATGTCTAACGAGTTTCAGAGCTATGCGACAAGTTTGGGGATTAAATTGTTGAATTCATCCCCGTACTACGCTCAGGCTAATGGGCAAGCTGAGTCGTCCAATAAAACATTAATTAAACTGATCAAAAGAAAAATCGATGAGAGGCCAAGGAACTGGCACACAACTTTATCAGAGTCGTTGTGGGCTTATGGGCTAGCGTATCATGGAGCAACGAAGCTTTCACCTTATCAGCTAGTATATGGTCAGGAAGCCATTTTACCCATAGAGATCAACATTGAGTCCATACGAATAGCCAGGCAAAATGGCTTGTCGGCTCAAGAATACAACGATCTAATGATTGATAACTTAGACGAATTAGCAGAGTTACGATTGTCCATGCTGGATCGGCTTAAGAAGAATAAAATCAGAGTGGCGAAAGCATATAATAAAAAGGTTGTACCTAAATCTTTTGATCAGGCCGATTTAGTATGGAAAACGATATTGCCTGTTGGTTCGAAAGATAATCGATTTGGAAAACGGTCACCTACGTGGGAAGGACCATACAAAGTCAATCGGCTAGTCGGTGGAAATTCGTATGTACTAGAGACATTGGAAGGATATGTATTGCCTAAAGCTATTAATGGGAAGTATTTGAAGAAGTACTATCCTAGCGTGTGGATTGGAGCCTAGCCGACCAAAAAAATTCGTCCAAAAGGCCAAGTTAACACGATGCTGTTGTTTGGATAAAACAGATTGCAAACAAATTACAGGAAAGTGAAATTAAATCGGTTAAACAGCCGATTACAAGCATAAAAAATTACAAAGTATTCGAGCAGATGTTTCTGAAAGAAACGGCCAATAAAGTTTTACATCCCGAACACGGGAGGCGTGCACCTAAAGCCGATAGAGCCCAACCGCCTTGGCTATAGTTTCACATACCTCATCCAAGATTCTCACATCTTACATCCATGTTGCACAGGATGGGTACAAGTTTGGCCGACTGCGCTTTAAAGGCTGCCACGGTCGACGCTATCTCTACCTTCTGCTCCTTGGCAGCCGATGAGGTTTTTTCTAAGGAATCTTGGCCTTCAGTGATGAGCTTCATCGTCTTAGATAGTTCTTCCTCAAGGAACTTCCTAGTGGTCTCTAGTTTCTGGAGAGAAGTCTTGGCAGCCTTCAGAGATTCCATGGTGGCGTCAAATTTTTTCTTCTTTGCCTTTGTTTCTGCAACCATTTTGTCAAGAGTCCTTTGGTCGACTTCCTGGGCTGCTCTTTTGTCTTTCCTGTCTTGAGCTGCCTCCACCAAAGCCTTCTTCTCATCCAGGTGGCATACCTCGAGCAGCGCGGCCATCGCCTCTAGTGGTAAGTCGGTTTCGATTGTAGCCATGGCATCTCGAATCGGCTGATTATTATTCAGAATCTCTGATTGCGGTCTTGACACCAAATCAAAGAGCTTGTTGAGGCGCTCTTGCATTCCAGGAGCCGACGAGACTATAGCCGATGCGTCTTTTGAGACGGCGATGATTTTTTGTATATCAGAGATATAATCATCGGCTGCAAAGATTTCTGGATCATCCAAGTCAGATAGATTGAAGCCAAGGATGTTGGATGGATCAGAAGACTCTGGAGCTACGGCGGTTGCAGGCGTCGGTATCGGCTGAGGAGGCAATAACTCTTTGGCCGATATGTCTGGTAGACTGACTAGAATGTTGGTTACTTGTGCAGATTTGGTAGTCTAAACAGAAGTAAAATATCATGAAGGCCGATAGAATAAGTTGGATTTGCAAATTCTTCTAAAAGGTAGAAAAGTACCTGAGCGGTAGCCGATCCGTGCGGTGAACTTTCGCCACTTTGTTCTTGTGGCTTGGGATATTTTTTCTTGGCAGGAACCTTGGTGGACTTCGGCTTCTTCTTTTCTGGAGGTCAATCGGCTAGAAAGTTAGTTAATGAAGGAAAGCGAAAAGGAACAAAAGATGATTAAACATGACTTACTTGGTTGTTTGTCGATTTTCCAAATCGGACAACGATGGACTTTGAATGCCCAAAGAACCTAAGTATAGCGGTGAGTCTGATTGCCTTATGCGGTCATTTCTCTTTCTTGGTGAAGGAACGTCAATCGGCTTCTTGCTAGCAGCTTTGGTCTGCAAAGAAAAAAGATAAAATCAATGAGATATGTTCATATGGGCTTACGATAAGAAGAGAAAATGAATAACTAATACCTGCCAATGCGTCTATGAGACTCGTATTATCATATCGTGGCTTGATTTGTCACTTTGGAATCGATGTCTGAAGATACCATCGGCTCAGGAAGGTCTGGGAAAAGGGATTCGATAATAGCCGATGGAGTACGATCAAGGAGAAGTGCTTCCGCAATTGAGGACCACCATGCGAGAATATCGGCTAGATCGACGATTATTCAAAACAAAGTGAGGCAAGGATCGATTTGCAAATCATCGCCTATTTCCAAGACCATGTTGGCTGCGGTGAAGATCGTACTCGGTCTAGGTTTGAATTACGTCGAGGAGTGGAAGGCTGGGGATCATTTGGCCGAAACCCAATTGTCTGGCAAAGACAGAAGGGTGGTAGAATTCATAAGAGGGCTGGAAGGTACGGTTTCTTGTATTAAAGCCAACATTCAAAATACTCGGAGAAAGGAAAATTTTGAAGAGGTTTAAAGTCGATTCAGGCATCTCAGAACTATCAGAATCTAGATGAAGAAATGATGGCCATGCAAAATCATTTGCTACCGGTATAATCAAGAAGTCTTGTTGGCTAAAGTCATTGTTGTCTAAGTTCGAAAGAAAGATAAGTATTTCTTTAAGCCAACCGAGAAATCTTATTCTTTGCTAGAACACATGATGTATCTTTGCCATAAGATCGGCTAGCTCAATTCAGGATTTGCATTTTCGGTGTATCTTGCGAGGAAACGCTGAGTCTTCAATGGGATCCAGCTTGAAGGATCGGCTAAAATAGCAGTATAGCAATACTTGGATGAACCAGAGAGGGCCTCCTACATTGCCAACACAAAATCTGGCAAACCCAGTAAATAGCCGACTCCTAATCACGTGCATCATTTGATAGACTGCTACTAGAAGCATTTTCCCCAAGGCTAGCCGACGACCCTCTACCAATCGTTCTGCTATTAACTGATATACTTGTGTCGGTCCCAAAGAAGCACCACAAAACAAGAATCAGTCTAACCACAAGTTCATAAAAGCAACATGCTCTTCATCTGATACCGGCCCGTTTACTTTGTTGTTGTTACTGATAAACTTGCGCCAGCCTTCTCCTTTGGATTGGATGAGCTTATGTCTCGGTTTGCCGCTATAAGCCGATATCTGTTCTCCATCTGGCCTAAGACAACACAATTGAGTTATGTCCAAAAAGGTTGGGCCGATGGGACCAGTACGGAACAAGAAAGCGTTGGAAGTCTCTGACCAGAAATAGCAAGCCGTGGCCACTAAGGGCTCATTGGCCTCTGGATCGGCTAATGAGAGGGAGATGCATTCAGCTATACCCATTCTTTCCCACTCTTCTCTTTTCTAAGCAGCCACGCGGATGAACCAAGATCTCCATCCTTTGAGCGCCGTCGACCATGCCCTAAAGCTTTTTTCCCAACTCTCTATGTTAAATCCGGTAGCCGATAGAGGAAGGCGAGGAATTTCTTGACTAATAACCGTGCTAGCATCTAGATTTCCTATCGGGCCAAGGAAATACTGGTCTTTACTGTTAGGGATTGGAATAAGTACCTGACTCGCATCCATTTCAGCCGATCTTAGCAAGCCGATTGATGAAGGAAGAGTTGAGCAACGGACTCAATAAAGCCGATTTTTTAAGAGTTACAGAGCTCGTGCGCGTGAAGAATGACCGAGGTGGGGGCCGCATTTTATAGCGTGGTGAAAATTCGAAGAGGCGGGAAATGGATCTCAAAAGACGCGAGCAGTTAAAACGCACTACCTTTGTGTCAGAGAATTACGGCGCGAATAAAGTAGCAGTTATTGAGTGAAGTTTAACTGTTAGCCGATTGGAAAAGCCGATAAGTAAAATTTTTGACAGATGACAAGTCATCTCTCGAAAATGGGGGGCATATGTTTGCACCAAAATTCGGCAAGTTTAGCTAAATCGGCAATAAAATCAAAGATACGGAAACTAACGGACAGGATTAGAAAGAATTCAAGATATTTGGTAACTGTAAGATTTTTGAAGAAAAAACAACCGTTCGAGATAAGGCCGATACGGATCAGGACTTGAAACGTGCTGTAATAGAACACTATCGGCCGAAGGGTATGAAAGAAGGGCCAAAGCAAACTGGAAAGGATCCAACACAATACAATCAACCAGCTTTTACTTTTCTTTTTTTTCCTGTCGACTAGGAGTAGCCTCTGTAATTTAGATCTCTCTTTGTAATCGATTTTGATCAATAAAGTTGCGCATCGCCGATTGTTGATCTTCGTCAATTACACCCCCAGGTTTGATTTGTTCTGATTTTGTTGCGCATCGCCTTCTTCAGAATCGATCCACCTTTATTCTTTGATTAGCCTTAATCGGCTAGTTAGACTTACCCTGTTACTTCGATCTTAATCGGCTTCAAGCTTATTGAGTCTAAGCCGATTGATTGTTACGATCGGCTTTTGAGGTAATTTATATTTTACCTTGTCGGTTACAGGTCAAATCGACTGGCACGCTCTGAACCAGGTGTTCGTCTGGTGTGTTGCTGTCAGAAACCCTACATCAAGTTTTTGACGCCAATAGTACGTAAGCTGCAGTATAATTTACTTTTTGTTTCTCAGCTTATCGATGACTCTTTCGAGGTAAGCTTAAAGATTAGTGCTTGTAGAATTCTTGATTCTTCAAGAGGGTTAGTTTGCGGGATTTCTAAATATGGGAGAGTCTTTTGTGCTCATTTTTCCGCTTCTTCTAGAGACTCTCTCCGTTGTTTTATTGTTTCAGAGTCCCGTGATTTCTCGTTCTGGCATAGGAGACTTAGTCACATTGGATTTGATCATATGACCAGAGTTAGTAGCCACGACCTCATTTGTGGTTTGCCTAAACTCAAGATGGTCAAAGACTTAGTTTGCTCTCCTTGCCGACATAGCAAGATGGTTGCTGCTTCTCATCCCCCAGTCACTGTTGTGATGACTGATGCACCAGGACAGCTTTTACATATGGACATTGTTGGTCCAGCTAGAGTGCAGTCAGTGGGTGGGAAGTTTTATGTTCTTGTCATTGTTGATGATTTTCCGAGGTACTCTTGGGTGTTTTTCATGGCCTCGAAGGATGAGTGTTTTACCCATTTCAGGGATTTGGTTCATAGGTTATCTTTTGAGCTCCATGGTGCCTTACGAGCTATACGTAGTGACAATGGCATGGAGTTCAGGAACACCTATTTCGGGAGTTTCTGTGTAGAGCCTGGTTTAGAGCATCAGTTCTCCTCTCTCTACGTTCCTCAGCAAAATGGTGGAGTGGAAATGAAGAACATACCCATGGTAGAGATGGCCAGGATGATGCTAGACGAGTACTGCACTCTTAGGAAGTTTTGGGCTGAGGCTATAGCTACTACTTGTCATGTTTCTAATCGTGTATTCTAGAGAGCACATTTGCACTGCACTTCTTACGAGTTAAGGTATGAGCACATTTTCTCATTTAGCACTAATATGGTTTTAAACGATTTCACAGGTGATCCCACTGAGGCAAAGGGAGTCATGGTAACAGAGTTAACAATCAACAGTAAAACATTGCCGACTGCTTTCTTTGTAGTCGACGCCAAAGTTAACTACAGTGTGCTGCTTGGACGAGATTGGATTCATACCAATTGCTGTATACCGTCGACTATGCATCAAATGCTTGTTCAATGGAACGGCGATGAAGATGAAGTCATTCAGGCCGATACATCGGCCCATATTGCTTATGGCTAGTTCCAACACAAATTGGCAACATGAGGAAGCTGAATGCATATCGGGCAAAGCTCTGGATGATTGTAATTTCATCTGCATCAACAAGACGGGGCTTATTCCGATCAATGTGAGGCCAAGTACGCTTGATCAGACAAATGAAATCCTATGTCGATGGAATCCAAATCAGCAATGAAGGCTTTACAAGACAAAATGGAAAGCTATCGGCAAGTGACGGATAGCCATGAGGCCATTGAAGATTTTCAAGAAATTGATAAATTAGGCTAAGATTTTACATCGACTGATCTACTTGAAGAAGTCGATATAGATGATGGTGATAGAAAAAGACCAACTTTTATAAGCTCAAAGATAGTTGCAGATTATAAGGAAAATTTGGTTAAAATTGTAAGAAATTATAAGGATTGTTTTGCTTTGAAATATCATGAGATGCTTGGTTTAAGCCGACAGCTTGTTGAACATCGGCTGGCTATAAAGCTAGGTTATCAGCCGTTTAAACAATCTCCTAGACGATTTAATCTAGCTTTGTACGATATTATAAAAGAAGAAATCAAACGATTACTGGAGGCCAAGTTTATCAGGCCTCGCTAGGCGCGGCTTAGTGGCGGCACTCGGGAGTAAGCAGAAGCATTCAAGTGCCGGCGGAGTATCCACACAGTGGCAGTTGATGGAGGAATGGTGGCGATGTTGCTACAAAGGAGACGTGCCAGCAGCACGGTGTTGAAGAGGAACGCGGTATGCTACGCTAGCACAAAAAAAATCTACCGCGAAACCAGAAAGCTACTCGCAAGAAGGGGATCATAGATAAGATTACCACTAGACGCGCAGTTGCGGAATCCTTCGCGCGTCGATGTAGTGGATCGTCCTCGCCTTGCCGTGGATCTTCCTCCCACGCCGCAGTCACAGCAGTGTCACCGCAGTAGTCCACACGTCCAGAGATGGAACGTCGTGCGTCGGTGTGCAAGCACCTGGTCGCTCGGTAGGGGCAGCGAGAGGAGTAGGCTAGGGTTTCGAGTGAATCACTCCTAAACCGTGGGAAAGCACACCCTGCGCCCTCCCTCCTCCCCTCCTTATATAGCCACAAGATGAAACCCTAAACTAGGGCCCATCAGCGTGCTAAGCCCACGAGGTTCATTAATTACGGATCCAATCCAAATTAATGCGTCCCACCATTAAGTGTGTGACCTGCGCAGTTCACGTACGTTTGGACATGGATTCAGAAAACTCCTTTTCAATCCAATAGTTGGTAGCGGCTTCTTGCAAAGTATGCCAACTCCCAAACATACTATGATCAAATCGGACAGAACCTATCAAAAGTACTCATGCAATAATCCCTTTGCCAAGTATATGAAGATTGATCTCAAGGCGAGAAGCATGTCATCCTTTGATGATTCAATCCATCTCTCGTATCCGTGATATATTAATAAGTTGTGATTGACTCCTCAATCACGGCATGGCCATGCACTTCCTTAATTATATCACACGAGTGGCCTTGTCATATATCTCCGTTTCATTGGAGTGGCAAATTCCATCTTGACTGCTCACTTCCCTCTGCACGTTTCATAGTAAACATGAAAGCTACCTTTATAACTATCCGGTTAGGAAGTAGTGTTTGATAGCCCCAAGGAAAACTATTACACATGTAGGGAATATGACAATCTCAAGTCTAAGGATCATACATCTACTAGGTATGAGATACACTGATGACACATAAGAATGAAACATTCTCGCAGTGTCCCATTGCGGGTCTATCTAACCCATGTTCTTCAACATGCGTCCACAATGTATAGATGATATCTCCATATCCCATGATCTATGAAGCATGATCATCGATCACTACATGTGCTGATCTATTCATCGTTGTCCTATACGATGAAATCCGATCAGAGATATTTATCGAATTACATCATTAAGTAAAGAGCTTCATAAGCAAGTCACATACTTGTTGATCAATACAATGATATACATTCATTGGACCAATAATCATAATATTATTCATAAACATAGTCATGTTACAATCATCTAAATGATTACCTCAAGGGTATAACACTAACAATCTCCCACTTGCACTTGAGTCAATCAATTAAGTATCTAATACCAATAGACCTTGTGTGCGCCTCATGCTTAGGCTGTGGCAGTGGCTTTGTCAACGGATCGGCCACATTGGCTTCCGTATGTACTTTGCATATTCTCACGTCATCTCTATCCACAATCTCGCGAATAAGGTGAAAGCGACGGAGTATGTGTTTAGACTTCTGATGTGATCTAGGCTCTTTTGCTTGTGCAATGGCACGACTATTATCACAATAGATGTCCATTGGACTAAAGGCACTAGCGACCACGCCAAGCTCTGTGATAAACTTCTTAATCTACACAGCTTCCTTTGCGGCCTCCGAAGCCGCAATG
Source organism: Otatea glauca (assembly GCA_036346275.1). Classification (NCBI taxonomy): domain Eukaryota; kingdom Viridiplantae; phylum Streptophyta; class Magnoliopsida; order Poales; family Poaceae; genus Otatea; species Otatea glauca. The sequence goes on from CM070729.1 coordinate 28,127,553, forward strand.
TACTCCGCTTCTGTCGTAGAGTCGGCCACCATGTTTTGCTTGGAACTCTTCCAGCTTACTGCTCCTCCGTTAAGTGTAAACACAAACCGGATTGCGATCGAAAATCATCTTTGTCAGTTTGGAAGCTTGCATCGGTGTAACCCTTTGCAACCAGATCTTCCTCACCTCCAAAAACAAGGAACATAGCCTTAGTTCTTCTCAAGTACTTTAGGATATTTTTACGGCTATCCAATGACCATCACCAGGATCCGCTTGGTATCTGCTCGTGACACTTAGAGCATATGAGACATCTGGGCGTGTATAGATCATGGTATACATAATAGACCCAATAGCTGAAGCATATGGAATCTTGCTCATCCTGTCTCGCTCATCAGATGTCGAAGGACACTGATTCTTGCAGAGACTGATGCCATGTGACATTGGCATGAAACCTCTCTTGGATTCATGCATATTGAACCTTTTCAATATCTTGTCAATGTACGTTTCCTGACTTAATCCAATTAACCTTTTTGATCTATCTCTATAGATTTTCATGCCCAAGATATAGCATGCTTCTCCCAAGTCCTTCATTGAGAAACTCCTTTTCAATGAAGTCTTAACATCTTCAAGCATAGGAATGTCATTCCCGATCAATAATATGTCATCCACATACAAAATCGAAATACAAGTGCACTCCCACTAGCCTTCTTGTAAACACAAGGCTCTTCTTCATTTTGATAAAGTCAAAACCTTTGACTACTTCATAAAACGAATGTTCCAACTCCGAGATGCTTGCTTTAACCCATAAATGGATTTTGAAGCTTGCATACCCTTTTAGCATATTTAGGATCAACAAAACCTTGAGGTTGTATCATGTATACATCCTCGAAAGATTCCCATTAAGGAAGGCTGTTTTGACATCCATCGCCATATTTCATAATCAAAATATGCAAACAATAGCTAAAATGATCCGGACAGACTTGAGCATGGCTACGGTGAGAAAGTTTCATCATAGTCAACTCCTTGAACTTGTTTGAAACCCTTTGCCACCAACCGTGCCTTATAGATCTGAACATTTCCATCTCGTCTATCTTTTCTTGAAAATCCATTTGCACTCAATGGTTTTACACCATCGGAGAGTCGACCAAGTTCCAAACTTGATTGTCATGCATGGATTGAATTTGGATCTCATGGCTTCAAGCCATTTTTGGAGTTTGGGTCCATCATTGCTTCTTCATAAGTCGTGGGCTCATCATTGTCCAACAATAATATGTCACTCCCATATCTTATAGGTACATGGCGTGGCCTCCCGACCTCGTGGGGTGGAGTCTCTTCCACAGGTTGTACAACACTTTGTACATCTTGTGAAGGTTCAGTGGTAGCTTGAACATATTCATGTGATTCTCGAACTTCATCAAGATACACATCACTCCTACTGATTTCTTTTGAAAGAAACCTTTCTCCAAAAAGACACCATTTCGAGCAACAAAAACTTTGTTCTCGTTTCTTTTGTAAAAGTAATATCCTTGTGTTTCTTTAGGATACCCCACAAAAAAGCATTTTTCTGATTTAGGTGCGAGTTTATCTGATTGTAAACGTTTTACATAAGCCTCACATCCCCATATCTTGAGAAATGACAACATGGGTCTTCTCCCAGTCCATATCTCATATGGCGTCTTCTCAACGGATTTTGATGGGACCCTATTCAAAGTGAGCATAACTGTCTCTAGAGCGAAACCCCAGAAGGATAATGGCAGATCTGTTTGGCTGATCATTGACCGAACCATATCTAATAAAGTTCGGTTACGTTGTTCGGACATGCCTTTCCATTGAGGCGTTCCTGGCGGAGTAAGTTGCGGAACGATTCCACATTGCTTTAGATGATCACCAAACTCTTGGCTCAAGTATTCGCCACCACGATCGGATCGTAAGTGTTTTATTGTTTTGTCAAGTTGATTTTGTACTTCGTTCTGAAACTCTTTGAACCTTTCAAAAGTTTTAGATTTATTCCTCATTAAATAGATATATCCATATCTACTGAAGTCATCGGTAAAAGTTACAAAGTACTGAAACCCACCCCTAGCAGTCGAGCTCATTGGTCCACATACATCCAGTATGTACTAGGGCCAATAATTCACTTGCTCTCTCACTAAAACACTGTGAAAGGGCTTTTGTCATCTTGCCAAGTAAACAAGATTCACATGTTTCAAATGATTCAAAATCAAATGAGGTTAGAAGTCCATCACCATGGAGCTTCTTCATGCGCTTCTCATTTATATGACCTAGCGACAATGCCACAAAAGGTAGGGTTCAAATCACTAGGCGATGCCTTTTTACATTAATATTATAGATGTGTTTTTCTTGAGTTCAGGGCGTACAACCCATCCACCATGGGGCAACGACCATAATACATATCATTCAAAATATCGAACAAACAAAGTTCTTTATTCTCAAATCATAACCTTCATGTTCCAAACAAGAAGATGAAATAATGTTTCTACTCAAAGATGGAACAAAATAACAATTATTAAGTTCTAAAACTAATCTCAAGGCAAATGCAATGGGTATGTGCTAACAGCAAGACCAGCAACTCTTGCTTTATTCCCCACGCGAAGATCCACTTCTCCTTTTGCCAAGTCTCTACTCTTTATCACCCACAAACGAATTGCAAATGTGAGCAACCGAACCGGTATCATATACCCATGAGTGAGTGAAGAAGTAGCAAGATTAATTTCTATAACATTAATACGAAGTGGAAACCACATTTCCATTCTTCTTATCTGCGGTACTTTTCAGTTCCATTTCCAATGCCACGATTTCTTGCAATAGAAGCATTGGGTATCGGGTTGAGGCCAACTTTAAGCTTCGAAGCTTAGTTTTGAGGCTTGCGATCTCATCTTGAGCCTTGCCCTTGCCCTTGCCCTTGCTCTTTCCGTTCCCCGACCTTAGCCTTCCTCTTTATGAAAGCGGTTGTTTTACGAACCATCATCACATGATTGGGTTTTTCTTAATGCTTTCCTCGGCGACCTTGAGCATCCCATGTAGCTCGGTTAGGCTCTTCTCCATGCTATTCATATGAAAATTCATAATGAATGGCTCAAAGCTCTAAAGCGAGGCTGGAGAATAACATCGTGGCCAAACCAAGGCTAAGGGAAACTCAAGTTTTCCAATCTCCGATGTAACCAATCATCTTGATCACATGAGGGTGGACGGATCGCCTTGACCGACTTACAAGCAAATAAAAGCTTTGAGATACCATACCTCTCAGCTCTTGCTTGATTCCCAAATATGCCCTTCAAGCCCACAATCATATTGTAAGCATCCTGGTCCTCATATTGCTTTTGGAGCACAGAGTCCATGGTGACTAGCATGAGACAGCTGACCTCTACAGAAGCATTAACATGCTTTTCATATTCAACCTTCAAATTGCGAGCGGCATTTTGGTGGTTCATCGAGAATTGGATTCTCTAGAACATAGTCCTTCTTTTCATGCTTGAGAACAATTCTCGGGTTGCGATACCAATCAACAAAATTAGTTCCATTCAGGTTTTCCCTTTCCAAAACCGATCTCAAAGCAAAACCAGGTGTAGCAGGAGTAGGAGAAGGTGCCATTGAACTACAACAAAAACATGCAAACATTCTAAGCACTATGTTTATGTAAAACTTTTATTAAACTTTTAATTAAAGACACTTCTATTTTATGTCCCTTTTATAGACACATAGTGAGTATTCAAGATCCATATTCATCAAACACTAGTGAGCTTTGGCATCACTTGCTAGAAATTTAATGACATAGGTAAGCAACACCTTTGCTAATTACATCATATGTAACTCTTGTTTGTTGAGTATGAAAACAAGTAATGAATGCCTCCATCAACTTGACTCATGGCCAGTCAACCTGCCCCAAGGGCTCACATGAGGGAGGAGCACTTCCGTATTCGGGTGCCAATTAAGAAACCTGCCTCATGTGTGTTTTCCTAGACACCACTTGTCTTGTATAGGTTCCTTCATTATCAAATCAAATCCCAACCACTTATGTCCTCAAGCCCAAAACCGTTTTGATAGTTTGATTAAATCTACCATTGTTATGCGTGATGTGTCCAACACATCCCTATCATCTATTGAGATAGCCATTGATATACTACTTTGGCAGTCTTATCAATAACGATCTAAATTCTTGATAGGTGCAACAATTGGATGGACAATTTGATTTAAAATTTTTAACTATAGGGATGAACAAAGATTACTATGAACATGGCATCACATGCAATGAGCATAAAGAAAATAGCAAGGATTAAACACACATCCACAGAAAATCAAAATAAGCTGTGAAATAGCATGGCCCTTAGCATTAAGATCTCCATCATCATGCTTGTTTGTTCACCTAACCACCTTGCTTGATTTGTTCACCTAGCCATCTTGCTTGATACCATCGTCTTCATCATTATGGATGCAACTCCTTACAACTTTTGATAATGAATTTTACATGAGGGTTTGAAGCATCACAAGTCGACACGCAGGTCGTTATACAATTTAAATAGCCTTATGGCTTGACACGCACGAGCCATGTGGAAATTACATGCATCACATACACATAGGCCATACCATTTCACATAATTCCTGCAAAAGCAGTTAAACAAAAGCAACCCTCGACTCGGGGTTCGAGGGCACACCTGGCGAGGTCAAGGCGAACCCTGGCGGCGGTCCTGGCGGCGGTCGTGGGGGTCCGAGGCGGCGCCCTTGAAATTTTTTAGAGGAATGTCTTGACATTGGAAAACACCCTCAAAATTTCCACGGATCAACAGATTGACCCAATCCGATCTAACATGATTGGCTTGGTCCCATATGGATCGTTTGAAACCACGATGGCGGTAACCCGGCCGGTAAGGGTAACGTCGTACCATGAGCGGACTCACCCAAATCAATATTGAATCTGTTTGCGCTTACCATGGATCAACAGATTGACCCAATCCAACTCAATCTGTTTGGCTTGGTCCCATATGGATACGTTTGAAACCACGATGGCGGTAACCCGACCGTAAGGGTAACGTCGTACCATGAGCGGACTCACCCAAATCAAGATTGAGTCGGTTTGCACTTTCCTCAAACCCTAAACCGATCGATCTCATCGATGGTCGCCGTCACCAATTCATCACATGAATGGTGAACATGTAATAGATCAATCTACTAACCTTACACATCATATTTGCAACATCCGGATCACAAAACTATACGAGATGGCTCGATACCATTGAAGAGGAACGCGTATGCTACACTAGCACAAAAAAATCTACCGCGAAACGAAAGCTACTCGCAAGAAGAGGATCATAGATAAGATTACCACTAGGCGCGCAGCTGCGGAATCCTTCGCCAGCGTCGATGTAGTGGATCGTCCTCGCCGCGATCGTTGCGTCGATGTAGTGGATCGTCCTCGCCTTGCCGTGGATCGTCCTCCCACACCGATCGCGGCAGCGTCACCGCATGAGTCCACACGTCCGGAGATGGAACACCGTGCGTCGGTGTGCAAGCACTGATCGCTCGGCGAGGCAGCGAGAGGAGTAGGCTAGGATTTGAGTGAATCACTCCTAAACCATGGGAAAGCACACCTGCGCCTCCTCCTCCCCTCCTTATATAGCCACAAGATGAAACCTAAACTAGGGCCCATCAGTGCTAAGCCCACGAGGTTCATTAATTACGGATCAATCCAAATTAATGCGTCCCACCATTAAGTGTGTGACCCTGTAGGTTCACGTACGTTTGGACATGGATTCGGAAAACTCCTTTTCAATCCAATAGTTGGTAGCGGCTTCTTGCAAAGTATGCCAACTCCCAAACACACTATGATCAAATCGGACAGAACCTATCAAAATTACTCATGCAATAATCCCTTTGCCAAGTATATGAAGATTGATCTCAAGGCGAGAAGCATGTCATCCTTTGATGATTCAATCCATCTCTCGTATCCGTGATATATTAATAAGTTGTGATTGACTCCTCAATCACGGCATGGCCATGCACTTCCTTAATCATATCACACGAGTGGCCTTGTCATATATCTTCGTTTCATTGGGTGGCAAATTCCATCTTATTTGCTCACTTCCTCTGCACGTTTCATAGTAAACATGAAAGCTACCTTTATAACTATCCGGTTAGGAAGTAGTGTTTGATAGCCCCAAGGAAAACTATTACACATGTAGGGAATATGACAATCTCAAGTCTAAGGATCATACATCTACTAGGTATGAGATACACTGATGACACATAAGAATGAAACATTCTCGCAGTGTCCCATTGCGGGTCTATCTAACCCATGTTCTTCAACATGCGTCCACAATGTATAGATGATATCTCCATATCCCATGATCTATGAAGCATGATCATCGATCACTACATGTGCTGATCTATTCATCGTTGTCCTATACGATGAAATCCGATCAGAGATATTTATCGAATTACATCATTAAGTAAAGAGCTTCATAAGCAAGTCACATACTTGTTGATCAATACAATGATATACATTCATTGGACCAATAATCATAATATTATTCATAAACATAGTCATGTTACAATCATCTAAATGATTGCCTTAAGGGCATAACACTAACAGGTGTCATCAAGGGGTCCGCGTTGGCTGGAGGCTAGGCCAATAGCTAGAGGTGGAATGAGCCTACACTCCACCTGCTCCCTCCATCCTTCATCATTAAATACTAGCCCATTATGGGCGGCCATCCCGTGAGGCGACTGTTGGAGATATGTCCTAGAGGCAATCATAGAGATGATTATATTTCTTTGTGTTCATGATTTATTATCTTGTTCCTTGAATAATGTCATTATTATTTATTACCAAGTATGTCCCTTGTTTGTGAAATTCTATATATGACTTTGTGATGATAATTATAAAGTGATATCAAGTCGATAATCATGAGGATATACATGAATAAACAAGCATATGTATTGGTTGATGACCATGTTTCACGGGTCATGGATATGGAGATATCAAACCAATAATATAAACACATGTTAGAGAACATGTAGCTGGATTGACTCACCTTGAGACATTGCGAGAACGTTGTAATCTTAAATGACATCAGTTAGTCTCATATATAATGTGTATGCTATATCCTTAGACTTGAGGTTGACGCATATACTCGAGATGTGTAATGACTTACTTAGGGGTTGCCAATCGCTACACCGTAACTGGATAGTTATAAAGGTGGCTTTTGAATTTGTCATGAAGCTTGCTATGAGACATGGTCGATCAAGATGGGATTTGCCCCTCCATACAACAGGAGAGATATCTCTAGGCCTCTCGAGTGGTTAGATTCTGAAAATGCATGGCCATGCTACTTGTAGTTAAAGAGTTAACCGTAGTAGGGGATTTCGAGTCACGTAATTGAGAAAGAGTGGTCGAGCTAACTAAACAAGGATGGCACATATACACCAAGAGTTTGACCAGTATCATGAGGCAAAGGGAAATGCATATAACTAAGCATTGTTAAGGCATGTCCGATGTGATCTTTAGTTATCCTTAGGAGTCATAACATCCTGCTAGTGACCACTACCGATTAATGGTCAAGTAAGAGTACTCAAGCCATGTCCAAGTATACGTGAACTTTTAGGATCTCACGCTTAAAGGGTTGAAACTTAATTTGGATGGTGATCCGAATTCCGATGGGCTTCGAGTTCCTAATGGGCCTCTAATGTAGAGACCCATTGTGGGGCTTCTATATAATGGGATGCCGTGAAGCTTCAATGCTAGGATGATCCGCAACCTGTAATGGTGATGAGGACGATCAGTAACCTATGATGGTCACGAGGAGCTGTTAGAGGAGACGCGAAGCTAGTACGACTACAACTTGATGCATCTAGGCCCCTAAATTTGTCTTGAGTTTTGGTAATTAATGACAAAAGTGTTGTTAAGGACTAATAATTCTGTTGAAGAGATAAAAAACAGGTTGGTTCGGTAAATTGCACAAAAGGAATAGAATCATGAAGCACGAAGGAAATCATGTATCAAGATTAATGCCAAGGTATGAAGGATTAAGGATCTTTTCATTGTTTTGGCCAATCTTGGTGTTTGGAGAAAAGATCGGGTTGCTAGAATAGGTGCCATACTATTAAACAAGACCTTGGTTAGTAGCTTGATGTGATCAAGTTTCATAGCTCAAATGCATGCTCATATGTTGATCATATGGTCCTTTTCAAAAATTAATCTGAAAAACAGTTTGGCTAGCACTACCGCCCTACTAGGAGAGGTACTACCGCATCGCGGTAGAACCGACCCTATTGGTCAAAAGTTATTTTACAGAGAATGCCATTTTGGGGTGCTGACCCATGGCCAGCACTACCGCCCTACAAGGAGCGATACTGCCGCATGTGTGGTAGACCAACCCTATTGGCCGATTTTTATTTTACAGAGAATGCCATTTTGAGGTGTTGACCACAAGGCTGGCACTACCGCCCAACTAGGAGTGGTACTACCGCATTAGTGGTTGTCGACGATCGGGACCGCCAATAGCAGAGGTGGGATAGGGAAGATCGTGTGAGGGCGAGGCCCGAGGTCATGCTCGTTTGGGGAAGGCGTGCATCGTAAGGTGTATGTCGAGGAAGAAACAATGAACACAAGGTTTATACTGGTTGGAGCCCTCGGGTTCGGGTAACAGCTCTACTCCAGTCTTGCCCTGAAGCGAAAGATGAATATGAAGCTCTGCGGAAGAGTACAATCGGGGGCCAAGCTCAGGGCCGCTCGGAGGTGAAGCTGCGAGGGGGAGCTCGGGTGTCGTCCTGTATTGGCGGGAATGTGTCATCCTGGAGTCTCAGTATTCTGGTCGGAGGTGTTTGTTTTTTTGGGAAAAAACTCCCTCTCCTGAGGTCAGGGCGGTCCACTATTTTTATAGCCCTCTGGGAGCTCCATCGCCTGGTCCCGAGGCTGACGTCAGATGACCGTGGTGAGTCGACGGGAGTCGTTTGAGTTGACGGTAGTCATTGGGAGTTTGACGGGAGTCGTTTGCCCTAGTTCCTGCGCAGGGGTAGGTTTGGTCCTGATTCCCATGCAGGGGAAGGTTTTTACACGAGAAGGACAGTTTATTACAAATGCCGTTTACTCGAGGGACGCAGAGGTTGTGGTGTCAAGCTTGAGCCGGGTCTTTGTCCTTGCACTCCCCGAGCCCGAGCTTGCTGTCTCCGAACTCAAGCTCGGGGAGTGCATCATCTAGGCCGGAGACAAGCCCCCGAGCTCGTGGGATGCAGCCACGAGACCCGGGGTGGATGCTTGCACGTGGCGAAGCTACCGATCCCCGACAGCTAACCCCCAAGGCTCAAGGAACGATCCTAAAGCTCGGGACGTTCTTGAGTCTGATGTCTTTGAGGAGGGGCTGGCTCCCTGGCCGAGCTCAGAAGCTCTCGAGCTCGACCTTGCATTCGGGGACCGTCTTCGAATCGGAAACCATGCCCGGGGACACCCGGGCTCTACTGCTTTGATTCCTAACGGAGGAATCGAGGAAGCGGTCTGCGATGCCTCGCATCCTAATAGGGAGGATGGAGGACACAGGATGCGATGCTTCGTGTTTGGATGGAAAAAAGTCGTAGGGGCGCGGGCCGCGACGCTTCGCGTTGCCTGCACGAAAGTCTCGGCGCGCCTTTTGAGAAGTAACAGGCATCAGCTATTGGTGATCGGGCCTCTTTAGGACTTAGAGCCGTCGCACACTTCAGAAATTCCCCACTTCTGTGCCGTGCCCTAGCTTTCTTGGTTTCAACTTGTTGTCTTATTCCTCCTCCTAACCGACTTCTTTCCTCCAAGCGCCATGGCCAAGTTCGGGAAGAGCATTCTGACCGTGGAGAGGATGAAAGAATTGGAGACGCTGGGACTATTGGACCCAATGACCTGGCGGCTCCTGGTCGAGGAGGTCGAGCCACACCCCCCGGAGGACAAGATCGTCAGCACGGAGTAGTACATGCACTTTGGGTTGCGGACCCCGGAGAGCGACTTCTTGGCGACCGTTCTCGCACAATGCGATATTGAGCTAGTCAATTTGGTACCAAACTCGATCCTTCTTCTTTCTACCTTTTCCCAACTTTGCGAGGGATTTCTGGGGATCCTTCCCACCCCTCCCTCTTTTTTCGTTTCTACTCCTTGTTTCGCACCGGGAAGGACCCCGTAGTCGGGTGCCTGTACTTCCGGTTGTGGACTGGGCTTCCTTGCACTTTCTTCAAGTCCCAACCCGGGACTCCCTCGGGCCATGGACGGAGAAGTGGTTTTACCTGAAGAAGGGTGAGGGAGGCGGTCTTGCGTACAATGGTGCCACCGTTGACAGCAAGCACGAGACCCCGAAGCCCAAGGATTCGGCGGCCAACCAGGAGGACCTCGCCGCCATCCACATCTGCACGACGCGTAGCCTCTTTGGCCAGGCAGTCGTCGTCGACTACCTGCAGAGTCGAGTGTTCCCTCTACGAAGGAGGGAGCACCCATTCTTTGAAATTCGAGGGAAGTATGACCTCACCTGCGAAGGCTCCAGGGGTAAGTCCTCTCCGACCTTAATCCTCCTCGAGCCCGATCGAACTCCTTTCTAACGACCCACCTTTTTTTGTTGTCCCGCAGCCCCGACAGAATCTTGGGTGGCGACGCGCATGCAGGAGGTGTTCGGGAAGGCAACCCACGCCTACACCCTCGACGACTCCGTCTCCAAGAATGTCTTGAGGCAGAGCGGTGAGGTAACTTCTCTTACTCTTTTGCCGAGCTTGGTTTGGGCTCGGGCTCGTTCTGACCGTGTTGAGCTATGTAGGCAAGCCGGGAGCTCCTGGACACGGTGAGGCGCCTACTGCCGCTACCCGAACTGGGCAAGGGCAAGAAGGCGGGCAAGATACCCGCCCCGGATGCCCCGAACCACGGCTCCAAAAAGCCCCACGTCGAGTGGGGCGACCGCGTGGTGGTAAGTCGGACTCGCCGAGCCCGGGAACGCTCGGGCTTGGGCTTAGCCTCTTTGTCCCATCCAATTTTCTCCTTTCTAACCTTCTCTTCATCTTTCTGTAGCAAGAACGGGCAGCGGCTATTGCCAAGTCAACAAGCCCGCCACTGACGTCACAGCCACAGGGCACTCAGGGGGAAGACGCTTCCGCTGCCGCAGCGGGGGTGGGACGTCGAGCCATGCCCCCTCCTTCCAAGAGACAGAGGCTCATCACCCAGGTACACGTACATTTTTACTTCAGACTCACAGTTAGGTCTTCTCCCCTTCCTACTCATAGCGGCTTTCTTCGTCACAGACTTTGGGCGCCCGACGGGAAGTAACTTTGATTATTGTCCAGGGAGAGTCTGAGGATGAGGAGGAGGATGCGGGGGACTACCTCTTGGTACCCCGAGCGCGCCCGCAGTGAGCCGGGCCTACCACGATGCCCGCGAAGGGCGACAAGATCGGGGGTCCGACCAGGGACCCCACGGGCCGGATGTTGGCCCGGACAGAGCCATCGTGGGTGTCGGAAGGGAGGAGGCCCTGGCCGCCGGAGTCGATACCACCGGGGCTGATGCAGCTGAGCTTGAGCCTGCCTCCACCGGTGAGGGCGAGGCACCTGCGAATGCTACCGTGCCGGAGGGAGACCTAAGTACGCCAAATCTTCTTACTCTCATTCGTTGTTGACTCGTCTTGCGACTTAGTTTTCCTTACCATTTCCGCCTTCCTCAGTAGTCTCAGCTTCACCCGTGCTACCCCCCGCCCCGAGCGAGACAGCCCTGGTCGACGCTCCAACCAGCATGGCCGACCCCGCGCCGGGAGGGGCCCCCGATAGGGGCGTACCGATCCTCGGCGGCGACCACGCGAGTCTTGAAAACCGACTCCAACAGGTCAGTCGCGCTTGAGCCCATCCCTCTTTTTGATCATCACTGTGACCTTTTTAGGGTTCTACAGGGTATGGACCTGGACGCCCAGGACAACCAATTCCAGGTGCTCTGCGGCCTAGTCGAAGACCGCGATGACTACGTCCTTGACCTCGAGGAGAACGTGGTGCGTGGGCAAGAGGAGGTACAGCTACTGAAGGCGGCCCACACTTTTGAGCTCTCATGGACCGTCGAAGCTGAGCGAGAGCGGTCGGCCGAGGCCTCCGACAGGGAGTTGAGGCGCCTGAGGGAGGCCCACGCCTCTGAGCTCTAGGCCGAGCAGAATCGGTCGGCTGAGGCTCTCACGAACATCCACGAGAAGGCCACGAAGACCCACGAGGCTGGCCGCACGGCGGCCGTGGAAATCATCAAGGTCTCCCGCACGTAGTGAGAGACACTTCGCAAACAAGTTGCGGGACTTTCTGCTGCTCCTGCGAGGGCCTCTGCCGAGCTCGAGGCGAAGGTTACCGGGCTTGAGGAGAAGCTTGGGCAATCAACCCGGACGGAGAGGAGCGCTCTAGCCCAGCTTCAAGAGGAGCAGAGTCGTGTCACCAACGCTGAAGCTGAAGGGCTGGCCTTGAGGGCAAGAGTCGCTGTGCTCGAGCAGGAGAAGCTCGCTCGCGAGATGTCCGAGCGGTAGATATGTTAGTAGATAGGAAAAGGGGCGAGGACAACTCGGTCTCTCTTGTAAATGTTAGTTTTGTGAACTTCGATAAGAAGAAATAAAATTCTTTTCGTGCTTGAAATTGAACGTGTCTTTTAAGATTTAGCCGAAAATCTTAGCTGAAGACTTAGCTTTTGCCATTATCGCCCTGTCCTTGTCTAGCCCCCATCGCGGCCGAGAGCGGGCAACGTCGGACCGGGGCGCAGGAGGTAGTTGCTGAAGCCCGCGGGGCTATCCAACATCCTCGACCTGAAAAAAGCTTAAGACGAAGTCAGGCTATCGGACATGTCTTTGAGCGAGGACAAGCCTTAACTGTAGCATTAGGTCAAGATCGCTGAGCCCGGAAACACTCGAGCTTGTGCCAAGTTTAGGCATCAGGTCGAGTCGGTCGAGCTCAGAAACACTCGAGCTCGGGGCTCCCTCTTAGGGCGGTATCCAATTCGAATCCTGCTACAGGGGAATAGTCGGCTTACTGCGATAAAGATTGGCTTACTGCGGCCAAAGCTTCCCTAGAGGCGAATTTAGAGATCATGACCTCCGAGCCTGGGAACGCTTCAGGCCCGAGGCGGCCTCTGAGGACGGCCTATGGTTGGCTGTGTGCAGGGGAACGATCGGCTTATTGCGAGAAAGATTGACTTACAGCGGCCTCGATTCGCCGAGGTGAACCTAGAGACTGCGACCCGAGGCCAAGGCACTCGGGGTGCAGAGAAACATTCAAAGAGACATAGATATAGAGAATGAAAGAAAACATCTAAGCATCTCGAGGTCAGGGAGCTCTCGGCGTGACCTCTAGTCCAAGCCCTACTACAGGGGGGAGTCGTGACGCGATGAGAATCGGCTTACAGCTGACTCGACCCCCTAGAGGTGGTCCTTATAGTCACGTTACTCGAGCTGTAAGCGTGGGCCATAAAGAAGAAATTTCATCGCAGAAACATACATAGACAATGAAGGAAATCATCTAAGCATCTCGAGGTCAGGGAGCTCTCGGTGTGACCTCTGGTCCAAGCCCTACTACAGGGGGGAGTCGTGACACGATGAGAATCTGCTTAGAGCTGACTCGACCCCCTTGAGGTGGTCCTTATGGTCACGCCTCGAGGTCACATTACTCGAGCTGCGAGGAGATGTAAACGCAGGCAATAAAGAAGAACTTTCAAGCCTCGAGCACGAGGTGCTTACCGAGCGTAGTCTTTGGCCTGAGCCCTGTTACAGGGGAATAGTCAGCTTACCGCCACGAGAGTCGGCTTACTGCTAACTCGACCCCCTAGAGGTTGACCTTGAGATCGTGACCCGACGTCGCGTCCCTTGAGATGCAAAGATGTGTATAGGCAATAAAGAAGAACTTTTTATTGCAGGCTAATACTATGTCGAGCTCAAGTCCTACGGTGCACGAGCGAAGACCTGGACACCCCGAGGCTGCTGCCCGAGGGCGGTCTCGGGTACAAGTCCTGCTGCAGGGGAATAGTCCGCTTGCCGCGACGAGGGTCAGCTTACTGCGGACGTGGCCCCTAGAGGTGTACCTCGAGATCGCAACGCTTGCCCGAGCAAGGGGCGGCCAGGCCGAGACTCAAGCATCTCGAGGTTAGGGAACTCTTGGGCATGGTCACCAGGATGAGCCCTGCCACGGAGGGAAGCCATGATGCGATAAGAATCGGCTTACTGCTGGCTTGACCCTCCGGAGGTGAACCTTGGGACCATGACCCAGAGTCACGTTGCTCGAGATGCGAAGAGACATAAAGAGCGACACGAGCATAGACGGCAAAGCAGAACTATTTATCGCAAAAATAAAAAGAGAGCATTAGACATAAAATTTTCGAAGCTAGTCAATGTTCCATGAGTTCATGAGCTCTCTGCCATCGGGCATCGCCAGCCGGTAAGCACCTGTGCGATCTGCTGAAACGACACTGTAGGGACCCTCCCACTGTGGGGATAGCTTGTTGGTGTTGGACCGATCCTGAATCCGTCTTAGGACCAGATCCCCAACAAGGAGCTTCTTGGTTCGTACCGATCGAGAGGCATGCCTGCGAAGTGCTTGCAGGTAATGCACTGATCGTAGCAGTGAATGGCACCTTACTTCTTCTGCGAGGGCGAGGTCGAGAGACCGCTCTTGCTCGAGGTCGACCCGGTCGACGGAGCTAACCCTGGCGGAGCCTAGTGTAACCTCGTAAGGCAGCACGGCCTCAGCACCAAAAATGAGCTGAACGGGGTTCCCGCCTGTTGCTCAGCTCGGTGTGGTGCGAATGGACCAGAGAACGGTGAGAAGCTCATCCACCCAAGCCCGACCTCATCTCTCGAGCTCTTCGAAGACTCGCTTCTTTACACCTTGGATGATTTGTTCGTTGGCACGTTATACCGCTCCGTTGCTCTGGGGATGACTTACCGAGGCATAACAGACCTTGGTTCCCATGTTTTTGCAGTATTCTTGGAATAGTTCGCTGGCGAACTGCTTACCATTGTCGGTGATGATCCTGCAAGGGGCCCATACCTCGTAATCACAAATGAGTGAAAAAAAACCTTACCGCTATTCAAGCTGTGATAGCCGAGACTGGCTCGGCCTCGACCCATTTTGTGATGGTGTCGATGGTGACGAACAGGAACTTCTTTCTCTCGACCGTCCGAGGGAAAGGACCGAGGATGTCGAGGCCCCAGGTCGAGAACAGCCAAGCGAGGGGAATGGTCTGGAGGGCATAGGCCGATCGGTGCATCTTCTGGGCGTGGAACTGGCAGGCTCGACAGGCGCGGATGATGTCCCGAGCGTCTTGGAGTGCCATCGGCCAATAGAACCCCATCCGAAATGCTTTCCCGACCATAGTCCTGAAAGAAGAATGAGCTCCACAGAGACCCGAATGGATGTCATTGAGCATGTACTAAACTTCCTCTAGGGTAACGCACTTCGCCAGAATGCCCAAGGTGCCCCGACGATATAGTTGTCCATCGATGAGCTGGTACGAGCTTGCACGGCGTTTGACCCTGCTGCTCTCGGCTTGATCAGTCAGGAGGTCGCCGTGGTCGAGGAACTTGATGATCGGGTCTATCCACGACGGAGCGCTCTCGAGGAGGGCTACCGAGTCTTCCTGGTCGGCGATGGACGGTGCCGCCAAGTTCTCGAGGATGACATCTGGTGGAACATCATCATTGGATGACCCGAGCTTGGACAGAAGATCGGCACCAGAGTTGTCCTTCCTGGGTACGTATCTGACTTCCAGGTCTTGAAATCACCTCTCCATCTTGCGTACCTCAGCAAGATACTTTGCCATTGAGGGCTCTGAGCACTGGTAGTCTCTGTTGTACTGGTTGACGATGAGCTGGGAGTCTCCTTTCACGACCAGTCGGCACACGCCGAGTGACTTGCATGCTCGAAGGCCGGCCAAGACGGCTTCGTACTCTACGATGTTATTAGTCGCGGGAAAGCTGAAACGAATCACATACCTAAGATGATCTCCTTGGGGGTGATGATGAGAATGCCAGCCTCCGAACACTTGAACGACCTTGACCCATCGAAGAACATAGTCCAGGGTCCCTCTTCCTCGGTCTTGGGCTCAGAGACGGGGGCGGTCGCGACCGAGCTTCCAGCGGACGGCGTCATCCCTAGTCGTAATCATGCTTCCAGCGAACAGCGTCGTCCGCGTCTGCGTATCATTCCGCCATCCGAAATAGCTTGTTGACGCTGAGCTTCGTGGCGATCTCCAAGTCCTTAGTAAGGCGCCTGTCACGGATGCCGAACTTTAAGGCTTTGATGACGGTCTCGTTGGAGACATTCGAGATTGAATTCCTCGCGCGGGTGAACCAACGGGCTCGCCCTTGCCCTAGATGATGCGATCCAGGTCCCTCTCTCATTCGGAGCGCTCGTAGCAGCTCTAGAAGTTCGAACGGAGGGCGCTTCACACCTGGCGCCATGACCGAAAAGCGCCAGGAGATTGGTTGAAGAGCCAGGTGCGCACGGTGCTGTCCAGGACGGTAGGGAGGTAGTTGGCCATCATGGCCTCACTTTCGCCGGCCGCCAAAATCGCGGTGGAGTAGATTGATAGAAATTCGTCGGGATTCTTGGTCCCGTCGAACCGCTCCATCACCGTGAGCTTGAACCGGGTTGGCCAGCGCACCGAACGGAGGTCGGTGGAGTATGTCGGGCAGCCGTAGGCCGGTGCAGCATGGTCACTGCTGCTGGGATCAGACTCGCGGTCGACAGTGTAATCAAACTCGAGTCGACAACGTACCCCGCGTCGATCCTGACGGTTAGCAGGAGCATCATCAGGGCAGTGACGCGGGCGATCATGAACCTTTTGATGCCTGGGCGGAATATCCGGAGAAAGACCTCCGAAAGCGTCGCTGCTCGAGCGAACACTGCTGTCACAATGCTGACTGTGAGCACGCTCGTGTGCCATATCTGGGTCCCAGCGAGGCGGGGGCGACCGCGGCGGACTCTGGGCCCGTGGGTACGGAGTCAGCCGGCGAGAGCGGCGGCGCCCGCGTGATGAGTTTTCATCGCTTTCCAGGGAGCGGGGCTTAGAGCGCTGGTGTTGCTCTCGCCGTGAAGGCATGACTTCATTGGCCACCTTGCCATGTTCCTCAGTGAGGGACCGCCGAAAGAGAGGCGACCTTGCCCGGGCAGGATTGGCCATGACCCGAGCAATGGCTCGTAAGCGTTCCCGGTTGGGATCATCCAGGCGGGTAGGACTGTGCCGCTCGGACGGGGTGCGGAGCTCTTCGTGCTCCTCCTGTCGGAGGGTGGTGATGGCCTGGTCGATAGTGACCCAGGC
Organism: Otatea glauca; assembly: GCA_036346275.1. NCBI lineage: Eukaryota > Viridiplantae > Streptophyta > Magnoliopsida > Poales > Poaceae > Otatea > Otatea glauca. The sequence continues at coordinate 28,144,816 of CM070729.1, forward strand.
CAACTGACGCGCCTCCTCTGGGATTTTTGGGTCGCCGTCATTCATCCCCACGCTCACCTCGCAACTGCTAGCCATGAAGGCCAGGCGCAAACACGGCAGCAACAAAGGCAAGAACATAGAGGTGGAGCCTTCACACTCGAGAACCACATCCGAGTCTAGGCTTGCTGAACATGGCATGTTGTCGTTGAAGCCGAAGGTGCTAGCGACGCTGAAGCAATGGACTCCGAACAAACGAAACTTCGAGCCCCACGGTGGGCGCCAGCTGTAGACGATCGGGACCGCCAACCGTAGAGGTGGGATAGGGAAGATCGTGTAAGGGTGAGGCCCAAGGCGAAAGATGAATATATAGCTCTACTCCAATCTTACCCTGAGGCGAAAGATGAATATGAAGCTCTGCGGAAGGGTACAATTGGGGCCCAAGCTCAGGGCCGCTCGGAGGTGAAGCTGCGAGGGGGAGCTCAGGTGTCGTCCTGTATTGGCGGTAATGTGTCTTCCCAGAGTCTCAGTTTCTGGTCGGAGGTGTTTGTTTTTTCAGGAAAAAACTCCCTCTCCTGAGGTCGGGGCGGTCCACCGTTTTTATAGCCCTCTGGGAGCTCCACCACCTGGTCCCGAGGCTGACGTCATGTGACCGTGGTGAGTCGACGGGAGTCGTTGTTAGTTGACGGTAGTCGTTGGGAGTTCGACGGGAGTCATTGGCCCTAGTTCCTACACAGGGGTAGGTTTGGTCCTGATTCCCATGCAGGGGAAGGTTTTTACATGAGAAGGACAGATTATTACAAATGCCATTTACCCAGGGGGCGCAGAGGTCATGGTGCCAAGCTCGAGCCGGGTCCTTATCCTTGCACTCCCCGAGCCCGAGCTCACTGTCCCCGAACCCGAGCTCAGGGAGTGCATCCTCTAGGCTAGAGACAAGCCCCCGAGCTCATGGGACGCAGCCACGAGACTTGGTGAGGATGCTTACACATGGCGAGGCTACCGATCCCTGACAGCGGTAGTACCGGCCCTAAGAGGACAGTAGGTATTTTTCAGAGGGGGTCCAAAATGTGCATTTTTAGTCCCTAAGGCCGGCACTACTAGTCCTACTTGGGTGGTAGTGCGGGGGTGCTGTAGCAACGGCTATTTTCCACTGCATTTAATGTATAGTCGAGCATTGGATCTAAGGCCAGCACTACCGGCCCCACATTGGCAGTAGGGCCGACTTTCTTGAATTTTTTTAGGATTTTGGTACCAACGGCTAGTTTTGTGGTTGGGGCTATAAATACACCCCTACCCACAGCAAGGATATACTCTTGGTCATTCATTGCATATTTGGGAGCCCTTATATATATCTCACCACCTCTAGTGCATTAAATCATCATTTTGAGTTGGTGAGGGGATTCAAGTGTGAGCTTTCATTCTAGAGCCATTTAGACACTTGATCACCCTCAAGCAAGCGTCAAGGTCTATTCTCTTGTAGGTTGCCGCCTCTTAGACGGCTTGGAAGTGTGGAACCGGTGATCTCTTCAAAGAAACTTGTGAAGATGATGGGTATTATGTTGTCGGGACCCGAATATGCAAATCCGGACCCTCTGTGTATACTGCACTAGTCCAGGATCACGCTAGTGCACACAGGCTCAACAAGTAAATATCACAATCATACATAGCGAAAATATTATGAAAGACATCATATGATACATACCACTAGTTGAATAACCTTATGGTCCACTTACATGACTATGCCTCGCAAGGCTGAACAATATATTAAACGGCAGCGGAATGAAAACGTAGACAACCCCTCAGTATACTACAGGCAACTGACAAGGCTTGCGCCCTAAACATTCGTCTCCTCCTGGAATCTTTCCTCCAGCATTGATGTAGACTCTTCAACTGGTGAGGTTATTGTTGGCAAGGGTGAGTACTTAAAGCACTCAACAAGTTGTGCACAGAATGCAATTCTATGTAACTATATGCAAGGCTTATTCCAAAAGATAGGCTATCATGGCTATTTTGCAACAAAGCAGCATTTACGAACAAATACAATAAATAGATTGTAAAGACGGTAAAACAAATAATAATAATGATAGATTCAGCTTTTCTCAAGTAAACCAAGTTTCCAATCTTAAGTCAAATTCCATCTTCCATATGGCATTCGGCCATCCCAACCAAGTTGTTCATTTTAATTAAGCTAACCCTTAACTGTAATTCCCAAGCATTGCTCAATACCGTGAGCACGGCTATCCGAATAGTTTCACACTCTACAGAGGTTATGCACTTTACCCACGTGAGATGATCGTCTCTTGGTGCCTTCCGGTTTAATACACTTCCTTTGGTGTGTCGGCGGAGAGATCATGACAAAGCCTTTTCAATGCTCTGGCTTAATCCAGTACTACCCGTTAAGGTTTCAACACTGGTGGGTCTGAAAACCACAACCAGGCCCCCCCTCTTGCGCCATGTGAATTACTCCATAACTCGGGAACTCACACCGACCAAGATAGTACCAAAATTAAGACATTGCAAATTAATCAGCTAGGCTGGCCCATACCAGACATGTGGTTGCATGATTGACTTAGGTCAAAGGCTTGCAAGGTTAAGTCCTTAGTGTGATCAAGGCAAGACATCCACATACCCTCTGCCCATTGGGCCCACCTTGGCATCCTCGCCCCTTGTCACTTGCCCCAATCTAAGTTATTATCACCCAGTTGATTACCAAGCACCACGTGCCATCAACAATTCAACATCGTTGCGTGACATGACTCGCCACAACAACTCAATCTCATCGTGTGATTCCACATGACACACAAGTTCATAACTTTGTTCCATATTCCATTAATCAAGATTAATTATCAATGATTCTGACACATGTGATGACGTGGCATGACTAAGCAACTAGTACAGACTAATCCTCCAATGTTGATTATAATTATTAACCAACTATATTTAACCAATCTAGGGTGACAATGGATCATGGCATACAATGACAAGGTAGGGTATAATTCAATCTGGTGTATTAGCTAAACCCAATCTAATTTGAAACAATTGTATACTTGAAATAATATGCAATAGGGTAAAACAAATATAGCAATTTTATAAACATGGGTTCAACATGATCAAAGCACAACTTGCCTTGGAATAGGTTCTGGTCTTGCTCTGAAACTTGAACTTGAGTTATTGAATTTTCTTCCGAAGCGTCGCACAATTCAACGTCTACGCGTACCGAATAATAAAAGCAAATAAATACCAAAACAGAGAGCAATTGAACTCTAAAAATCAAATAAAATTCACCATTAAATAGATCTCAATTTTACAAATTTTCAGAAATTTGAATCACTCAAATCCGAGTTAAATTGCAGAAGATATAGCCTTTTGAAGTTTGAAATAAATACTGAAATTGCTAAAATCAGAAAATCAGAATTAACAGATTTATTTTTAAATCGAAAACGATTTATTGCGTCATCATGACGGCATGCTGACGTCAACCCTTGACCCAGCGAACCAGATGCTGCCACGTGGCCTTGGTCTATGGACTGAGTCCACAGAATCGCGATGGATCACCATGGACTCGGTCCACGGCGCTTGGGCTCCGTGCGCCACGCGGCCTCATCTGATTGGCTGACCAGCGGTGCGATCTGGCCCTTCCATCACCGATCCGACGGCTTACGCTTGGCGACGACGTGGCTTACCGACACGCACTCCATGCGGCGAAATCCGACGCGCTCGATCCAAGATCCAACGGTTGCAAACGCTCGCGAGGTTCGACGACGAGCTCGGCGGTTCGTTCACCGGAGACCGAGACGAAGACGAGCCCAACGACGCTTTGGCGATCAAACGGCGACGAAAATACACGAACCGACGCGTGTCTGCAACGTGGATTCGGATCGCCCTCAACGGCGAATGAACAGCGGATGGCCACGAAAACACGGCGACCGACGAAAGCGTGGCAAGGAACAACGGCGAGCTCCCGATCGATGAAGACGGCGACGGTGGCGATCCTCGGGCCAAAAGATGCGGCGCTCGAGGAAACCTCGGCCGCACACGCGGTACTTATAACGCTGGGATCCGTGCTCTACGGACTCCAAGACACGCGCGGCGAAGGCGTCTTGGGCGGCGACTTCGAGTCCCGATCGGAGGCGACAACCCCACACCATCCGATCGCCAGCGAAGGCCACGATGTGAATCGGCGCGCACGATCGGATCTGTCTGTCTGAAACAACGGATGAGATCTTCACTTACCCTAAACGTCCGACTTACGGCGCCGCTTGATCTTGATCCTACGGTCCACGGCGCTAGGGTTTCAGATCCCGACGCCAAATCTCACCACCGATCCTTGATCCGAGGCGGTGCGCATCCACGTCTCTAGGGAATGGGCCGACGGCGCAAAGACTAAGCCTCACCACGATGGGCCTTGCGAGAACAAAGATGTGGGTTCCGCCAATCTTCATAAATCTATTTTCCCGTATTTTCCATTTAAAATAATTACAGAAATTCATTTTATTTATTTTAAACGATAAAACTCTTAGGAAAAATCCAAGAAACATCTCAAAAATACTTTGAGACATTCTGGACTCAACTAAAATATTTTTGGCAAAACTTTATTTCAACTTTGCATGAGTTTAAATAGATTTGAACAAAAGGCAATTAAACTTGGTTTAAAATTAATTCAAATAAATCCAGAAAAATCCAAATAAATTCCAGAAAATCATAAATGCACTTTTAAGCAATAAAAACTTAATTAAGCCAAATTTTTGGGGTGTTACAAACCTCCCCATAATGAATCTCGACCAGAGATTGGGGCTAACTAGAGAATAGGTTCGGAAATTCTGACTTCAAATCTTCTTCACGCTCCCAGGTTGCTTCACTTTCGGAGTGATTGCTCCACTGAACTCTGCAAAAGCGAATAGACTTGTTTCTGGTCTTGCGTTCCATCATATCCAAAATTCTGACCGGTTGCTCTTTGTATGTCAAACCTTCTTGCAGCTCTATTGCCTCCAACGGGGTTTGCTCTGTTGGCACTCTGAGACATTTCTTTAGCTGCGACACATGGAATACATCATGCACTCCTGCCAAGGACTGAGGCAACTCTAATTGATAAGCTACCTCTCCCCGACGGCTCAGAATCTTGAACGGACCAATATATCTTGGTGCAAGCTTCCTTTTAACGTGAAATCTTTTAACGCCCTTAAGAGGGGTAACCCTGTGGTACACATAATCTTCTGGCTCAACGCTCAAGTCTCGACGACGGTTATCTGCGTAGCTCTTTTGCCTTGACTGTGCTATCTTCAATCTCTCTCTAATCATCGCAACTTGACTTTCTGCCTCTGCGAGGATATCTGGCACAAAACCCAAACGCTCTCCTGTTTCATTCCAATTTAACGGAGTACGACAAGCACGTCCATACAACGCCTCAAATGGTGACATCTGCAAGCTAGCTTGATAGCTATTGTTATGGCGAACTCTGCATACGGCAAACATTTATCCCAAGACGTAGCATAAGCTAATGCACAAGCTCTCAACATATCACTTCTGGCTTCTCGACCATTCTCAACGCTAGGTATCTCATTACTGATTTGCCTATTACTTCCACTCAGAAATCTGCACCGGTTGTAACAAACTTGCTGATTCCTGATGCATTGCTTTCATTCTTTAGCATACGTCACACAAAGCGATATTTTCAGCAACTTCACGCGTCATCTTAGGCTACCAAAACCTTTCCTTGAGACCTTGATATATCTTAGCACTTTTCTGAATGAATTGAATACTTAGAATCATGAGCTTCTTCCAAAATAAACTGCTTAAGCTCTTTCTTGTTCGATACATAGATTCGACCTTTAAACCGTGTGGTTCCTTGGTTATCCACGGTAAAATCCTCACCTAAGCCTTCATCCTTCGACCCACTTCGATCGATCTTCAAGCATTGGCTTAACTTTCAAAGCAACTATAAATTCTTGTGAAACCACTTCTAATTTCAACTTTTGAAACTCTTTGCACAATTTCGATTGATCACTTGATATTGGTGTACTGGTACTATGGCCTTTACGACTTAAGATATCGGATACCACATTAGCCTTACCAGGATGGTAACGGATCCTAGCCTTATAATACTTAATCAACTCTAACCATCCTTTTCGTTCTATATTAAGGTGCGCGCCCGACTCTTATAGTCTGAACATATCTCCAATAATATAATGACGCAATAACTTCAAAGCATGCACCACAGTAGCAATTTCCAATTCAAGCGTAGCATAGTTCTCTTCATGTGGCCTCAACCGTCCTGACGTATAGGCAACAACTTTGCCTTTCTGCATTAACACACATCCAAAATTTTGTCTTGAGGCCTCATAGTATATATCAAAATTGCGTTTGCGCATCTGGCAACACTAAGACAGGTGCTATCGTCAAACGTTTCCTCAATCACAGAAAACTCCTTTTGCACTGCGGCGTCCATGCAAACTTCTTCTCCTAATTGCCTAAGCGGTCTCGGTTGCTCCCACGTAACATCGCTTTTGGTTAGGTCCACGGTAACTCCTTTAGCAGTCATCTCATGACAAGAATTCAACTTTCTCCTTCCAAAAGTCACGTTTGCTAAACTTAGCATACAACCATTGATCTAGCAACCTTTCCAACACTAATCTCGACTGTTCTGCATACTTTTCTTTTGACTTGAAGTAAACAAGGACATCCCACATATACACCATAACAGCTTGACCAAATTTCCCATGGAACTCCGTTCGTCATGTCCATAAATTCTGTAATGGCATTGATCCTTCTAGCAGACACCTCAGAAACTCAAATCTGTCCATACTGCGTAGAAGACTCCGACCTAAGAACATTCTCTGCACAGATTGTTAACTGATGATAACTTGATCGAAGATCTATCCTTGAGAACACTCCAGTCCCTTTTTGACTGATCAAACCAATTACGATCCTGGGCAGCGAATACTTACCCTTTTGATCATCACCTCATTAAACTCTCGCCAGTCGATAAACATCCCTGAGCTCCCATTTTTAAATAGAGCAGCGCTCCCTATGGTGACAAATTGGTTCTAGCGAACCACCTTTCTAGCAACTCTTGATGCCTTCTTCATCTCAACTAGCTCATCAATAGGCATTCGATGAGGTCTCTTTACTTTAGCGCTGCATCAGGGACTAACTCCATCACACACTTGATCTCTCGATCCGGTGGGATTCTTGAAACACATCTTGATACTCTCTAACAACTGATACCCCTTCAAAGCTGACAACTTCCACACTATTGACCTTCAGCTGGCCAACACGAACCGTAGTCATTTGAAATTCCATTTTACCGCTTTGAGGGCTTTTAGTGACCCACTTCTTTGACCAAACTCGGGACGACCTTATGTCCTGGACGACCAATTCATTTCGGGAGTAGCATCTCGGGTTTGATATCCAATATCGCTCGCTAAAACTTTTCTCCAACTTAACTCCATCACATTCTAGGTTAGATCAAGCAATAGCGTACTTTCGACCATGATAATTCCTCGGTGACCATCTTTACAAACACCATCGAATCGATCATCGTTGCACACGCAACATCTTCAGGTGAACCGTCAACATAGGGAATACTCAGAAACATCCTTTATCATTAACGCTTTTATTCCAACACTTCACATATCAACCTCTCAACCATCTTTACTTTATTTATTTAGGCACGAAAATCTTTACATGGAATTCATCTCTAGTCACTTTGCTTTTACAAACGAGGGTATGACAGTTGCATAGGCTAAAATCATCGCTCTAAATTTCCTCGATTGGCATTGGCGTTGAAGTTTTTGACTGGAACAGAATTGAGATTGACTTGTACTGGGGTGATCACTTCCTTATGAGGGCAATTATTGGCAAAGTGCCCGGGCTTGTTACAGGTATAGCAAAGCTTAGGGCCACCTCTCTTCCCTGAGCATTCATCGACCAGGGCAGTGTCTTTATTCAGACACCTCTTCTTCAATTGATTCTTTGCACAAGCCTCTCTTGTAACCTTATTGCTCTCGTTTGGCGTTATGGACTTGACTGAGGTAACTTCCGGAAGGACCGCGTCTGTAGGAGACTCTAGATTCTTTCGCGGGCATTTCTTAACAAAATGGCCTTCCTCATGACAGTAGTAGCACAAACGTTTTCGCTGTTGTGCCTTGCTGGGTGCAGCTACATGCACATATTTGTCTTCTGGTGGCGTCATGACTGGTTGTTTCATAGGGCATTTTCTAGACCAATGGCCTTCTTCATCGCATAGAAAACATGCTGTTGGTGACTGCCAATTACTTCTTTTTTGATGAGGGTCAACAGATTAAGGTGTTGTGTCTTTAGCTCTTCATGCAAAGACCACTTTTGTCGTGACGTTCCGCTTCTTCTTGACCACTCTTGAGCAACTATGGCTCAAGATTCTTTTCTCGATCTTTGAAATACAGCGGTAACTATTGGATCCAGAGGACATTGAGTGGACCATGATCTCGGCCTTCACAAAGGTAACATGTGATGTCACTCATAGGACATTCTCCAAGAGAATGACTTCCTTCACACCGAGCAATTAATCGCATGCTCGTCGGTGGTATGTCCTATCTCTCCACAAATAATGCACGCACGATCTTCCGATTTGTTTGGTTGTGACACTTGAGAGCAACTCTTAGATGTTGAACAAGGTGCAAGAATAGTATTCGCTCAGATTTATCGCAACCATCTTGTCTCTAGGTGAAGCGAAGAGATTACGAAAAGCAACAACAAATTTATTCCAAGTGATACTCCGCGGGGCTTCATGAACAGCACAATATTTCTTCCACCATTCAGCAGCGATTCCTTGTAACTGATAAGAAGCATACAAGACTTTCTCATCGCCTTCACACTGAACAATAAGCAGCTTCCTCTCAATGGTCTTGAGCCAATCATCTACTTATGAGGGTAACTCATTTCCTAAAAACGTCGGCGGACGAGTCTTTATAAATTCTGATAACCTTGAGTACGAACAGAAATCATTGGTAGCAGCTTGGAACACCTGGTTGACATTGGCTTGGTTAGTCATATTCTGCATCTGCTTCATCATTGCATGCATCAACTGAGTCTGAGCAGTCAAGAACTCTCTGAAACTCCGCATATCCATCTGTACTGACGGTTGAAGAACTAATCCACTATTGAGATTCTTACTGGATTGATTTTCACTTCTGCTGATTATGTAGTTTCCTCAAGTCTGAACCATCTGCTTGATTGCTTCACTTGGTTAGGGAAGAGGGAAATAGCATAGGTAAGAAGCAGATATCCTAAAGCAGGGGAGATAGGTTTAACCCAATAACTAAAGCAAACAATATTAATAACTTGGTATGGTTGCTTATATGAGCCTAAAAGCCCTGCAACACATACTGCACACTCAGCAATCACGGAAGAACCAATTCAACCTATACACACAAAACTACCGCCTACAGGGGTAACACTTCTATCTTAAGCGGACGCGACAACCACACCTGAGTCCCAACTGACTACTCGAAGCATAGATCTTCTAGCTTTTGGAACGCTTCATGAATCTACTCCTTCCTTGAGCTCGATGATCCCTTCCTTCATAATTTCCAGGGTTGACAGCAAGCACTTGATACTTTCTTCTATGATGTGGCACGTCAACTACCAAGACAACTCAGATAAGGTTTTTAACTCGATCCAGCAAGGGAGAGAGAAAGAAATTCAGCAGGGGAAAAGAGAGAAATTTTGACGAGGAAAGGAATAGAAGAATAAGATAAGTCAAGAACATATTATTCTTCCAAGTTAATTCTTTTCTTTAGAAAGTAATTTTGAAGTTCCTATAGAGACGACCAGACTATCTAGGGTCAAGGCCTACAACAAGATGGCTCGATACCACTACATCGGGACCCAATATGCAAATTCGGACCCTCTGTATATCTTGCACTAGTCCAGATCACGCTAGTGCACACAGGCTCAACATAAGTAAATATCACAATCATACATAGCGAAAATATTATGAAAGACATCATATGATACATACCACTAGTTGAATGACCTTATGGTCCACTTACATGACTATGCCTCGCAAGGTCGAACAATATATTAAACGGCAATGAATGAAAACGTAGACAACCCTCAAGATACTACAGTAATCGACAAGGCTTGCGCCTAAACATTCGTCTCCTCCTGGAATCTTTCCTCCAAAGATTGATGTAGACTCTTCAACCGGTGAGGTTATTGTTGGCAAGGGTGAGTACTTAAATCACTCAACAAGTTGTGCACAGAATGCAATTCTATGTAACTATATGCAAGGCTTATTACAAAAGATAGGCTATCATGGCTATTTTGCAACAAAGCAGTATTTACGAACAAATACAATAAATAGATTGTAAAGATGGTAAAACAAATAATAATAATGATAGATTCAGCTTTTCTCAAGTAAACCAAGTTTCCAATCTTAAGTCAAATTCCATCTTCCATATGGCATTCGGCCATCCCAACCAAGTTGTTCATTTTAATTAAGCTAACCCTTAACTGTAATTCCCGAGCATTGCTCAATACCGTGAGCACGGCTATCCGAATAGTTTCACACTCTGCAGAGGTTATGCACTTTACCCACGTGAGATGATCGTCTCTTGGTGCCTTCCGGTTTAACACACTTCCTTTGGTGTGTCGGCGGAGAGATCATGACAAAGCCTTTTCAATGCTCTGGCTTAATCCAGTACTACCCGTTAAGGTTTCAACACCGTGGGTCCGAAAACCACAACCGTGGCCCCCTCTTGCGCCATGTGAATTACTCCATAACTCGGGAACTCACACCGACCAAGATAGTACCAAAATTAAGACATTGCAAATTAATCAGCTAGGCTGGCCCATACCAGACATGTGGTTGCATGATTGACTCAGGTCAAAGGCTTGCAAGGTTAAATCCTTAGTGTGATCAAGGCAAGACATCCACATACCCTCTGCCCATTGGGCCCACCTTGGCATCCTCGCCCCTTGTCACTTGCCCCAATCTAAGTTATTATCACCCAGTTGATTACCAAGCACCACGTGCCATCAACAATTCAACATCGTTGCGTGACATGACTCGCCACAACAACTCAATCTCATCGTGTGATTCCACATGACACACAAGTTCATAACTTTTTCCATATTCCATTAATCAAGATTAATTATCAATGATTCTGACACATGTGATGACGTGGCATGATTAAGCAACTAGTACAGACTAATCCTCCAATGTTGATTATAATTATTAACCAACTATATTTAACCAATCTAGGGTGACAATGGATCATGGCATACAATGACAAGGTAGGGTATAATTCAATCTGGTGTATTAGCTAAACCCAATCTAATTTGAAACAATTGTATACTTGAAATAATATGCAATAGGGTAAAACAAATATAGCAATTTTATAAACATGGGTTCAACATGATCAAAGCACAACTTGCCTTGGAATAGGTTCTGGTCTTGCTCTGAAACTTGAACTTGAGTTGTTGAATTTTCTTCCGAAGCGTCGCACAATTCAACGTCTACGCGTACCTAATAATAAAAGCAAATAAATACCAAAACAGAGATCAATTGAACTCTAAAAATCAAATAAAATTCACCATTAAATAGATCTCAATTTTACAAATTTTCAGAAATTTGAATCACTCAAATCCGAGTTAAATTGCAGAAGATATAGCCTTTTGAAGTTTGAAATAAATACTGAAATTGCTAAAATCAGAAAATCAGAATTAACAGATTTATTTTTAAATCGAAAACGATTTATTGCGTCATCATGACGGCATGCTGACGTCAACCCTTGACCCAATGAACCGATGTGCCACGTGGCCTTGGTCTATGGACTGAGTCCACAGAATCGCGATGGATCACCATGGACTCGGTCCACGGCGCTTGGGCTCCGTGCGCCACGCGGCCTCATCTGATTGGCTGACCAGCGGTGCGATCTGGCCCTTCCATCACTGATCCGACGGCTTACGCTTGGTGAAGACGTGGCTTACCGACACGCACTCCACGCGCCGAAATCCGACGCGCTCGATCCATGATCCAACGATTGCAAACGCTCGCGAGGTTCGACGACGAGCTCGGCGGCGCGTTCACCGGAGACCGAGACGAAGACGAGCCCAACGACGCTTTGGCGACCAAACGGCGACGAAAATACCTGGAACCGACGTGTCTCGCAGCATGGATTCCGGATCTGCCCTCAACGGCGGCGAATGAACACCGGATGGCCACAAAAACACGGCGACCCGACGAAAACGCGGCAAGGAACAACGGCGAGCTCCTGATCGATGAAGACAGCGACTTCGGCGACGATCCTCGGGCCAAAAGATGCAGCGCTCTCAGGGAAACCTCGGGCTGGCACACGCGGTACTTATAACGCTGGGATCCGTGCTCTACATGGACTCCAAGACACGCACGGCGACGAAGGCGTGCTGGCGGCGGACTCGGAGTCCCGATCGGAGACGACAACCCCACACCATCCGATCGCCAACGAACGGCCACGATGTGAACTGACGCGGCACGATCGGATCTGTCCGTCTCCGAAACAACGGATGAGATCTTCACTTACCCTAAACGTACCGACTTACCTGGCGCCGCTTGATCTTGATCCTACGGTCCACGGCGCTAGGGTTTCCAGATCCCCGACGCCAAATCTCAGCCACCGATCCTTGATCCGACGGTGCGCATCCACGTCTCTAGGGAATGGGCCGACGGCGCAAAGACTAAGCCTCACCACGATGGGCCTTGCGAGAACAAAGATTGGGTTCGCCCCATATCTTATAAATCTATTTTCCCCGCATTTTCCATTTAAAATAATTACAGAAATTCATTTTATTTATTTTAAACGATAAAACTCTTAGGAAAAATCCAAGAAACATCTCAAAAATACTTTGAGACATTCTGGACTCAACTAAAATATTTTTGGCAAAACTTTATTTCAACTTTGCATGAGTTTAAATAGATTTGAACAAAAGGCAATTAAACTTGGTTTAAAATTAATTCAAATAAATCCAGAAAAATCCAAATAAATTCCAGAAAATCATAAATGCACTTTTAAGCAATAAAAACTTAATTAAGCCAAATTTTTGGGGTGTTACATATGTGAATGTCGGAGCTCGCCTACCCGGAGCGGGAAAAAGCTACCACTAGTGATCAAGGGAGGCTCAATGGCGCAAGGCGTCAACTTAATTCGTCCAAGTTTCCTCAACGTGGAGTAGGGTAGACCGGTACGTCTCTGAGAACATGAAAAAGAATTCCTTATCTCAAATTGTGTGATTTGATTATTGTCTCCTCATACTTGTGGAAATTTACATACTTGGCGATTCTAGTGACTGATCATATTACTAAGTGTATACCTTTGCCTAGACTTAGGTTCTTTATATTCATAGCAAGACCTAGCTCAATTTAGACTTTAAATTGTTGTAGAATTGTAATTCATATAATTCTTGCTAATTATTGAATTAGTTCCAAAGAATTTTAAAAACCTCATATTCACCCCCTCTAGTCGGTTATCCTTGATCCTACAAGTGGTATCAGAGCTTGGTCTCTCATTTATAGACTTCACTGTCTAGAGAGAAAAGGATGGCAACCGAGGGTGTGTTGATAGGCAAGGCATCTTTTTTTGATGGCAGTAATTATGCATATTAAAAAATTCACATAACCGTTTATCTCAAGGCTATGAGCCCAAGAATATGGAGAATTGTAGATGAGGGTTTCGCTATTGGTCTAAATTCCACTCTTACCGTTGAACTAGAAGAGCGAAACTCTCGTCTCAATGCTAATGCAATGAATGCTTTGTTTGGAGCCTTGAACACGGATGAGTTCAATCGCGTGATCAACCTTGAGACAGCACATGGGATTTGGACCACTCTCTCAAAAATTCATCAGGGAACATCCGTGGTAAAGGAGGCCAAATTACATATGCTTAGGATCAAATATGAGAGTTTTGTTACCCTATGAGAACATCAATGAAATGTACTCAAGGCTAAATAACATAGTAAATGAGCTCAAAAGCCTTTAGGTTTCAATAACCGATCTTGATATTGTTGGCAAGATGCTTAGAGCTCTACCGAACAAGTACGAGATGTTGATGACTTTGTTCCTCAACTCTCCCGAGTTGGCAAGGATGACACCAACCATACTCTTGGGCAACCTCATAACTAGTGAGTTGTGCAAGAAAGATAAGGAGGAGCACTTGGAGCAAAGCTCTTCAAAGAAGAAGAACATTGCTTTCAAGGCAAAGGCGGAGTCAAGCGATGAAGCGCTTGATGACTTCGAAGAGGAGTTGGCTCTCATTGCAAGGAGCATAAGTATTTTCATGAAAAGGAGCTCAAGCTCAAGCGTACCTCACAAGTACAAGAAGGGCCAACATTCTAGCAACAAGCGCTATGCCAATATTCGTTATTATGAGTATGATGAGAGGGCTAAATTGCCCTCGAAGAAGAAAGAGTTCAATGGTAAGAAGAAGCTCTTCAAGAAGCTTAAGAATGATGAAAAAGGAGAGGCTCACATTGGAGAATGGAACTCCGATGAAGAGTACTCCGATTAGGACTCCTCCGATGATGACACTCCATCCAAGAAGAAGGGTCTTGCCGGAGTAGCAATCAAGGAGGCTTCATCACCATTCATCACTCTATGTCTTATGGCAAGAGGAGATCTCAAGGTAAAATCAAATATCGATGATGATGAACCTTCTTATGATGAGCTCATGGATATGCTTGAGGACTTGAATGAGTAACTTGGCAAGGAGAAGTCAAAATTTAAGGTCTTGAAAAAAGAATTTTTTTTCTCTCAAAGACTCGTATGAGGAGCTAAAGGAAGCTCATGAGGCTCTCCTTCTCAATGATCACTCCAAGCCCAAAGTGGATGTAGGAATTACTTGTGATATTGTTGATTCCATGCCTAATGTTTATAGTTCATATAGAAAAAAATCTTGTATTAGCACATCTACTTCATGTGATGATCTGCCATGTCGTTCCAAAATTGATGCATTTGTTCATTCAAACAATGATAGTGATGCAAATCTTAAAATTTAAAATAATGAGCTTAAACAACAAGTGAATAAACTAAGTAAAAGTTTGGATAGGTGCTTCAAGGGCAAAGCCACCCTTGATAAAATCCTAAATGACTAACGGTGCTCTTACAATAAAGAGGGTCTTTGGTACGTTCCAAAGAAGGGCAAGAAAGAGACCCACAAAGCACCTAGGTTCATTAATCCAATGGCATGTTTTGTCATAAGTGCCACGATGTGGGACATATGCCAAAAGATTGTCCATTAGGTAAAGCACCTAAAAGCAATATTTATGATTCATGCTATATTCTTAAGAAAGCTAGTAATGGTAAAGTAGTAGCTAAATTTGTTAACACTCTTATACTTGGTTGCAAAAAGAATTGGGTGTCCAAAGCCTTGGTTACTAACCTCCAAGGACCCAAACAAATTCGGGTACCTAAAAAGGTTTGATTTTCTTTTGTAGCTGAATTACCAGACCGGTGGAAGGCATTGGGTGCTTGATAATGGTTGCACCCAACACATGACCTAGGACCAAAAAATGTTCACCACATTTGAAGTTGGGAGTGGAAGTCATGACAAGATCACATTTGGTGACAATAGCAAGGAAAAGGTAATCGGATTTGGTAAAATTGCTATCTCAAATGACCTTTCCATTTCAAATGTTTCGTTAGTTGAAACTGTCAACTTTAACTTGCTATCGGTTGCTCAAATTTTTATCTCGGCTTAACTTGCACATTTTCTAGAAATGGTGTAGTAATTTTGAAAGAAAATGATAATTCCTTTGTTTTCAAAGGCTCTAGATTTGGCAATCTTTATCTAATAGATTTTTCTTCTAATGATTCATGTCTACAAACTTGCTTAATTGCTAAAACCTCCTTGGGTTGGCTTTGTCATCAAAGGCAAGCTCATGTTAGCATGATTCAACTTAAAAAGCTTTTTAAACATGACTTAGTTGTGGGCTTGAAAGATTTGAAGTTTGAGAAAAATAAATTATGTAGTGCTTACCAAGCCGGTAAGCAAGTTGCTAGCTCTTATCCTTCTAAGAGTATCATGTCTAAATCTAGGCTATTAGAGCTCTTACATATGGATTTGTTTGGCCCAACAACCTATAAGAGCATCAGAGGCAATTCTTATTGTTTAGTCATTGCAGATGATTATTCAAGATTTACTTGGGTTTTCTTTTTAGATGACAAATCTGAAGCCTCCAGTATTTTTAAAAATTTTGTAAAAAGGGCCCAAAATGAATTTGATTTCAAAATAAAGAAAATCCATAGAGATAATGGTTCCGAATTCAAAAATACAAGAATCGAAGATTATTGTGATGAACTTGGAATAAAGCACGAGCTTTCTGCTACCAACACTCCGGAGCAAAATGGTTTTGTAGAAAGGAAAAAAATCGAACATTGATTGAAATGGCAAGGACAATGCTTGATGACTATGGTATTTCCAATAATTTTTGGGCGGAAGCTATCAATACCGCTTGTCATGCCACAAACCGTCTTTATTTGCATCCCCTTTTGAAAAAGACCTCTTATGAGCTTCTTATTGGAAGAAAACCGAAAATCTCTTATTTTCTTATCTTTGGTTGTAAATGTTACATTTTAAGAAAGGGTATTCGGATTTCAAAATTCCAAAGCCAATGTGATATTGGATTTTTACTTGGTTACTCCTCAAATAGCAAGGTATACTGTGTTTTCAACCAAACCAAGAGGTTAGTTGGAGAAACGTGTGATATTGAATTTGATGAGACTAACGACTCTCAAGAAGTGTAAGAAAATTTGGATGATGTAGGTTGATGAAGGTTCGAGAGAAGCAATAAAGAACATGACACTTGGAGATATCAAGCCTAAAGACGACCACGAAGAACCACTATCTTCCACTCAAGTTGAACTATCTACTTCTGCTACACCAAGTCAAGTTCAAGTCATTGAGGTGGAAGAAAAGGAGGATGATCAACAACTCCAAGCCTTACCTCCAAGAATTCACCATGCAATCTCAAATGATCGCCCAATAGATCAAATATTTGATGATGTTAGTGAGGATGTTAAAACTCGATCTCGTGTTGCTTCATTTTGTGAACATTACTCTTTTGTGTCTTCCTTTGAACCATATCATGTAGATCAAGCTTTAGATGATCCGGATTGGGTGAATCCAATGCATGAAAAATTAAAAACTTTGCCCAAAATGATGTTTGGACGCTTGTTGAGAGACCTAAGGATCATAACGTCAATGGCACAAAATGAGTCTTTAGGATCAAGTAAGATGAAAATGGAATTATGGTAAGAAACAAGGCAAGGCTAGTGGCATAAGGTTTCACTCAAATCAAAGGATTAGATTTTGGTGAACCCTTTGCACGCGTGGCTAGATTAGAGGCCATTCTTATGTTACGTGCCTTTGCATCTTGTTTACAATCAAATTATTTCAAATGGATGTGAAGAGTGCTTTCTTAAACGGTAAAAGTACCGAACTAGTATTTGTTGAGCAACCTCCCAGTTTTGAGAATCTAAAATTTCTAATCTGTTTACAAGCTCTCTAAGGCGCTCTATGGTCTCAAACAAGCTCCTAGAGCATGGTATGAGTGACTTAGAGAATTCCTACTCTCAAAAGGATTCAAAATTGGGAAGGTTGACACAACACTCTTCATCAAAATAATTGATAATGATTTCATTATATGCCAAATTTATGTTGATAATATCATATTTAATTCTACTAACCAAGATTTTTTCAAATAATTTGGTGATATGATGTCTAGGGAGTTTGAGATATCCATGATTGGAGAATTGATCTACTTTCTTGGACTTCAAATCAAGCAACTTAAAGATGGAACCTTCATAAGCCAAACAAAGTACGTAAAGGATCTACTCTAAAGATTTTGCATGGAGGATGCAAAATCCATCAAGACTCTCATGGCATCCAGCAGGCATCTTGACCTAAATGACGGAGGTAAACTGGTATATTTAAAGCTTTATCGTTCAATGATTGGTAGTTTACTTTATCTTACTGCATCTAATCCCAACATCATGTTTAGTGTTTGCATATGTGCACATTTTCAAGCATCTCCAAAAGAGTGCCATTTAGTGACCGTTAAGAGAATTCTAAGATATTTAAAGTATTCCTCTAATATAGGCTTGTGATACCCATGGTTTTCCAAGAAATAAAATTATGTTACCCTATCCACCGCTGAAGCCGAATACATATCCACTGGTAGTTGTTGTGCTCAACTTTTGTGGATGAGGCAAACTTTTAAAGATTATGGAGTTACTTTTGATAAATTGCCTCTTCTATGTGATAATGAAAGTGCCGTAAAAATAACCAACAACCCGGTCCAACATTCTTGAACCAAACACATAGATATTCATTATCATTTCTTAAGAGATCATGTGAGCAAAGGTGATATAGTCATTAACCGCATAAGAACCAAATATCAATTAGCGGATATCCTCACCAAGCCACTAGATGAAACCCATTTTTGTAATTTGAGGAATGAGCTAAATATGATTGATATCTCTAATGTTGCTTGAACACTTGCACCATGATTGGTTTTTCCATTTGGTGTTATTTGCCTTTTGTTGATTCTTGAATTTTTGTTGAGCTAGACATTAAGGGGAAGTGTTATACAAACTTCATGTATACTACATCTCTAAAATATGAAAATATCAAATAAGTGCTACTATTGTTCAAAAGAAAGCTTCTAGACCTAATTAAGTCAAACTATTTAAAAATATGATATCTTGAAGCTTCTACAAAACTCTTATTGAAATCCCATCATTTTCAAAATATATAAATCTCATCTAATAGATATTCATTATTATAACATACTCTATATCTTGTTATAAAAGGCAAAAACAAGCTTTGAAAATTCTAGTTTTTAAATTCTCCTCAAAATGAAAGTTATGGCCTATATTGACCTATTTATGTGCACTTATTGAGTTTTGCTTGTGAAACTAGAATAACACATGTTTCTAGTGTTCTACAAGTATTTCAAACTCAAACAAATCATTTTGGCCCATTTTCCCTTTAAATAGGAGCTCCTGCTTTAAAAATAAGTTTTTGCTTATTCAAAGGCTATGTTTGTGAAAACTATGTTAAAAATATGGGATATGATCATGTGATGAGTTGGAAATTCTCTCATTTGATTTCAGAGGGTGTGGAAATACATTGGAGCATTTTTCAAACTCAAATTCTAAACTTTCTGAGGTTCTTTAGGCCTGGACCGGCACTACCGCCCATATGGGGCCTGTAGTACCAGGTTTGTCGGGTGGGTCTAGCTCACGCACGATTTTGGAAAAAACCGTTTTCTTCTCTCTCTTATTCACTTCCAACCAGCCACTACTCCTCATTTGCTCTCTTTGTGCCTCTCCCATCCAAGTCTATGGTTCTCTCAAACCCCTCTCTCCCAAAATCCTCAAATTCCGAATCCTTCACTCTCCTTCGTCTCCAAAGGTTCTTCTCTAATCCAAGAGCGCTTATCCCCTCAAGAGATCATGCCGAGGATGAAGAATCCATCCAAACCTAAGGCACCTCGTGGAGGGGGCACAGTAGGAAGCGGACGAGGAGTGCAGGAGTGCCCACTCAATGCTCTGACAAACGACAGTGAGGACTCCCGCACATTAACCATCAGGACTGAACAAATCAAAATGATAGTTCAGCAAGAGTTGGGTGGCAGCAGCTCTGATGCTGGGAAGGGCAAGCAACTAGCACAAGAGACAAGTGAAGAAGAAGAAGAAGAGTCTCTTGACATGGATGATGATGAGGAGGAAGAAGAGGAGTCAGAGGAAGAAGAAACCATCCCAAGCTTTAATCCCCATGATGATTTGAGATAGATTAAGGGTGATAATTTTTATTATTTGAGAGGAGCAAATCAGTACCGTCTACCCAGAACAGCCTCACAGATATTCTTCCGCACCCTCTTCCAAGAGAAAGTTTTTAATGAAATTTATTCAGAGAAGGTTTTTGCTGACCAAAAGTGGATGAACTACAAGCACATCAGCAAGTTGCCCTTGTTTGCTAATGTTCCTAAGTTGATGAACTTTGTCAGTCAGAGGTGTGACTTTGATGAGGATGTAATCCATCAATTCTATGCCACGATCTACATTCCTGACACCTATGATTCTATTACATGGATGACTAGCTCCAGAGTTCACACAGCCACCAAGGATGAAATTGAACAGGCCTTGGGCATCTTTCATAGTGGATATCCCATAATCCACAGTGATAGACCATTAGGGGCCAACCATCAGGTTGAGTTTTATGATCCCGTTGCTAATGTCAGGAGGCCCGGGAAATTGGCAGGGCTTCTTCCACAGGTCAGCCTCATAAATAGGATCATTAGAGTTACCATTCATCCCAAGAGTGGTAACTTTGATAATATTCGTGGATATGCCTGGAATATCATGAGCAAGGTGATGCACAGACAGAAATTTGATGTGGTTGACTTCATGATAAGAGAGATGGCATCTTCGGCCCATGAGTGAGGAAAGTCAATCTACTTTAATCCCTATATCATGAAGTTGATTATCAGGAAGATAGGGTACAATGGGGGATGCGGATATGCTCACAAGTAATACAAGCCGCGAGAAGCTCCTCCTCAGGTGATTGGTCACCCATCCCAGTAGCATCACCAGTAGCACAATGCCCCTCAGGAGAACCCGCAGGATGTGCCTCAGGATGCTTACTTGGCCAGCCTGGAGAGTCTCTGATCTGACATGATGGCTGGGTTTGAGTCTCTTCACTCAAGGATCATGACTAGGTTTGATCAGCAACACCAGTACCAGATTGAGACCCGATCTTTGGTTCATCAGACTCGACAAATGGTTGAGGATGTTCGGAGCCGTGTGGGCGCTCTTAGCACCTCTTTCTCCGAGTATCGCCATGAGCAGACTCCTCTCAC
The DNA here is from genome assembly GCA_036346275.1 of Otatea glauca. Lineage (NCBI taxonomy): Eukaryota > Viridiplantae > Streptophyta > Magnoliopsida > Poales > Poaceae > Otatea > Otatea glauca. The sequence goes on from CM070729.1 coordinate 28,165,666, forward strand.
CTTTCATCGATTTGGGCGTCGCTCTCGTGATCGCCCTCTTTCCTAGGCATCTCATGAAGACTTCTCATTTTTTGGTATTTGATGCCAAAGGGGAAGAAGTAGAAAATGGAAGAAGAAGATGAAGCGGGGTAGTAGCGTAGTGGCTTTGGGAATAGCAATGAGGATTAGCTTATATGCCTTATTTTTGTATCTGTTGTAAGCTAATTGAACCTCGTCTTACTTTTGGATGCTTTTGGTTGATTGTAATGGATGATTTAGTGTTCTTAATGCTTTATCGTTTATTTTCTTGGTCATTGAATTGTGTGGATGAGCTTATGTGCTTACTTCATTAATTAGTCTACAATTTTACTCTTATCATAACTTGTTCCTCGAGAATAATATATAGTGGAAACTCTATCAAAATTTCAAAAATTTCTCAAGTGCGCATGAATTCATTCTATCATCCTTATGCACACATCTAGGGGGAGTTTCAACTAGATATTGTGACTTTTGTAGCACTTTATTCAAAATTCACTCCATATTTCCAAAGAAGTGAAATGCTACTTAAAGCAAGAATCCTAGGGTATACAACTTATTTGATTTGTTGCGTACTCAAAAACAATTCTATTTCCATCATATTAATCAAGGTTGTCAACAATTACCAAAAAGGGACAGATTAAAGCATCTAGGCCCCTAAATTCATCTTGAGTTTTGGTAATTAATGAAAAAAGTGTTGTTAAGGACTAACAATTCTCTTGAAGAGATGAAAAACAGGTTGGTTCAGTAAATTGCACATAAGGAATAGAATCATGAAGCACAAAGGAAATCAAATGTGAAGCTCAATGCCAAGGTATGAAGGATTAAGGATCTTTTCATAGTTTTTGCCGATCTTGGTGTTTGGAGAAAAGATTGGGTTGCTAGAATATATGCCGTAATATTAAGGGGGACCTTGGTAAGTAGGTTGATGTGGATCAAGTTTCATGGTTCAAATGCATGCTCATACGTTGATCATATAGTCCTTTTTGAAAATTAATCTGAAAAACAGTTTGGTCAATAATACTGCCCTACTAGGAGTGGTACTACCGCATGTGCGGTAGTATCGGCCCTTTTGGCCGGTAGTTATTTTACAGAGAATGCTATTTTGGGGTGTTGACTCATGGCCAGCACTACCGCCCTACTAGGAGCGGTACTGCCGCATGACCGGTAATACCGGCCCTAAGAGGTCTGTAGGTATTTTTGAGAGAGGGTCCAAAATGTGCATTTTTTATCCCTGAGGCTGGCACGACTAGTCCAACATGGGCGGTAGTGCTAGGGTAGTATGGCAATGTCTATTTTCCACTGCATTTAATGTACAGTCGACCATTGGACCTGAGGCCAACACTACCGGCCCCACATGGGCGGTAGTGCCAACTTTCCTAAATTTTTCAGGATTTTGGTACCAACAGCTAGTTTTGTGGTTGGGGACTATAAAGACACCCCCATCTGCTGCAAGGATATACTCTTAGTCATTCATTGCATATTTGTGAGCCCTTGCAAATCTCTCACCACCTCTAGTGCATTAAATCATCATTTTGAGTTGGTGACGAGATTCAATTGTGAGCTTTCATTCTAGAGCTAATTAGACACTTGATCACCCTCAAGCAAGCATCAAGGTATATTCTCTAGGAGGTTGCCACCTCCTAGTCGGCTTGGAGGTGTGAAACTAGTGATCTCTTCAAAAAAGCTTGTGAAGATACCTGGTATTGTGTGAAGGTCGGAGCTCGCCTACCCGGAGAGGGGAAGAACTACCACTAGTGATCGAGGGATGCTCAATTGCGCAAGGAGCCGGCTTGATTCGTTCAAGTTTCCTCAACATGGAGTAGAGTAGACCAGCAAGTCTCCGAGACCACGGAAAAAATTTCCTTGTCTCAAATTGGATGATTTGATTATTGTCTCTTCATACTTGTGCAAATTTACATACTTAACGTTTCTAGTGATTGATTACTTTACTCAGTGTGCACCTTTACCTAGACTTTGGTTCTTCATATTCATAGCAAGACCTAGCTCAATTTAGACTTTAAACTGTTGTAGAATTGTCATATAATTATTGCTAATTATTTAATTAGTGCCAAGGAATTTTAAAAATCTCCTATTCACCCTCCTCTAGTCAGTTATCCTTGATCCTACACAACTACACTAACGCGGTACATCAACTCTACTTCCTCTATGGGTCTACGCGTTTAGTGGTAATTCCGTAATATATAACTTGCAGTGGTTCCATGATTACGTAGTAGAAAATTTTGAATTTATACTAAAGTAGCCTACCCGTTCCCCTTGAGCGATACCCATGGGAACGCAAGGCTACATGTGTCACATATTTTGCTGGCTTGAGTTCTGGGTAAGGTGGTGTTTTTTTTTTTTTTTTGAAGTGAGAGAGGACAGGGGCAGACCTCGAATCGAATCCTTAGGGTCCCCGCCACCGCCTGATGCCGGCGCCGACGCTGCCCTTCCTGGCCACGATTCCGCCACCCCTCCTGTGTGCAATATGTTTTGTGTGAAGCAAATAAGATTGGCCGGCCAGGGGAGTAGATGGAGATAGGGCGTGGAGTGCAAAAAAGGAAGTCAGTGCATGCATAAGTTAGGTGGAGGCTTGTGCTTGGTATGCAGGAAGCCAGGAGTTAGCCAGGGACATGGTATTGACTATTGACGAGCTGAATTCAGACTAGAGGTGGGCGTCGTGCCGTGTCGGGCCGGCCCGGCACAGGCTCATCGTGTTTCGGGCCTAAACCGTGCCGGGCCGCGACGGCCCGTCGTGCCCGTCGTGCCGTGCCGGGCTGGCCCGGCTCGTCTTCGGTGAGCCCAGGCACGGCCCATTTGCGTTTCGTGCCTGCTTCGTGCCGTGCCGGCCCAGGCCCAGCCCATTTACACTATTGCGATGAGAGGAAAGGACCCGAAGTTGCTTGTAGTAGTGTGCGTATATAGTGCTACGGTATGCAATGAATGTATAGCCTAGTTAGCATTGATGTAGGAGATTATGGAAGACATCGATCAGTGCACGTTACGAACATATATATAGTCAAAAAAATAAACAATCGATTAGTGCATACTAAATGGCAATACATGCACATTCGTATGCATGAGTACATTACACTATCACATGTATTGTCCTTGGCTCCCTGAATACTCTCTCTCCCCTTTTCCCTCGAGCCAGCCACTCCCACGGCCCACCTCCCTCAGTCCCTCTGCCCGGCTTCCACCTCCCCTCCGCCTTGTCTTCCCCACTCTTGTCTCACCTCCTACCGCCTCACCGCCTCCCCTCTCCTCTCCCACCGGCACGGGTCGAGCACTCGAGCTCCCCTCCTCTACTCACCTGTCGAGGCAAACGCGATGCGGCATGGGAGGTGAGAAGCTCGGCACGTTGTCGCGGGTTCGGCGCGTGCGCCGCGCGTGCCACGGCCCTGCTGCGTGTTGCACGGGCCGACGTGCCGCCGCCGAACGCAGCCGTGCCCCGCACGAACGAACGGCTCGTTCGGGCCGCGGTGCGCCCGAGCACGCCCATATCGTCGTCGTGCGGGCCGACCGCCCATCGTGCTCGATTGGCAGGCCAGCACGCCCGGACAACCGTCGTACGGGCCGCCCGGTCCTTTTGAAACAGTGTCGTGCCGGGCCGTGGGTCGTGCTGGGCCAGGCGTGCCTCGGGCCGGCCCAAAATAGCCCGGCCCAATGCCCACCTCTAATTCAGACAATACAAAGAACATGTCTCCTGTCTCTATTCTGTTTTGGGTTGGTCAAATACCGACCAAACTTTATGTTTAAAGTCTAGGCGTTTACTAGGAGCCGGACGTCCGATCTGATGATGTTCATCGGACGCTCGGTGCAATATTTTTTTCTAGCGTGTGCAACATTTTTTTCGTGCGCACATTTTTACTGTTATCAAAGAAAAATGTTTCACGCGTAGAAAAGAAATATTTCACACATAAGAATAAAATGTTGCGGAACGTCCGAAAAAATTAGACGTCCGGCTGCTAGCATTTCCGTAAAGTCTATCATTATAATTAGTCCGAACCAAGTTTAGTAGTTGGTCCGGTTTTCTATCCGCCTGGATCCAAATTGTAAATTTCTATTTCTCAGTTAGTTTTTTTTTAGTCGGATCGAATTAGGAAATTACAAGCGAGTCCTAGCTCGAGTTGGCCCATGTGATAGTGCGTGTAAGGCTCTATAAAAGCCTAGGGTCGCGACCTTATCGAGAAGTTTTGACCGTGAATTTTATTTAAAGCCGTCATGACGAATTGGAGTCTCATTCGTGAGTTCTTTGAGAAACCAATCTAGGGTTTTGTTTTCTGCTGCACGAATTGATCTCCTGGTGGTGAATCAATTCCATTTGGATCTTCAAGGTTCCTCCTTCCAGTTTGAGCGTCAATCTGGTGCACGGTTTGGGAGGTTTCAAGGGCTGCAGGTTTGCATCTACATGGGAATGTTCTTGCTGCGTAGTGCCAAATTAACCGAACTAACTTACCCTTCTTCTGTTTGGAGTTTTAGCAAGTTAATTACTTAGATGTTCTGATTGCTAAACCAGACACATCTACCAAGTCTACTGTTGTTTCTTGCTGTTACATGCTGAATCCGTCACTTGTATATATTGGGATTCCTGGTGCTTGTTGATCAGAGAGACACTACTACAAAACAGCCAATCCTTGCCGGCATATCACTGCCGGTTAGGACTGAGCCGGCAGTGATAACGTATCTCTGCCGGTTCGAATGTTAAGTTGGGGGGAGAACTTATCACTGCCGGTTCATGCAACCAACCGGCAGTAAAAAGCAAGATATCACTGCCGGTTTGAGACAACAACCGGCAGAGATATATCACTGCCGGGTCGTTATTAAACCGGCAGGGATACTTGCATTTTCACTGCCGGGTTAAAGCGAGGACCGGAAGTGATATTATCTTCCCGCGCAATATGTTTTTCGCACAAGATTCAGAGCTTATCACTGCGGTTCTGCGCAGAACCGGCGGTGATAAGTCTTTTATATAATCGAGACCCTCGCTCCCGACCGATCGAGCAAAGACAGAGAGCGCCTGTCTTTGCTCGATTTGTAGATTGCAACGATCTGCTGCGAAAAATTTGTTAAAATTTGTATTGTGCTTCTTTTGAGATTAGTAATTTGATCTCTATTTTTGTAAATAATAAAAATTGCCACGTGGATTTTTACATAATGAAAAAGGTGTATTTTCAAATGTTGAAATAATAAAAACTTGTTAGATGGATATTTACCTAATAAAAAATGTTGATATATTTTAATGTACTCGAAAGTATATCTTAAGTACTTACAATTTTTTCCAAATTTGTAAATAATAAGGAATTGCAAGATGGATATTGACGCAATGAAAAAAAGATTGATATATTTTGATATAGTCCAAATATATCCTAACTATTTACAATTATTTTCATTTTTACAATACTAAAAATTGCTATATGGATATTTACATAACGGAAAAGGTTGATGTATTTTAATATAGTCAAAATTGCTACATATGTTTTTAAATCTAATTATTTACAATTATTTGTTATTTGCAATTATATGCGTATGTAATGTTTGATTTAATTAATTGTAGATGGACCAAGGTGGATGTAAGACACGGACCGTTGTGGGGCGTAGTTTTTAATGGTGTGAGTTATTTTCTAAACGTGGCTGCGCGCAAGTCGAAGAATCTGGCGGACTACATGTGCTGTCCATGCGTTGATTGCAAAAATCGTAAGTCGTTTTCTACCATAGAGTCGATCGTGCACACTTGCTTCAAGAGGTTTCAAGGTGGCTATACATTGGACAAAGCACGCGAAGATGAGATTGTACATGAAGGGCAACACATTATTGAAGATGACGGAGACAACGGTATGACGGCAGATTGAAGATACGCTTGTCGGTACCACGACGAAGATCCGGATCAAATGTTGCGTGATGGGAGGAGACTTCACGAGTAAAAGAGAGTTTCAAAAGTTCCAACATATGGTACAGACTCCACGACACCATTGTACCCAGTGCAGGAGGAGCACAAAAATTGCGGACCGTGCTTACACTCTGCGCAGCTTGAAGGCAAGCAATGGTTGGTCCGATAAGAGCTTCACCGAGCTCTTATGTCTCTTGGGGATTTGCTTCCGAGGGTAACGTGTGCCTACAAGCACGCATCGGCCAAGCAGGTTGTTTGCTCGTTGGGATTGGAAGTACAAAGGATACACGCATGTCCAAACGATTGATGTTGTATCGCAATGAGTTTGCGAACTTGATGGTCGTGTCTGTGTTGCAAAGCAAAGCGGTATAAGGGCAACAATGATGACATCGATAATGAAGATGTCGGGTGAAGCGTAAGAAGATGAGATCTCCCGTAAGGTGGTGTGGTATTTTCCTATAATTCCCGTCTGAATCGATTGTTTGCGAACAAAAGGCATGCCCAATTGCTACGATGGCACGCCAAGAGCGTAAGAACGATGGAATGCTCGGACACCTGCGACTCTGTGCAATGGAGGAACATCGACGTAAAATATAAGAAGCACTTTGCATATGATGTAAGGAATATAAGGTTCGGGTTGAGTACGGATGGGATGAATCCTTTCGGTAACATGAGCGATCGTCATAGCACTTGGCCGTAAACTCTATGTATCTACAACCTTCCTCCTTGGCTTTGTATGAAGCGGAAGTACATTATGATGCCACTCTCGATCCAAGGGCCCAGCAACCCGCAACGATATCGATGTGTACCTCAAACCATTGGTTGAAGATCTTCTAATCTTGTGGAACGATGGAGTACGGTATGGGATGAGTATAAAGAGAGAACTTTATCCTACGCGCATTGTTGTTCGTAACCATCAATGATTACCCGCCTTGGTAACTTTGTCGGGACAGATGACAAAAGGCTTCAATGGATGCGCCCAATGCTTAGATGGTACAAATAGTCGGTGGTCAAGAACTGTCGAAAAATGTCTTACATGCGGCATCGTAGGTTCCTCCGCAAGGATCACCCATACCGCAATAATAAGAAAGCTTTTGATGGGACAAAGGAGACCGCTTTAGCTCAAGAATCACATCGGGAGAGAGATATTTGCAGCTGTAAGGGATCTTAAAATTATCCACGGAAAGGGAGCAGCGGACATCTATCCCGAGTTCCGTGATAAGGCTCCTTTGTGGAAAAAGAGATCGATTTTGGGTCCTACCTTCGGGCGGCACTTAGAAGTGCGACACGCAATCGACGCCATGCACATAGAGAAGAACGTGTGACAAACTTGCTTGGTATCTTACTGGATATACCTGGCAAAACAAAAGATACTCTTCCAAGCACGGATGGACCTTGAAGATATGAAACTTAGGAAGGAGCTGCATCACAGAGACATGGATACAGGGAAAAAGTACCTTCCCGCAGCCTGCTACACTCTGAGCAAGAAAGAAAAATTAGCCTGTGCGAATGCTTGCACGGAGTGAAAGTTCCGTCCGGATACTCTGCCAACATAAAGAGACTAGTCTCAATGAAAGACTTAAAATTAATTGGTATGAAGTCTCACGATTGCCACGTGATGATGACGCAGATGCTTCCAATTGCAGTTAGGGGTGTTCGGCCAGAGAAAGTCCGAGACCCAATTGTGAAGTTGTGTTCATTCTTCAACGCGATTTCACAGAAGGCCATCGATTCATTGAAACTAGATAAGCTACAGAAGACGTGGTCTACACTCTCTGCAGGCTCGAGATGTGTTTCCCTCCATCTTTTTTTGATATTATGGTCCATCTCATTGTTCACATCGTGAAAGAGATACGGATTCTAGGTCCCGTGTTTCTACATCAGATGTATCCTTTTGAGAGGTTCATGGGGGTCATAAAGAAATATGTTCAGAATCGACATCTACCTAAGGTTGCATTGCGATGGTTGGGGAACCGAGGAGGTCATTGAGTTCTGCGTTGATTACATGGATCTCAAACCGATTGGTGTGCCTACATCACGACATGAGGGTAGGCTACGAGGAAAAGGACATCAAGCGAGAAATCACTCCATACAAACAATCTAGCTTCATTCACACAAGCACATTTCGCAGCCTCTGGACAATCGGTTGTGGTGGCCCGTATGTCAACATACACAAGAGCATGCTATCTAGAACAAACCCAACGAAGTCGAGGGTTGGATCGCGAGAGCATAGACATAACCGGCGATTGGTTGCGTAGGCACATGATGCATACGGAGACAGAGTGCGCTCGATTGAAAGTGTTGGCTCAAGGACCGCCCACTACAATTCGGATATTCCAAGGATACGATATAAATGGTTTTACTTTTTATACAAGAGCACAAGATAAAAAGAGCACCAACCAAAATAATGCAGTATCCGTGCAGATGCCTACGACAAAGAACGGAGAGAGGAAAACCTACTACGGATTCATAGAAGAGATTTGGGAGCTTGATTACGGACCTTGAAGGTCCCTCTTTTCGGTGCCAATGGGTAAGACTTCCAAGGGCATGAACATCGACAAGTACGGTATCACTACCGTGGACCTAAAACTGGTCGGATCAGAGAAGAACCATTCGATTTGCTAATTGTGTTACACAAATCTTTTTGTATCCGATCCAACTAACAAGGAGCGCCACGTGGTTATTCAAGGAAAAGAAGGATTGTCGGGTTGAGAATGTTGTCGACGAGGAAGAGTACAACCAATTCGATGAGCTTCCTCCTTTCGGAGAGGACGTTGACCTCGGTCTCATGGAAGAGAGTGTGGACGGTTACATACATACGCCGCGATCATGACGAAGGTCTAATCGTAGCTTAGTTGTCCTAATTAAATACATTTTATTTTCTCGTATGTAACAATTAAATTATTCTTTTTTTATAAGGATTAATTTGGGTGAATTTCAATTCCACCGTGGTTTTTTTTTGTATTTGTGTGAATTTTTGAAGCGATGGTTGGTCTCTGCATTTGTTTGAATTTAAATCAAATATTACATGTCTCAAGTATTCTTCCAAAAATTCCGAAAATTTGGATAAAATTGATAGGATTTCAAAACAGTCAGCAATTTGAATTTTTTTATTTTGAAATATTAAAACTATGAAAACAGTGAGCACTCTGGATTTTTATAATTTTACAACTTTGTCAAAACTTAGGGGAAATATTTAAATCAAATATTACATATCCTGAAGAATTCCTCCAAAAATTTGGATAAAAATTGATAGGATTTAAAAACTCCCAAAGCAATCATCCTTTGAAAACTTTGACATAATTGACTGGAGCTTATCACTGCCGGTTGTATCATTAAGCCGGCAGTGAAGTGCTTTATCACTGCCGGTTTGTAGTATTAACCCGACAGTGATAATCAAGTATTACTGCCGGTTTTTGTTTTGAACCGGCAGTGATAAATACTTTCACTGCCGGGTGTAGAAACAACCGCGGTGATAATGTATTATCACCGCCGGTTGATATTGAACCGGCGCGATAAGTTTTTCACCGCCGTTGAGATTGAACCGCGGTGATAATACTTCCACTGCCGTTGAGCTTGAACCGGCGGTGATAATTCAACTATCACCGCCGGTTCTCTTTATTATCCGGCGGTGATAGTTTATCACCGCCGTTTTTGTGTTGACCGGCGGTGATACTCTAACCCTATAAATTGAACGCCGCGCCACTCAAATTTCATTTCCCCTTCAACCAGACGCGCCACTTCGTCTCCTCGCGACGCCCGTCGTCGCCCGCATCTCCCGGCCGTCGCCTCGACCTCACCGCCTGACCTCATGCGCTCGCCGTCGCCGAACCTCACCGACCATTGCCGCCGCGATCAGATCGCCTCGGCCGTCGCCCCACCGTTCTTTGCTTGGTAATGACCCGCCGCGCCCGCCGTGCATATGTTTATTGCTATATGTTTGATTTGTGCCGAGACAATTGGAGTAAGCTTTCATGTCTCCTTTTCCCGACCTTCATTTGTGCAAATTATCGTGATTTCTCGGTGTAATAATGGACAATGCAAATACTACTAGTACTATGGATGAATGAGATGCTTCTTGTTTATCTTTGCCTGCCTTGCAAAGAAAATTTTTGTTAATACTTTGTACTTTCACATTGTGTGATGTGGCTCACCCTTTTGGGGACCAAGGAAGATGTGGTGCTCAAGACTACTGTACTATGTCAGGTCAGGACGCGTATGTATGCTCTGGTCCTTCGTGAAGGTAGAGGCAATGCGGATCGGCTATCATTTGCAAGCTTCCTCATGCGGCTACAAGAATTTGATGTAATTTTGGCGGATCAACGAGCCAAGAAATAGATAGAAAAACCTCTAATAACCGCAAAACTTTGTTATAGAAAATTAGCCGTAAGTGCTAGTAGTAGCAAATGTTTTCTTATCTAAAAATTAGCCGTAAGTGCTAGTGTCGTATGTTAGAAAACATGACATAAGAGAGGCGACGCGTTGGCCGTCCGACGGGTTGGCGTCAGCGAGTATTCAAGATATGATGATTTATATATGTTCGGATATTAATGAAGACATCTTAATCCTGTCGGTTTGTCCTTGGGAATGAGACGAAAAGCCCTAGAGGGAATGACACTTCACCAAACTCCTGGTAGGTTAGGGCACTTCGCCATGTGACCTTCTCAGGGTAGGAGGTGAAGTACCCTAAGGGGCCACCCCACTCATTAGTCCATACTGAGCGAGGTTGGGTGCGCTTATATCCCACTAAATGCTTATGGGGGTGCCCTCACAGATCGGATTATTAAGCCTTATGCCCTATGCACACGGGAGCGCCCTAGGATTAAGAGAGGCCAATGGAGTATGACGAGATCTCCCGCGACACCTCGCACTATGCAACTTCTTCGAGGGAATCCAAAATTACAACGTATTCAAATGGTGAATAAATACTAAATTTAGTGGGGCACTTATGTTTATTGCTATATATTTGATATGTGTATGTGTCCTTCAAGGATGTTTGTGTATCTGAGATAAAAATATATGTGTGTACATGTTCTTTAAAGATGTGTATTATTGAGTACTCCTTTCAATAAACATGCCATGTAGCTTTCTATTTAGTAGAATTGCTTGATTTAGTTTGGAATTTGGGGCAGCAGTACAATTATAAAGAGTCTGTAATGACGTAATTATAAAGAAAAATGAAAGAGAGCAACACTTCAACTGACCATTCTCAATTTCAAGTAGTTCTCTACAATATTAATGTAAAGATGTACATGTGTATGTATCCTGGGATATGTAAACATCCTTTCACGGGATTAACTTTAATGTCAATCCTCGTTTGTATGTGTATTTCAAAAGTGACCTTGTTAATTGGAAATTTTCAACAAACTTGCTAGGAATGGCCTCCGACGAAGGACAAGTGCCGGAGGGAGTTGGGCCCTCAAATATGGACGAAGGAGGAAGGGGTAGCCCAATAATAGCCCAACCTCCCTATTTAAACCTGCAGGATCCAGCCATGGACCAACCTGACGATACTCACGTAAGCGAGGTAAAGTTTTAGTACACTGTGGTTCCCAAAACATGGTAGGCCCAGACGACTAATAATTTAGAAGATCAATTTGTAGGCTCAGGCGTCTGATCAACGAAGGCGCAAGGCAAGTCGTGGTCCCAACAAGATGCCTAAGGGAATTTTAACATAGTGGAGCTCTCGCAATGGGGAACCTGCTATACACATCATCATTGGGGCCGACAGACAGCTGCGGGGTTATTGCTAGGGATGATATGCCCATCGCCTATAGATCATGGATTGGCGCGGAGGTGACCAATGGGTGGTACCTAATGAGTGAAGAACTCTTTATGGGACAAGTGAAACAAGTTTTCCAGTTCCCCAAGGGACCGAAATGGTACGCAAAGAAACGAGCACTCAGCATCATGTGCCTGCGTGGAAGAATTGGAAGACAGTAGCTAAACAAGAATTATGTGAAAAAGAATGAAACGCCAATTTTGACACGCACCCAAAGTTAAGGGAGTTCGGGATGAATTTGTGGCGTACAAGAGGTCGAAGAAGCTCACATAGTAAGTGAAAGGAACAAAGCAAGCGCGGATAAGAATATTCACCCTCACGGACTAGGAGCAGGAGGGTGCGTGAAGAAAATACCGACATGGGATCGGTCCGAACAAGAAATGACCCGCAAGGGTATAATTCTACAACGCCGCCTTAAGCGAAAGATCGAAGCACCGTTGCTTGGGAGGGTGCTTCTATCTCCGATGATGGCAACTTAAGCTTCGAACCGATAGAGAGCGTGAAGTGTTGCGCGAGAATCACGGATGCTCACTCGCGATCTTCCCAAGGATCTTTCGCGCCACGAAGGGAGAATGACGAGCTAACCATAGCCCTTGGTAACAAGGAGCATCCGTGTCGCACTGAGGAGTTGGTTTGGTCACGTGGAAAGAAGCCTTCCCCGCAGACGCATGGATGTACAAACGTTCAAAGAGATTAAGAGAAGATCAACTGGAACGTCAGATAAAAGATGCTGTCACGAGAGCGCTAGAGGAACAAAGATCGGAACTAGATAAGGCTGTGGAGCAAGCCGTACAGAAAGCTCTCACCACGACCGCCACCCGTGAAAGCCACGAGCTCCTCGGTCCGGTGCTCGTAAGAGCAACAAGCGCGTCCACAGGATTCCCAAGAGCATGGATGCGTTTTCCTGTGGATGACATCAAAGAACCGACACCGTGCAAGCTACATTTGGCCGCACATGGCATTACCATAAATGTGGTGAGGCGGGGCTTGGCCATGCCAGAGTCACGGACTTTGCACTGTCGCCCGATACCGCAGGGATTCTCCAGTCGAAGTGGACAGTGTCGTCCGTCAATACCGAAAAATGGAGGTAGAGATCCCTGGCGAGGATGGGAACAAAAAGCTAGGAGAAAACGTGAATGGCTTCCTCGCGTGGCGCAAGAGCTTGATTAAGTTTGGCTCGGACGATGAGGGCGACGACGATGATGATCAGCCGCACTCTCCACACAGAGACCTCCCGCCCTTCTCGCCGCCAACCAGGAAAAGTCCAACTCCTCCGCCGGCACCAACCAGAAAAAGCCCGACTCCTCCGCCAAAAACTGTAAAGAATCGAACAACGGGAACATCTCGGCAGTCGGCACCGTCCTCGAAGAAATCTCAACCATCTGTGAACCCAGGACAACCACAAAAGAAACTATCAGCTGACATGACTGAGGAAGAGCGGAAAAATCATGTAAGCGCCTGCGTAGCATCTCACTTTAAAAAGGTGCCATCAAGTAAGAAGACTAAAGTTGATCTTGTGACGCAAAAAGTTTTTCTTGAGTATGGCAAAAGTGCAAAAGACGGGCAAGCTTGAACCTTGCAAAATATCGGACTACGAGCGCATATCCGAGCGCAACTTGCGGCGGCTAGTGCCGACATCGCTAAAGCGGGATGCTCAAGCGGATGATGTTCAAGTAGATGCTCTGCGCAAGGTCTCGGTGGAAGTTTGTTATGGGAAAACCGCGGTTGAACCACTCATTTCGACAACCTTACAACTCAAGCTGCGGCGCGTCCATCGGTGGTACATGCAGATCCAACGATGGTATGGGCGTTCCCGATCGGATACGAGCAAGATTTTCACAATGGGGATAACATCTGCTGGGTTCTTTTCACGGAGCTGTATATGTTGTACCAAAGAAGATGCCACGGCGTGAACATACTTAGACTATGGACTTTGTAAGTGCATCAAGATATCATTGAGCATTTACATCTTGCTTAATTGCATCTCTAACTTCTTTCTTATGTAGAATGGAGGCACGGACATGTAGAAGAAATAACAATGACAATCTAGCATTCCTAGATCCGGGCTCACAACGAGAAACTTGTGAACGACAATCCACGATTCGTTGAAGACTATTTATTTAATACTTTTTGAAGTCGCAATACAAAACCTCGTACTTTTACCCTATAACTTCAAGCACGTATCTCGACTTCTAATATCGTTTTACTATTTTTGCGTAACACGTGCGATGTGGGAGTAATTAACTACGTTGACATATATGTGCGAGGTTTCACTGGGTCCTCCTCGTCATCGATTAGATGCTAGCGAGATTTTGTCTTGGACTCGGGAGAAAACAAACTAATCTGTACCAAGACCTTTGGGACATCTTTGAACAAGTAAACTCGATCGTTATGTTATTACTCTAGCAAAATTCCATTCTATTGCATTCAAGTTTAATTACTACTCAAAATCATTCACGGGGCTTTCGCACGACGCATCGCAAGAAAAGTGTTCGGTATCGTCCATACCGGAAAATTTTGAAATAATAAATGACTTCCCATGCATGAAGCAGAACCCTAAACAATTTATGTGCATTCTATGTATGTACAAATATGCATTCAATTGTCACGGAGAGTGTCGGCTATAACGGCCATGGTGCGTAATTACACTTTGATGCCCTTTTTATTTAACAAATATCATCATTAAGTAACTTCCTTTTTGTTCAAAAACAGCGCTCCAAGCGAGAACCAATAAGTTATTCTTGTAAATTATAGCAATTCAAGAACAGATCGCGGATTCATTCATGATGAGATCATCAATCCAAGCGGCGAGTTCCACGAGTAGCCTCATCGCCCTCATTCCTACGGCCTAGACGCGTGACATGTCTACTTCGACTCATTGTAAAATCAAAGCAAACGGGATGACATGTAGTCGAGCTACATTGTAAAAGCAAATTATGTGATGCGTAATTTAATATATTTGAATTATGATTTTAACGATGCTTAGTCGATACATGCATATATTTGAATTATGATTTGAACGATGCTTTATATACTAACATATGGACACTGTAAACAATTATATAAATATATATATATATTGCACGAAAAATATGCAAGATTGTCACTGCGGTTCTTGAGAAAACCGCGGTGATATGTATATATCATCGTCGGATTATGGTACAACTTTGGCGATGCTAGTACAATATCCCCGCGGTTGTAGATATAACCGGCGGTGATAATCCTTATCACCGCCGGATTTTGGTTTGATCCGGCGGTGATAGTCCTTATCACTGCGGATTTTGGTTTGATTCGGCGGTGATAGTCCAATATCACCGCGGTTGTAGGTAGAACGGCGGTGATAATCCTTATCACCGCCGGTTCTGGAGCCACAAAGTGATAATCCTCGAGTATCACTGTCGACCAATCACTGCCGGCGCCAATGACCGGCAGTGATGGGGTTTTGGAACCGGCAGTGATGTGCTGTTCTGTAGTGGTGAGAGAAGTTTACTTCAAGTGCTACAGAATTAAGCCTAGGATTTAATACTTGATTACTGCTGATTATTTGCTACGTGAGAAGGAATAATTTGCTAGCTCGTGAGCGGAGGCTATATTGATTTGGTGCTGTCCAGAAATTTGCCACCGTTGGTCGCAGCTCTGTTAATATGCTTATGATGCTAAGTTGATGGCTGAATTAAATTATGTTAATAACTAGAGAAAGCTAGGTTATATTTCATAGATTCCAGAGATGCTATGTTTTGCTATATTTGGAGTGGTATAAGAATAGATATGGAATTGTTAAGCCCATTGTCCAGTAAAACAACATATCGGTTTTAGGGTTAAAAACGAGGGGTTAAATAAATTAATTTGAAAATATAACCAATTAGGAAATTATTGAAGAGGAACGCGGTATACTACGCTAGCACAAAAAAAAACCTACTGCGAAATCAGAAAGCTACTCGCAAGAAGGGGATCATAGATAAGATTACCACTAGACGCGCAGTTGAGGAATCCTTCGCGCGTCGATGTAGTGGATCGTCCTCGCCGCAGTCGTTGCGTCGATGTAGTGGATCGTCCTCGCCTTGTCGTGGATCGTCCTCCCACGCCGCAGTCGCAGCAGCGTCACCGCAGTAGTCCACACGTCCAGAGATGGAACGCCGTGCGTTGGTGTGTAAGCACCTGGTCGCTCGGTAGGGGCAGCGAGAGGAGTAGGCTAGGGTTTCGAGTGAATCACTCCTAAACCGTGGGAAAGCACACCTGCACCTCCTCCTCCCTCCTTATATAGCCACGAGATGAAACCCTAAACTAGGGCCCATCAGCGTGCTAAGCCCACGAGGTTCATTAATTACGGATCCAATCCAAATTAATGCGTCCCAGCCCATTAAGTGTGTGACCCTGCAGGTTCACGTACGTTTTGGACATGGATTCGAAAAACTCCTTTTCAATCCAATAGTTGGTAGTGGCTTCTTGCAAAGTATGCCAACTCCCAAACATACTATGATCAAATCGGACAGAACCTATCAAAAGTACTCATGTAATAATCCCTTTGCCTAGTATATGAAGATTGATCTCAAGGCGAGAAGCATGTCATCCTTTGATGATTCAATCCATCTCTCGTATCCGTGATATATTAATAAGTTGTGATTGACTCCTCAATCACGGCATGGCCATGCACTTCCTTAATCATATCACACGAGTGGCCTTGTCATATATCTCCGTTTCATTGGAGTGGCAAATTCCATCTTGACTGCTTACTTCCCTCTGCACGTTTCATAGTAAACATGAAAGCTACCTTTATAACTATCCGGTTAGGAAGTAGTGTTTGATAGCCCCAAGGAAAACTATTACACATGTAGGGAATATGACAATCTCAGGTCTAAGGATCATACATCTACTAGGTATGAGATACATCGATGACACATAAGAATGAAACATTCTCGCGGTGTCCCATTATGGTCTATCTAACCCATGTTCTTCAACATGCGTCCACAATGTATAGATGATATCTCCATATCCCATGATCTATGAAGCATGATCATCGATCACTACATGTGCTGATCTATTCATCGTTGTCCTATACGATGATATCCGATCAGAGATATTTATCGAATTACATCATTAAGTAAAGAGCTTCATAAGCAAGTCACATACTTGTTGATCAATACAATGATATACATTCATTGGACCAATAATCATATTATTATTCATAAACATAGTCATGTTACAATCATCTAAATGATTGCCTCAAGGGCATAACACTAACAATTATAGGTAATCTTGTGTAGTTTTCAGAACATATATGGTTTTCTATGTTTGGGCTCTTAAGTTAGGTGTTATGGTCCTCAGACCGTCATGACAGCAAAGGGGAGATTATCCAGCGGAAGGGAAAGTTAGGTCTGAAACTGTGCGTAGGAGCAATATTGTTATATTTGATATTATGTATTGTTATGGCATGTGATTGGGTTAGTATTACCTGTTGTAGGAAATGTGACTTCGGGTTTGGTTTCAACCATTCAACACTCCGTCTCACGTGGTTAAAAAGCAAATGCACTGTAGAATGGTAGGTGGTTGGTGAAATTGTTGTTTAATGATTATGAATGATTTATTATGTTAATTTATGAGCACTTTCATATTGTTTATTTATATGATTCGTCCATAAAAACTAAGTGGCCCAACACGAGAATGAAGCTTAATATATTGAAAGATAAATATAGCATCATATGCATCATTAGATAAAGATAGATGACCTAAGTGGCATCTAGGCAATCTCACGGGAGTGGAAAGAGGAAAGACCTAATAAGATAGACACTCCATGGAGTGGAGGTTAGACCTCATTTGAATCCATTTTATACCGGTCGTCGAATTCTGTTAGGTTTTCCTAAGAAAATTGTTATATGTTTTATCCACTAGTAGTTAAGTTCTATTTCTTGGCTTGGCACAAGTTCTCTTTATCGGAGTATGAAAAAGGATGGAGCATGAGTGGTTCATCGATGGATGGACACTCCGCTATACCAGTATATGCTAAAGAGCGAAAGAGACATGTGCATGAATATTTACATTTCAATAAAGAAAGTTGCAAGTAACATTGAGTAATACGGGGAATGATATGAATGAGCTAATGATAAAAAATTGTTAATGTTTACTGTTTTATTATATACTTATTGAGACATGGACTTACCGTTGCTTCTTTAATGTTATTAGGTGATCAATGAAGGCGACATGTATGGGATAGGAGAGAGCAATCACTTCACTTGTCACATGATCACATCATTCACCACATATATTTAGTATTAGGGATCATTCTTGGATTAATAAAGTGTCTAGTTAGATTTAGTTAACGATAATAATAGTCATGTGAACTTAATTGAATTTATATAATATTCGAGAACTTTAGTTTATTATTTATTATTTATGAATCCTTATTCTTCGTCATCGCTAAAAGGTAAAGATTCCTCTTGGACGTAAGTGATTCAAGCGTTCTCAAACGTGTGCACCCGAGCACTACCAAGCATGAGGACTTGGGTATTCCCAAGTGCATGGTCTCGGTCGTGCTTAAGCGCGTGGTTCTAAGATTACTACTGTTGTTGTTCTTGTTCATGTTATTATGCAATTTCTTGTTAGAATTGTTAAATAGAGATGTTAAGTGATTAGGAAAGGTTGCTGAAATTGTTGTTAAAATCATGGTTAAATGATGAAAAAGTAGGATGTGATAATATGTTGAGCACTTAAGGTAATATCTTCAAAAAATCATGGTAACAAGTTGTATCCAACACTCCTCCACAAGATGCTAAACAAGGACAATAAGGGCACATACACGACAGTCGAACTATCAGGTAAGCACGTTTCTAGGAATTCATAATTTTTCTATTGAGGATGGATTGCTACCTAAGTCATGTGATGTTATTCTACCCAAGAACCATAGTAAGGGGAGCAGTACTACTACCACAACAAGTCTAGACCAACGCTGCTTCAATTCCAGTCCAATTCAGAATCATCCTGCTAGCCCTGATTTAAAATGATAATGACTTTCACATACGGAGTCCGTTGGAGGTGTATGAGTACTTGATTGAAATCTTACGATGAGACCTTTCCAATGGATCTAATCCCACCTTCAAATTCATTGTCTACAAATCACAATCGTTAAAGAGAGATGTTGCATCACCTATTGGGCCAACTTGGGCCTTGTAATGGTGTTTGAACCTTGAAGGACCGAAATGGCGATCAGAGGGGGGTGAATGATCCCAAATAAAATTTTGCCCCTTTCAAAATAATCCAAACAAGCCCTCAAAGAGAAACACTCAAAGGAAGCAAATGAAATGAGCAAGCTATTCTGGATGATTGGTGCTACCACTGGAAGGCCGTAGCACCGGAGGTTGGTAGTACCGCACTAAGGGCGGTAGCACCGGGCTCAAGAACAGTTGAAGAACCAGCACGAACTCGAAAAGCAAATTTTGAGGAATCTTTTGATCAGTTGAACAAAAACTCACGAAACTTGGTAGATATGATCCTAGGGATGTCAGGAACTTATTCCAACCTTTAATCGCAAGGATTGACGTCAAAGTTTCGACCTTTTTCACTTTGAAAGAAGAACACACCAAGTTTGAGCAAAATTCGAGAACTTGATCTTGGACTTGCTCGTGGTGTTTTGATGATCAAGATTATCTTGGATAACCTCCCACACGTCACAGCAAGCAAAAACACAAGTTAAAAACCCGTCAAACATGATCTAGAAGAATGATTCACTCAAGCACACAAGATCGATTTCTTGCAAGAAAAACTCATGGATTGCCTAGATGATTGAGGTAAGATAGGAAGGAGATTCATCAATCAACATCCTTGGCAAAAGAATCAAAAGCATGTAGAAGGAGAGGAGGCAAATCCAAAAGCATATAGAACAAGGGGAGGCAAATTCAAATTATATGAATGTAAATTGCAAGAATTTAAGTGCGAAATTTAAATGCATAAAGTAAATTCAAGCATAAGAGAAAATGATTTGCATTTCTGGAAGAGAGGTTTACAAAGCCTCACAACAAAGTGGGCAAAGCTCAAATGTTGGGACCAGATTTCCGAATCCGAACCCTCTGTGTATAACTTGTGCTAGTCCAGGAAAAGCTAGCACACACAGTGGAAACAGTGATGACAACACATCCATATCACGAATATTAGCCTTATGGCCAATTATTACAAATAAGCAGCATCATAGCATGAGTTCAATAAGAAACAGCGGAAACGAAATAACCAAAGCAAACTAAGCCCATCCATTTGCCCAACAAGCAATCGACTGGGGTTCGCGTCCTAGCATTCCGAATCACCTTCGTCATAACCACAAGCGTAGAAATCGTAGTCACCTTTAGCTTCTGCGAACTCTTCTGTGGAAGGTTGGGGATGTTGCAAGGGTGAGCACAAAATGTACTCCGCAAGTCTTGGAAACATAATGCATGATAACTATATGCAAGGCTAAACAATTGAAGGCATAATATGGCTCTTTTAGCATAAAGCAAAGTTTATCTGTAAATACCAATAGTAATTTCACAAAGCATCATTTGATCAAAATGTAATTGTATAGTAATTGAATTTGATATGACAATTAAAGCAGGTTCCATCTACCTGACTGGCTCCATCCGCCAAACCATAACCCGAGAGTTCCATATGCTCTCGGATTCCCAAACCATCATTGTTATTTAAAACAAAACCATGAAATCTACAATGTGCAAGCGTACCTCGCCTGCCCTTGACCGTAGGCACGGCTACTTAAGTAGTTTTAACTCTGCAGAGTGTGTACACTTTACCCACAAGACATGATCGACTCTTGTTGCCAAGCTATCAACACACTTCCTTTGGTGTGCCGACAGAGAGATCATGACAAGGCCTTTACAATGCACAACCCCACTATTAACCTCGCCCGCTAAGGTTTCACTGCTGTTAGGGTTCTAGCTGCCCAGTACAGAAGACCCCTCTTGCGCCTACCAACATCTGGCACTCACCAACTGGCGAAGCTAATAATGAGACACACAAATTATTTAGCCAAGTCGTACCCATATAGACTTGTGGTTGTACGGTAGTGCTCGGTCCATGGTAACACACGCTTCGGTCCTTAATTGACTAGGGCGGAACATTCATATACCAAGGTCTCGTGCTTTCTGCACCCACCAAACATCCATCCGCCCCGGTATAAACCATTTCCATTTTATTTTATTTAACTCACAACAGCAACACCAATTGCCGCGATTTCACAAATAAGTTTAAACAACATTTGAAATGATTCCCATAATGGCACAATACCGAAACGCTTAAGGTGGACTAAGCAATTCTACTGTTCCATGCTAATCTACTGGATATCACCAAATAAAATAGCTAATATTAACTAGGGTGACAAAGGTTTGACATGATCAATACCAATGAGGGTATAACAAATTCTGGTATATAACTATATTCTAAAACTATATTTAAAGTACATTGCATAAAAGTAAGCATGCATAATTTAAAACAATATAGGCATTTTGTAAATTTGGGATCAATATGTTCAAGAAAGACTTGCCTTCGATGCCTCTTGCTGGTTCTATCTCCGACTGTTGATTTGCTTGAACTTCGACTGCGTCGTCTACATGCGAAACGAGAACAAATAAATAAAACAAATTCAAACAAAATTAAAAAATTGAAAATAATGGTACTGGAAGATAGATCTTGAATTCAGATGAATTTAGAAATTTGAATCACTGGAATTGGAGCTCGAACGAAGGAGAACGGGCTCCTGGAAGATTCCCAGATCAGAAAATCAGAAAAATCAGAGAGGCTGACACGTGGCAACACGTGATTGGTTGGAATTTTGGGGTTTTCTGGAAAGTCAGAACAAGAGAAACAAAAGCCGACTGACACGTGGGGTCCACATGTCAGTGGCTCGGTCCACGGTGAGCTGAGTCCACCGAGGAGGAAGATGCCGACGTGGTGAACCATGCTGACGTGGTGACCACGCGGCGGGCTAGGGCTGACGTGGCACGACACATGGCGACCACGCGGGCAGGTAATGCAGCACTGCATGGGAGCCGAGGCAACGCTGAACGGGCAGGAGTTGAGGCGACACAGGTGGCCACGCGGGCGAGTGATGCGGCGCGCATCCGACGGCGCTGCTGAATCGAACAGCGGGAAGGCGAGGCCGAGACGGTGGCGACGTGGCGCGATCTGATGCACAAGCGGGACATCGGACGGCCACGGCTCACGGCGAGGGGCGATGGTGGCGGCGCTGGCGCGAGCAAGCACGGCGGCGGCGCGGGCACGCCGGAGGCGTGGAAGACGACCTCGGTCGCTCGCAAAAACTCGACGAGACGCGCTCGGATCTGGGCAAACGAAAGAGGACGACGCGGGGAACTCGACGAGACCAAAACCAACGGCGAAGGCTCACCGACGGGGAAGAAAAACGGTGTTGAAGACCAGGCACGGCGGAGAACTTCGGCGAGCTCGCGGGAGAAGACGACGGCGACTCGATCGACAAGAACTTGGGCAAAGGAGGCGGCGCAACGAGGCGAACCTCGGACGGGGGTCCTCGGGGCTTTAAATAGCCTCGAGAGGCACGCACGGCAAGGACGCCGAGATTGGCGTGGATGCAGCAGTGACACGGTTAGGGTTTCAGGCGGCGGCGCGGGCGATGGGTCGCATCGCACGCAGCGTGGCGCACGACATCGAGCAGTTGCGGCCTTGGGGTGGGCCGAGAGGAAACGTGGAGCGGGCCGGGCGAACGAGCGAAGCGGGCTGAGTGAAGGGAAAAGAAATGGGCCGCGGAAGGATTCAGCCCGAGGAGGGTTTTGGAAATTAAAACGCTTTTCGATTTAAGGAAATTCTAGAAATTCAAATAAAAGCAAATAAATAGCAAATAAATTCAGAAAAATCTCCAAAAATACAGAAAAATTCCTTGAGGCATAATGAACCCAACTAAAACTGAAAATCTTTTGTTTGATAAATAGATTAGCCAAATTAAATCATTTCATAAATAGAAAATTCAAATTAAGCTGAAATTAATTCAAGAAAAATGTAAATGGTGAATTTTCAAATTTAAACATTCTAAAACTCAAATTTTGGAATGTTACATCAAAGGAGCGGAAAACCTCTAAAACCTTGAAAAGGGGGAAGGCTACCCCTACCCTCTGTTTATACTACTCTTGGGCCACCTACCACCCTTGGATGAGTCCCTCAACCCTAGGGCACTCCATCAAGGGCTAGGATTGACCCACTCACACAACCATGCAAGGGCTAACCCAAAACCCAAAAAACAAACCGGGTTTTCTTTCACAGTTTTCAAAGCACACTAACTAGACCCTCTATCCTATCAACTAGACTGCGATCCGACGGACCTCCTTGATCCACGCAGCGTCTAGCTAGCATCTTATCCATTCCTTTTCTTCTTGGCTTGCACCGATTCAGTCTCCGATCATCTTCCGGCGATCCTCGACCGTCTGGAGCTTCGATGCTCCTCGCCTAGTCCCGGTCATCCTCCGCCTCACCATGATCAAAACCCGATGTCCTGCAACCATCAAAAACAAGAAATACCCATCACATAGTAATGTCCAAAAAGATATGAAATTAAACTCCAAAAATCATAATTTTTGGATCATTTATGCTCATTAGGGCTGATGCTACCGCCCCCTAGCCAGTAGCACCACCCTTCAACCCAAACAGCAGAAAATCCTCTCTGGAATTTTCACACCGACCATTTAGGCCGGTGCTACCGCTCGACTGGTAGCACCAGGCTACCATGGCCGGTAGCACCGGCTTGCCTGATCCCCTAAAAACACCCTCTCGGGTTTTTCCACACTGCTTGGGGCCTGGTGCTATCGTTCGGCCCGTAGCACTGGGAAAAATAGACAGAGCTCAAATTGCTTCAAATTGAAAATTCAATTCAAATCAAATTCAAATCAGAGCATACCAAGCTCAAATTTGATCAAATACTCATCACCAACATGAGTAGACCTCCACATGGTCTTTCATATCTGAGCCCAGATTGTGTGCTCCCCCTGTTGGTGCACAACCCTAGGATGGCTCCCCCTTGGTCACCACCTCCTTATAACCCTTGAAGGACCATGTGGAGGTCCATTCATGTTTGTGATGAGTATTTGACTTTATTTGAGCAAGGTGTGCTCAAGTTTGAGTTTGATTTGGATTGATTTTCAAAATGAAGCAATTTGAGTTGTCTCTGCCAGGAGTGGCAAAACCGGCCGTATGGACACGGTAGTGATGAGTTGGATGGTTTATTGCATATCATTGTGGGCATTGCTATGTGATGTGTTTCCTTGCCTTTGATGGTTGCAGGGCGACGGTGCTAGGTCATGGTGAGGCAGAGGATGACCGGGACTAGGCGAGGAGCGTCGGAGGTCCAGACGGTTGGGAAATCACCGGAAGATGATCGGAGACGGAGTCCGGGCAAGTCAAGAAGACAAGGAAAGGAGATGATGCTAGCTGTGTGTCTGTGTGCTCGATTTCAAGCTTCTCCTCGCGCCTCTCACCGCTAGGCGGTCATGCCCATCTTCAGGTACCTTCGTGCTACCACGGATTATGGTATTTGGTACTCTTCTTCTTCTTGTCTATCTCTTAGAGCCTTTTTCGATGCCGACTTTGCTGGCTGTAGGATAGATAGGAAGAGCACTTCTGGCACTTGCCAATTCATTGGCACTTCTCTTGTTTCTTGGTCATCTAGGAAGCGATCGGAGTTGCACATCCATTCTTTGAGGCCGAGTATGTTCTCAGCAGACCATTGCTCTAGCCAGGTTCTCAGGATGAGATCGACCTTGCGGGACTTTGGGTTAGATATACAGAGTGTGCCACTTTTATGTGACAACACTTCTGCTATTTGCATTGCTAAAAACCCAAAGGCAAAGATTCCGGACCAAACACATTGATATTAGATATCACTTCCTTAGAGACCATGTGGAGAAGGGAGATATCGCGCTTGATTCAGTGAGAGTGACCTTGATTAGCGATATCTTCACCAAGCCTTTGGATAGCTCCAGATTTGTTGTCTTGAGGAGTGAGCTTGGAGTCGTGAGCCCTTACGACGTTTCGTGAGGGGGAGCTGGTTTGTATATTATGTATTATATGTTTTCTTCCAGCTTTTCTTTTCTTTGTGTTTCTTCTGGGTGACTTTGGACTTGTTTTCTTGAGTTGAGTTCACTCACTTAGACTTCTGGTATGCCATGCATGGACCTCTTATCTTGTGCTTTAGGTTGCTATCATACGTGATTAGCTGTTCTCTCTTCTCTCTAGGTTGAGTTCCCTCACAGTCTTATAAGTCTAGCAGGTATTGGGCCTCCTGGGTAGACAGGGTCTGTGTGCATTCCTTAGTTGGAATCTAGAGTCAGCTTCCCTATGTCAATCTCTGGGGAAGATAAGAGCGAGTCTGAGCCGTAGTGAGTCTCTTCTATCTTATCTATGCTCAATAGCCATCCAGTTTTGCAGTTTTTCGACTTCTTCTCCTCATTCTGTTTTTCTGGTTATTATTGAGTTCATTCGTGTTTTCTTTATGCCTAATCTTGATAATAACTCAACTTTAACCAGATTTGAGCTTAAAATTGATTCATTTGTTGAGGGGGAGTTTGGGAATATGTTCGTGCATTGCATATAGAATGCATTTCCTCTTTAATGAGCTTTGTCTATTATGCAATTGATTTCTTCTTCATACTATACGCCATGCTACATCATATGGAGGAAATCACTAGCTTAGATATGTCCAAGTTCATTTAACTTGCTAAGTTAAAAAAATGAAATAAGCCTTAAATGAAAAACTTGATGAAACTTGTTGCTTTTACTTGCTAGGTTTCTTCTCTACAGGTTTGTGCCATAATTTAAGAAATTTTGGAGTTCTCTAGAATCCCTATAGCAACTTGGGTGAAACTAGTTTGATCCATGCTAGAGTCCTTCAATTGCTCATAAATCATTGTGCTAAAAATGAAAATTAAACAAAATTGACTCTTCTTGTGCACATACGACTCAACCCCTTGCATTCACAAGACCGCTTCCCATTGCACTTGGGATGAACTTGGAATACATCGTGTTTGACCTAGACCATCCTCTTAAGAGTTCATCTTGAGATGGTCGCATACGGCTTGAGTCAATTGGTTGTTAAAAGAAAATGCAAATAAATTAAAAACAAAGACATATGTGGGTAAAGAATGCAAATAATGTCAAACATTTGCACCCCGCTATGTCTTGTATGATGATGAATCAAAATTTGCATTAAGTGATAAATGAGCCCGAAGGACCTTGTATGCTCTTGTAGATTCCCCAAAGTGTTGAGTAGGTTGAACTCTAGGTTTTCCTTTTGATCCTTAGAGTGGCTATTCTTCTATTTTCGAAACTAAAGCTAAGTATTGCACTTGTCAAATCTTGCTAAAAATGATATATTCAAAACTAAGCTCGTATTTGCACTTGGACATATCTTAGTTTAGTTATCTTCTGAAATTGACAAGCTTGGTGTAATATCCTTCCATTTTGATCAATTGGATAATCTTCAAAGCTCTTTCGATTGCATTTCTAGCATACATAAAAGGAGGGAAAAAATTCTATTTTGATGCCTATATTGCCAAAAGAGGGAGAAAATGTAGAAAAGGCATCATTAAAAAAGAGAGAGAGAGAGAGATAAAAATGTGAAAGCTTTTTGGTTCTTATGATCTTTGTAAATCTTTGCTATTTTTTTATGGATCATAATCACATTTGGCACTTACGATTGGTTTTTAGAGCTTTTGTGGAAAACTTGCTCTTTTCATGGTCTTGCTCTAAATTCTTTCTGCCAACTTGGTCATGATTTTATATCTTTCTCTCTGGACCAAGTTTGGCTTTGCAATCAAATTGCTTTCTTCTTCTCTCATTCAAACTCAAATTTATGCCTTTTATGTTGTTTGTCAATATACTCATCAAGGGGGAGATTGAAGGACTATGTGGAGGTCCATCCATGTTTGTGATGAGTATTTGACTTTATTTGAGCAAGGTGTGCTCAAATTTGTGTTTGATTTGGATTGATTTTTAAAGTGAAGCAATTTGAGTTGTCTCTGCCAGAGTTGGCAGTACCGGCCGTATGGGCGCGGTAGTGATGAGTTGGATGGTTTATTGCATATCATTGTGGGCATTGCTATGTGATGTGTTTCCTTGTCTTTGATGGTTGCAGGGCGACGGTGCTAGGTCATGGTGAGGCGGAGGATGACAGGCACTAGGCGAGGAGCGTCGGAGGTCCAGAAGGTTGGGAAATCGCCGAAAGATGATCGAAGATGGAGTCCGGGCAAGTCAAGAAGACAAGGAAAGGAGATGATGCTAGCTAGATGCCGCGTGGATCAATGAGGGCCGTCGGATTGAGGTCTAGTTGATAGGTTAGCGGGTCTATGTAGTATGCTTTGAAAACCGTGCAAGAAAACCCGGTATGTATGTGGGTTTTGGGTTAGCCCTTGCATGGCTGTGTGTGTGGATTAATCCTAGCCCTTAGATGAGTGCTCCAGGGTTGAGGGACTCATCCAAGGGTGGTAGGGGGCCCAAGAGTAGTATAAATAGGGGTGGAGGGGTAGCCTCCTTCCCTGGAAGGTTTTGAGGTTTGTGAATGCTCCTTTGAGCTTTGCCCACATAAAAGTGAGGCTTTGTAACCTCTCCTTCCAAAAATGAAAGTTTTATCCATCCATCTCTGAATTTATTTTGCGCATTTACATTATGTCTTTACTTTACGCAATTTAAATTCAGCATTTACTTTCCCGCAATTACATTCTCGCAATTTACTTTCACGCAATTTGGATTTGCCTCCCCTCCTTCTAAATGCTGTTGATCTTGGATGTTTTGAGTGTGTTCATATGGTTTTACATCTCTTTTGCAGTCTTGGATTGAGTAGAGAACATCTTTTCTTTCAAGTTCCAACTTTGTTCAGAACTTGTTCTTTGCACAGTATTTAGTATTTGATATTTATAAAATTATAGAAAAATCCTTTTTAAGTGATTCTTATTGGAGGAGGTGCGTGACACTGATATCCACTTTCAGAAAAATTTTGGAGTTCACTTGTTGCACCGTTTGGGCGCTATGAGGTGAAAACCGAGCCCCAAACTTTCTGCTCGAAGTTCTTGACTGACTGTGTTCTTAGATTTTTCCTGTTTTTTATGTAAGGCTTTTTGAGGAGAAATTTGGTGGAGTTCTTCACGACTCTAATTCTCATAGGAAGAAAAATTTTCAAAATTGTTTGAGCTGCAGAAACCCACCAACCTCCTGTTCAAATTGAGGACAAGTTCTGGAAATTCTGCTTTTGCTTTTCTTAAAGTGACTTTTGTGATTTGAATTGATGTTCTTTCTAAATGCAAGAGTTGGATTGATTCCTCTTTATCTTGGACACTAGACAACCAGGATTGTGACTCAAAAATCCCCACATATTTTATGGTACTTATCCATGCAAGCTTGGGGTACACATAGTTGTCTAGTTTTTCGGGTTTTTCACGATTTCCTTTGAGCGATCTTATCGAGGTTTTTGTTGGAGTATTTTGGGGGAAAATTTATTTGCGACCATTCACCCCCCCCCCTCTGTTCGCCATCTCGGTCATGGCTGCCAATTTTAGTCCTTATGCTTGTTTCAGAAAACATCAGTTGTGTACTTGTGTCGTCTAGACCAACTACAGCGACTTCAGGTCTCTCTATTTTTCAATAAAATTACATCCTTCATCATCCAAATTCAGATTGCATTTATTTCTTTCTTACTTGATTCTTGATTGCTTGTAGGAAAGGTCAATTGTGTTAGGCATGGTTGATAACGATAAAGGGTGTGGTGTAGCTATTGCAGGACAGATTTGATCGTCTCAGTCAGGTAGCCTCATCGTCAACGTCACATCAATCAATCGTAGTTATCCCTCTCATCGGAAGATCAGGCTAAACATTTACATTAGTTAACATAATTTGTCTTATGATTTTAGCACTTTTGATATTTTTAGTATAAGATCTGTTGTAACGAACAAGTACCTTTCTAGTTTAGGAAGAGAACCAGGATAGTAAGACGGACGAAAGTCTCTGGCGTTTGTAATGGAGGATCAAGCAAACAATTTCCTGTGGAAATACTATTGCCTACCCAAGATTTCACGGGAAAATAAACATCTAGCCAAATCTCTTTGTAAACTTTCCTTCGATTTGGGAAGCAAGCATGAGAGGACAAAAGGAGAGGACCCTACCTCACTGG
This sequence comes from Otatea glauca, assembly GCA_036346275.1. Lineage (NCBI taxonomy): Eukaryota > Viridiplantae > Streptophyta > Magnoliopsida > Poales > Poaceae > Otatea > Otatea glauca. Next base: position 28,194,508 of record CM070729.1, read on the forward strand.
AGCTCGACCTTGTCCGCCTCTGCGGCGGTGCCTCCATCAGCCTATCATGCACGATGTTGCTGCCGTCGCTGACCCAGCCCGCGTAGCCTGTTAGGTTTAATCTTGTATTAGGAAAGTTTGTTTGGAAAGTGTCTGAATAGAGTCCGAGTCGAACGGAAACTTTGTTACCAAGTCGGTCTTTGAAGATTGGGCATCTAGACTATATAAGTAGTGCTAGTGGTAGTTTGTAAACTTAACTTGAGAATAGATGTAATACAAACAGAAAGAGCTTTGTAGCTCAGTGGTTTGCGCTATGCTGTGAGACCAAAAGGTCCTGAGTTCGAGTCCAGTCCTTGGCAGATTTTGCATTGTGTTGATTTTTTATTTTTATTTCTTTTATTTTTCCACAATTGGTACCAAAGCTATATTCTTAATTCGTTGCCCGAAATGATGCCGCACTCTCTGGGAAGTGGTGTCACCGGTGATGAGGCGATGTTAGGTGTGATGGCGAAGGAGAGTTCCACTATGTCGCTGCATTATCCGATGCTCATGAAGAGCAATTATGCAGCATTGTCAATCAAGATGAAGGTGTATGTGAGGGCTCAAGGACAGTGGGAAGTGATCGTGGATGGCAATGTCGATGTGCGCAAGGATCAGATGGCATTGGCGGCCATTTATGGAGGCATCTCGGAGGAAACGCTCTTCCTACTGGCCGAAAAGAAGACGGCCAAAACTACGTGGGAAGCGTTGAAGACGATGCATCTTGGCACTGATCATGTAAAGGAGGCAAAGTTATAGACCTTAAAGCTGAGTTCGAGGGGCTGCGCATGATGGAGATGGAGTCGGTCGACGATTTCACCATCCGATTGACAACAATAGTCAACAAAATCAAAAGACTTGGCGACAAGATGGAGGAAAGCTATGTGGTAAGAAAAATCCTTCGTGCAGTCCTTGGTAGGTTCCTGGAAATCATCTCCACCATTGAGCAGTTCGGCGACCTCAAGGTGATGACGATCAAGGAGGTGATCGATCGCTTGAAGGCTCACGAGGAATGGATTAGGGGATCCAGCAGCAGTGATGAAGAGCACTTACTCCTGACGCATGTCGAGTGGGAGGCCCGATCGTCGAGGCATGACGATGAGGGTTCCTTCGATGGCTTGAAAGGCGATGGTCAACGAGGCCGCAAGAATCAGAAATTTGACAAGGAGTGCCACAAGCTGAAGGAGGCAAAAAAAAGCGCTCCTTGCCGAAGCTCTAAGTGACAACGAACTGGCACTACTTTGACGCTATGTCAAGTAAGAGAGTTGAGTCCGGGACGTTCAAGAGGTGCGTTCACCGTCCTAAGTCGAGTCCATCAGAGTTGATCTGGGACATTGAGGAGATACGTTCGCCGTCCAAAGTCATGTCCGTCGAAGATGAGACAAGACATTGAGGAGATGTGTTTGACATCTTGATGTAAGTAAGATGAGTCCGGGATGTTGAGGAGATGCGTTCTCTATCCTATATCGAGTAAATGTTGGGTAAGTCATATTTGAGAACGACTACCTCAATAAGTTAGAGTTTTGTTACAAGATTAAGGGGCTGAATGTTAGGTTTAATCTTGTATTAGGAAAGTTTGTTTGGAAAGTGTCTGAATAGAGTACGAGTCAAATAGAAACTTTGTTATCGAGTTGATCTTTGAAGATTGGGCGTCTAGACTATATAAGTAGTGCTAGTGGTAGTTTGTAAACATAACTTGAGAATAGATGTAGTACAAATAGAAAGAGCTTTGTAGCTTAGTGATTTGCGCTATGCTGTGAGACCAAAAGGTCCTGAGTTCGAGTCTAGTCCTTGGCAGATTTTGCATTGAGTTGATTTTTGGTTTTTATTTCTTTTATTTTCCATCATAGCCCTCCTGGGTCGGAACGCAACTGTCGCTGCCCCATGGCCCACCCGGTCGGACCTCCACCGGCATAGCCCCATGTCCCTCCTGGCCGAATCACCACCGTCGCCTCCCCATGCCCTCCCGACTAACCACCGCTGTCCTGCCCGAAGGGCCCGCCACAGCTGTCGCCGCCCCAAGCCACAGAACCCTCCTGACTTGCTAGCCACCGTCCAACCTGAGTAACTTGCCCTCTCATGGAGAAAGGATAAGAGCGGCAAGGAGAACGAGAGCTAAAGAACAAGAATTATAAATGTTAGTAACTGAAAGGTGGGTCCTCTGATTTATTTGGCCCACCTGTTGGTGAGTTTAAATAGAGATGTCTTCGAATTAATGTTTTTATATCATTCATATGGTTCTCATTCATATGGTTCTCATTCATATGTTATTCACTACTACATTTTTTGTCACTGCATTTCTATATCTTCCTAGTGTTTTTTCCCACTCCTTTATTTTCTATTCCTACATTTCAAATAGACCTAGATGTTTTTGTGGTGTTCCTTTAAAAATCATTGATTATATAGTAGAAGTTACAAATATATAGTACATGTTAACAATATCTTGTAGCATAGATCTTGCAGCCACAACCTCCTGCCAAGACCTCGCTGCCCCATGAGTCTTCCTCACTGATGCATTTCAAGTGTTCGGTTCTTGGCAAGAGCAGCCAGGGGTGGATCTGGTATTAGAACATGGGTGCATAGATGTACACCTCATATTTTTGGCAAAAAAAACCCCAATATATAGTAGGTATATTATGTGTGTATACTAGTAAGTGGGCTGAAACTTCGTATTTCAACATTTCAGCCCGTGCCATACACTCCTTCTCTATGACTCCCAAAATTCCCTGTGTATCCCAGTTGGTAATACACGGCCCCGATCAACCCTTCGCAAGCCTAATCGACCAACTCCTTCTCCTGCTCTCAATCGGTTTGCACTCCCCCATCCTGTTACCCTCTACCCCTCTTGCTCTCTCTAACCCGTCTTTGGCAGTGGTGCTATCGGCAGGGCCAAACCGGCAAAGGCAGGCAGCAGGGTAGGCAGTCGGCGGAGGTGGCATGGCAGGAGGCGATACCGATACCAATTAAAAGCAAAGTTCAAACCACTTCTCCTTCCATTCAGCATGCACAAAATTAGAGTGATATCTGAGACAAAGCCCCAAGCTCAGAACTAACTCAACCAAACAAAGAACCTAGAGTAGTATCCCCAATGTCCCCAATTGCAGACGATGACGAAGCAATTTATGATATTGATTTGCTTCTCCATGATCTTAGAAAGAGGATTCCAATCATTGATTATAGTGTCAATGAACAAGATAAAGTCAGAAGGGGATACATCGCATTTTGTCCATATCAACCACGGCAACATAATTTTCCAACAAGAAATGTTGGAGGCATGCATAGGTTCGTAGTTTGTCTTGAATATAGTGTGGAACGAGATGTTGCTTTTCTACTTTGTTTGTTATTTAGTCAAGGATAAAACTAGTCATACGAGTGGAGATAGTTTTGTGAATAGAGGATTTAGAAATTGGAACCATAAAAATAGGTTTGACAAACATGTTGGTGGTATTAATAGTGCCCACAATGAAGCTCAAGCAAAATATGATTTCTTTATTAAACCTAAAGCATCAATTCAAGAGTCTATTGCTTCCAACACCAAATAAGACAAGGTTATGTATAAATCTCGCTTGACCTATTCACTTAAGTGTTTGAGGTTTCTTCTGGGTCAAGGGCTAGCTTATCGTGGACACGATGAAAGTGAAGAATCACATAATAAAATAAATTTCCTTGAACTTTTAAATTGGCTAATAGAAAATTTTGAAGAAGTTAGCAAGATGGTTCTAAAGAGTGCTCCAAGGAATAATCAAATGACTGCCCCCAACAATACAAAAAGAGCTCATCAACTCTTGTGCTGTAACATTCCAAAAATTTGGATTTTAGAATGTTTAAATTTTAAAATTCACCATTTGCATTTTTCTTGAATTAATTTCAGCTTAATATGAATTTTTCTATTTGTAAAAGGATTTAATTTAACGAATCTATCCATCAAACAAAAGATTTCCTTGAACTTTTAATATGAATTTTTCTATTTGTAAAAGGATTTATTTGCTATTTATTTGGATTTATTTGCTTTTATTTGAGTTTTTGGAATTATGTTAATTCGAAAAAGGATTTTATTTTCGAAAATTCCTTCGGCCCGAATCCAACTCCGCGGCCCGTTTCCTCCCCACGGCCCAACTCCTTTCGCCCTCCGCTCGGCCCGCTTCGCCGGCTGCCCGACCTTCCATGACCCGGCCGCTCGGCCGCCTCGCGCCGCGCCCGTTGTGGCGTGGGCCCGCCTATCAACGATCGGCGTGCTGTCGTCTCGAGCGGACTCGCGCCGTTTCGCCCGCCGCCACACGTTTTCGCGCCGCCGCGCAGTGTCCGTCTTGGATTCGCCCGGCATTTGCGCCTATTTAAAGCGCCGCGCCCGCTCCTCTCTATTTTCCTGAGTTTCGTCGCCCATGCGTCGCCAAAATCCAAACCCTAGCCGTCGTTATTCTCCGCCGTGCCTGAGTTCTTCTCCGTCGCCGTTTGTCGATATCGTCGAGCCTCCGCCGTTGTCTTTGGTCGCATCGAGTTCGCCGCGCCTCGCTCTTTCTTTTGCCCCTAGCCCGGTGCCGCCTCGTCGCGTTTTCCCCTTGGCCGTTCCGTCTTCTTCTTCGGCTCCGACGAGTTCGCGCCGCAGCCGAGCTACTCCGCCGCGTCGCACTGTCGTCGTGCCTGCCGACACCCTCCGCCGCGTCTCAGTCGTTCGATCCGCCTCGGCCGCTGGATGCACGCCGCGTGGACGGCTGGGATGCATCCGCGTCGCCTCGCCTCCGCACCGCGTCAGCGCCGCCTCGTTTCCAACGCCCGCGCTGCGTCAGCCGCCGCGTGGCTTCCACATCTACCCTAGCCTCTCACGTGGCACGCCACCTCAGCCGGTCTGCCGTGTCATCTTGAGCCGTCTCGGTGAACCCGGTTCACCGTGGACCGAGTCTCTGACTCGTGGGTCCCGCTTGTCAGCCAAATTCTTTTTATTTTTATTCTTTTCTAGAAAATCCCGAAAATCCAACCAATCACGTGTTGCCACGTGTCAGCCTCTCTGATTTTCTCTGATTTTCTGATCTGGGAATCTTCTAGGAGTCCGTTCTCCTTCGTTCGAGCTCCGATTCCAGTGATTCAAATTTCTAAATTCATCTAAATTCAAGATCTATCTTCCAGTACCATTATTTTCAATTTTCAATTTTTGAATTTAATTTGAATTTGCTTTATTTATTTGCTCTCGTTTTGCGTGTAGACGACGCAGTCGAAGCTCAAGCAAATCAACAGTCAGAGGTAGATCCAGCAGGAAGCATCGAAGGCAAGTCTTCCTTGAACATGTTGATCCCAAATTTTGTGAAAATGTTATGTTGTTTTCAAATTATGCATGCTTGCTTTTATGCAAAGTACTTTAAATGTAGTCTTAAGGTTTAGTTAAATTCCAGTTTGTTATACCCTCATTGGTATTGATCATGTCGAACCTTTGACACCCTAGATGATATATACTAGCTATTTTATTTGGTGATATCAAGTAGATTAGCATGGAACGATAGAATTGCTTAGTCCAGCTTAAGCGTTTCAGTATTGTGCCATTGTGGGAATCATTTCAAATATTGTTTAAACTTATGTGTGAAATTGCGGCAATTGGTGTTGCTGCTGTGATTTAAGTAAAATAAAGTGGAAATGGTTTAGACCGGGGCGGATGGTTGTTTGGCGGGTGCAGAAAGCACGAGACCTTGGTATGTGAATGTTCCGCCCTAGTCAATTAAGGACCGAAGCGTGTGTTACCATGGACCGAGCACTACCGTACAACCACAAGTCTATATGGGTACGACCTGGCTAGTTAATTCGTGCGTCTCATTATTAGCTTCGCCGGTTGGTGAGTGCGGATGTTGGCGAGCGCAAGAGGGGCTTCAGTCTTGGGCGGCTAGAACCCTAACAATGTGAAACCTTAGCGGGCGAGGTTAATAGTGGGGTTGTGCATTGTAAAGGCCTTGTCATGATCTCTCTGCCGACACACCAAAGGAAGTGTGTTAATTGCATGGCAACAAGAGTCGATCATGTCTTGTGGGTAAAGTGTACACACTCTGCAGAGTTAAAACTACTTAAGTAGCCATGCCCACGGTCAAGGGCAGGCAAGGTACGCTTGCACATTGTAGATTTCATGGTTTTGTTTTAAAGGGAAATTATGGTTTGGGAATCCGAGAGCAGATGGAACTCTCGGGTTATGTTTTGGCGGATGGAGCCAGTCAGGTAGATAGAACCTGCTTTAATTGTCATATCAAATTCAATTACTATGCTATTACCTTTTGATCAAATGATGCTTTATGAAATTAATATTGGTATTTACCGTTAAACTTTGCTTTATGCTAAAAGAGCCATATTATGCCTTCAATTGTTTAGCCCTGCAAATAGTTATCATGCATTATGTTTCCAAGACTTGCGGATTACATTTTGTGCTCACCCTTGCAACATCTCCAACCTTCCACAGAAGAATTCGCAGAAGCTGAAGGTGACTACGATTTCTACGCTTGTGGTTACGACGAAGGTGATCCGGAATGCTAGGACGCGAACCCCAGTCGATTGCCTGTTGGGCAAATGGATGGGCTTATCCTGCTTTTGTTATTTCGTTTCCGCTGTTTCTTATTGAACTCATGCTATGATGCTGCTTATTTGTAATAATTGGCCATAAGGCTAATACTCTTTTGCTTAATTAATATTATGTGCTTCGTGATATGGATGTGTTGTCATCACTGTTTCCACTGTGTGTGCTAGCTTTTCTTGGACTAGCACAGGTTATACACAGAGGGTCGGATTCGGAAATCCGGTCTCGACATGTGCCAAAGAAACCACTAGGATTATCATGGAAGACATTTGTCATGATTATTTTGCAATGCTTGCCAATGAATCTAGTGATGTGTACCAATGAGAACAATTGGCTCTTTGCTTACGTTATGTTGATAAAAAAGGTTGAGTGGTTTCTAGGTGTTATCCATGTTTAAAACACTACTACTTTTACACTTAAAACTACAATTGAGACTTTGCTTATGGATCATTCATAGAACTTGGCTAGGGTCTGTGGGCAGGGATACAATGGAGGTAGAAACATGAACGATTAAGTTAGTGGTCTAAAAAAACAAATTATAAATAAGTCACCTTCTACTTGTTATATTCATTGTTTTGCCCACCAACTTCAGTTAACTCTTTTTGCTATTGCTAAGGAGAATGGTGATTGTACTGTTTGGTTCTTTCAACAACTTACATATTTGTTGAATGTCCTTGCAATGTCTTCTAAAAAGATACAACTGTTTCAAGTAGCTCAAGCTCAACAGATTATAGAAGCATTAGAATTGGATGACATAGAAACTGACTAGGGTTGGAATCTAGAGATGGGCCTAAGTAAGTCGGGTGACACTCGTTTGGGATCTTACTATAAAACTATTATGCATGTTGTTTCTTTGTATCCTTCAATCTAGCGTGTTCTCATAAGGACATTCTCAAAGCATGGAGGCTATACATGCTCAAACTATGTTGACATCATTTGAGTCTTTTGAGTTTGTTTTTATGGCACACTTGTTGCTAACCACATATAAGTACACAGATGACTTAAACAATGCTTTGCAAAAGAAGGATCAAGATAGTGTCAATGCTATTGATCTCATTTCTTTGATAAAAACTCAATTGCAGTTACTGCGGGAGGATGATGGATGGGAAACTTTTCTTGAAAATGTCACTTCTTTTTGTGTGAAGCATGGCATCAAAATTGCTAAAATGGATGATTTTTTTAAGCCAGTTGTAAGATCCAAAAGGTTCGTCAAAAAAAATGAGAATCTCTCCATCGTTTCCATGTTGATATGTTTTTAAGTGTCATTGATAGGCAACTTCAAGAGTTTAATGATGGATTTAATGAGGTAAACACATATTTGCTTCTATGCATGGAATCATTACATCCTGTTGATCCATTCTCTACTTATGACAAGGACAACTTGGTTAAGCTTGCTAAATTTTATCTTGAGGATTTCTCAAGGATAGAATTGATGCACATCTTCTGTTTCAATGTGCACACTACATTGCCGACATATGTAGAGATGAAAGGTTTAAAGAAGTGCAAAATCTTGTTGAGCTTTTCATAATGTGTGTTAAAACAACGAATAACCTCAATTATAGACTTGTTTACATGCTTTTCAAATTGGTGTTGATTCTTCTTTTAGCAACTACTAGTGTTGAAAGAGTATTTTCTTCAATGAATTGTGTGAAAAATAATCTCAGGAGGGGGATGGGTGATCAATACTTGAATGATTGCTTGGTTACATTTCTTGAGCGAGAATGTTTTGTGCAAGTTAAGGATGATGACGTCATATCTCGCTTCCAAGCCATGAAGGAACGATCAGTTAGTGTCGGGACCTGAATAAATAAATCTGGACCCTCTGTGTATTCTGCACTAGTCCAGGATCACGCTAGTGCACATAGTCTCAACATAGATGAATATGACAATCATACACAACGAAAATATAAATAAGGACTTCATCTATTTAAATATAACTTGTTGTACGACCTTAAGGTTCACCTTATATGAATACGCCACACAGGCCTAAGACTAAGAAATAAATAAAACTGCAGCGAAAATAAATTATTAGTAGAAACCCTTCAATTTGCTATAGACAACTGACAAGGTTCGCACTCTAGTTGATCGTCTCCTCCTAGAACTCCTCGTAAGCAAGTATAGACTCCTCTCCAACTGGTGATTTTTTGTTGCAAAAGGTGAGTACATAAATCACTCAACAAGTTGTGCACAGAATACATGTCTAATATACTATATGCTTGGCTTATTCCAAATGAATGGCTGAGTTGGTTATTTTGTAATAAAGCAGCATTTACAAAAGGATAGTATAACTAGATTGAAATGACAGCAAAACAAATAATAACAATAATAAATTTCTCAGTTATTTCTCAAATGACCTGACTCACAACCTTAAATCAATTTCTATTCTTCCATAGACACACTGCCTCCACTCCCAAGTTCATTTTATTAAAATCTAACCATTGACTGTAATTCCCGATCAATGCTCAATACCACGACTACGGCTATTCGAATAGATTTCACACTCTGTAGAGCTTATACACTTTACCCACAAGATACAATTATACACCACAAAGGCGAGTGGTTATAACAAAGCCTTTACAATGCTCTGTCTAAACCCAGTACAGTCTGCCAAGGTTTCAACACTGAACGGACCGGTTACAACTATTATGACCCCCTCTTGCACCATGTGAGTCTACCCACGCACCCAGAACCCACACCACCACAACAGTACCAAAATCTAGACATTAGAAATTAATCAGCTAGTTCTGTACCATACTAGACATGTGGTTGTATGAATAACTCAGTTCAAATGCTTGCAAGGTTAAGTCCTTAATTGACCAAGGCAAGACTTAACAAAAACTCATAATTATCATTATCCATACCATCAACTTTTATTTAGCAAAAATAACAATGCGACCGCCTAAATACCACATTGGTCCACTATAAAATCACAACTCTTGCCACTTGCCTCAGTCCAAATCATTTTACCACCCTAGTTGATTACCATGCACCACGTAACATCATCAACATTGCGTGACAACACCTGACACATGTTTTCATAAAAATGTTCCATATTCCATTAAGCAAGATTAACTTTGCACACATAAAATGATATCAATAACTCGTTGAATGGCTAAGCAAACAATTCACATTCTAGCTAACCCACTTTGGTAATTAATAGTTACCAATTAATAAGGAACCATAATAGGGTGACAAATGAATTATGGTATACAAATGACAAGGTAGATATAAGTTCAATTAGGTTAAATAGCTATTCCCAAATTGATTGAAACAAGGATATATTGAATTAGCAGCATGCAATAGTTTAAAACAATATAACTTTTAAAACATGGGCTCAACATGATCAAAGCACAACTTGCCAAAAATCCCTTGATCCTACTCTGGACCTTGCTCTTGAGTAGGCTCCTTGCTCACGAACACCTCGGGTACCTCGACATCTACGTGAAATTGTATAAATAAAGCAATAAATACAAAAAAATAGAGAACAAACTCTACTCCAAAAAATAAATAAAATTCAACATTAAATAGAGCTCAATTTTATATATTTTTAGAAATAGGAATCACCTCAATCGGAGTTCGTATGAGGGAGGACGAGCTTTCTAAATATTTGAATAAATAAGAAATTAGAAAAATAGAAATTTTGAATTAAATGAATTATTTTTCAAGTGGAAAATTGAATTATGACATCATGCTGACATCAACGAACACATGGACCAAACATAGTCTGACGCGTGTCACCAGTGCATAAACTCAGTCCACGGCCGGCTCTGGTCCACCGTGGACCCACACTATTGTGTTGTGCACTAGTTGATGTAGGCAATGACGCAAGCAGCGACACGCAGCAGACCCGAGACAAGACATGTGGCTCTACTGCGGCGGTGACACATGGCATGTCCCGATCGTCGGTTTCAAATCTGGAACACTAGATCTATATCTAGCGGCAGAGAGCAAGCAACGTAGAAGCACAACAACACAACGCGTGGCACAATCTCAGCCGCGCATGCGTAGATCGATCGGCTAAAGTTGACGGTGAAGTGACGGCTCTCGGTTACCGCGGTTGCGACACGTGGATTGATCACATCTGTTCAAGACAGATCGAACGGTCCAGGTGAGGCGATGGTTGGTTGCGCAGCTCGACACGCGATAGGATCGGGTGCGTCAGTTCCACATCTGATGGTTAGCAACAAGCAGGGGCAACAATGGCAATGCGGTGGACCAACACGGTGGCAGCTTATCGGCGCTGCGGACGAAGACCAAGGAGACGGTGTTGCGGCGAATCTCCAACGACGTTTTCACCTGGAACCGAAACGTCTCAACCTGGACTTCCCAAATCCGGGATCAAACCCAACAAACGGTACTCGACGACGACGGAAACAGTGACCAACCGCGATGGCTCCCGTTTTGAACTCTAGCGAGCACTTGCACAGCTAAGACGGAGACTCGAGCGGCGTTATCTAGGGCATCGAGTGCGGCACGAGGTGAGGATCACGATGTGGGTGGTGAGGATCCTAGGGAGGCGTGAACAGCTAGAAATACGCTACGGATTCAGAGGTGGCAGTGGAGTCCAGCGGCGACACGATTTGGTGACACGGCTCCATCGCAGGTGTCCTTATGGGCATGATCTGACGGCTCACAAGCAAGAGCGACGTGGCGAGCTCCCGCGCGTCTGATCTGGATCTAACGGCCCAGATTCCACGCAGCTTAGGGTTAAGCGGAGCAGGCTGTGGCTTGGGCTGGCGACTGGGATTCCTGGGCTGGCCCGCATGGGTTTGGCCCAACACTATTTTAAAGGCTTTTTCTAATAAAAACAATTTTAGAAAATAAATAAAGCCAAACTAAATAGCAAAAATACCCGAAAAATTCCAGAACAATTTTGTAAAATATTTTAGGACATTTGGAACTCAAATAAAATATTTTTAACAAAACTTTATTTGAACTTTCATATTTTTAAAAAAGAGTTTAACAAAAGGCTTAATTAAATAAATTCAAAATAATTTAAATAAATTATAGAAAATTCGCAAAATTATAAAATGCAAAATAAATACAATAAATGCAAAATTTGGGATGTTAAAAACCTCTCCCCCTCCTTAACAGAATCTCGTCCCCGAGATTCAGGGCTGGCTAAGGAATAGGTTTGAAAATTCCAACTTCAGATCCTCTTCACGCTACCATATAGCTTCACTCTCGAAATAATTACTCCACTACACTGTGCAGAAATGCACTAACTTATTTCTGGTCCTGCAATCAGCTACATCCAAAATCTTGATTGGCTGCTCTTTGTAAGCCAAATCCTCTTGCAACTCAATTAACTCCAACGATGTCTATTCTGTAGGCACTCGAAGACACTTCTTCAACTGGGACACATGAAACACATCATGTACTCCTGCCAATGACTGTGGCAATTCTAACTGATAATTTGCCTCACCTCTGTGGTTCAAAATCTTAAATGGACCAACATATCTTGGTGAAAGCTTTCCTTTAGCACGAAACCTTCTGACTCCTTTGAGAGGGGTAACTCTGATATACACAAAATCATGAGGCTTAAAACTTAACTCACGATGACGATTATCAGCATAATATTTCTGTCTCGACTGGGCAATCTTCAATCTCTCTCTAATCATTGAAATTCGCTCCTCAGCTTTTTTAAGAATATCTGGTCCAAAGACAAGATGCTCTCTCGTCTCATTCCAATTTAACGAAGTACGACAAGATCGACCATACAAAGCTTCAAATGGTGACATTTGCAAACTTACTTGATAACTGTTATTGTAGCTAAACTCAGCATATGGCAAATATATATCCCACGAAGTGGCATGAGCTAATGCACAAACTCTCAACATATCTTCCAAAATCTGATTGACTCTCTCAGTCTGACCATCTGTCTACGGATGATAAGCTGTACTGAAATTCAAACGTGTTCCCATTACTTTATACAATTTATTTCAAAATCTTTAGGTAAATTGAGTACCTCTATCTGACACTATCTTCTTTGGCACTCTATGCAAACACACAATCCTTAGCATATATAGCTCTGCCAAACGATCTCCTGAACAAGTGATCTTAACTGGTATGAAATGAGCGACTTTGGTCAAGCGATCAACTATGACCCATATTGAATCATATTCATTCTGAGCTCTAGGTAAACCGGTAATAAAGTACTTTGAATCATGAGCTTCTTCAAGAATCAACTGCTTTAGCTCCTTCTTTATTGGTACACAAATTCAACTTTTGATCCACAAATTACCTTGATCATCTAAAGCAAAATTCTTAGCTCTACCTTCATCCATCTTGGACTTAATTCTCTCGATTTTAGCGTCATCTTTCTAACCTTCTCTGATTTGACTTCCAATGTTGGCTTTACTTCTAGGGTAGCTAGAAATCCTTCATGTACCACTTTCAATTTCAACTTTTGAAATTCCTTACATAATCCAGACTGACTCACCTGAATTAACATGTTAACACTGTGGCTTTTTCGGCTCAAGGCATCAGCTACCACATTAGTTTTCCAAGGTGATAATGAATTCCCATATTATAGTCCTTGATTAACTCCAGTCATCTTCTTTGTCTCATATTGAAATCAGACTGAGCGAAGATATATTTTAAACTCTTATGATCTGTATATATCTCACATCTATTTCTGATGAGATAGTGACGCCATAACTTCAAGGCATGCACTACAGCAGCTAATTTCAAATCATATGTCGGGTAATTCTCTTCATGCGGCTTAATTGTCTTAAAGCATATGCAACTACTTTGTCATTCTGCATTAACTCACACCCTAGTCCTTGACGCAAAGCATCACAATAGATATCAAAACTTCTGAATATCTGGCAACACTAGCACTGGTGCTATTGTTAACCTTTTCTTTAACTCTTAAAAACTCTTCTCGCACTATGGCATCTATGCAAACTTCTTTTCTTTCTTCAACAACTGCATAAGTGGTGTATCAATTGTCGAGAATCCTTCGATGAACCAACGGTAATATCCCGCCATTCCAAGAAAACTGCGAATGTAGGTCACTGATTTTGGTTGTTCCCAATGCAACACTGCCTCGACTTTACTTGGATCAACAGTAACTCCTTTATCCGTCAAAACATGACCAAGGAATTCCACTTTCTTTTTCCAAAACTCACACTTACTGAACTTAGCATACAATTGCTGCTCTCAAAGCTTCACTAGGATGAGCCTCAAGTGTTTTGCATGATCTTCCTCTGTCTTGGATTAGACACACTACTACAGAAAGGCTTATAGTAGACGCCCCAATACAGACGGTTTGAAAAAACCGTCTGTGCTAAAGAACATCACTGACGGTTCTATAGTCAAACCGTCAGTGATATAATTACAGACGGTACTCTTCATGAACCGTCAGTGATATACATCAATATCACTGACGGTTTTATTTAAAAACCGTCTGTGATATGATCTCAAACGGTTTTGAATACGAGCCGTCTGTGATAAGGTCATATCACAGACGGTTCTAACTATGAACCATCTGTGATATTACCTCAGACCAGTATATAAACATATCGATTGAGGTTCGTAGCGCAGACTTATGTGTTTCGTCTCCTGCAAACCCTAGCGATTCTTGACCTCCTCCCTGGTGCTTCGGCCTCCTCCCAGCCGCTCGAGGGCACGTCTCAGATGGCATCTCCGGCGCCGCCGCTCAAGGACGCCGTTGGTGGCCTCGACCGTCCCCTTCGTCACCCTCGTCGCGAAACCGTGACCCCTTCGGCACCGTCCTCCTCCTCCTCGTCTCCTTCGTCGGCCATCACATGGACGTCGTCCTGTCCAACTCCAACGAATGGGTGGGTTGCTACCAGATTATTCTTTGATGATATATGTTGAGTGTTTAATATTGATGTATGTTCTAAGATATACGGTTCTTGCATGGTTGTATTTGGTATTTGTATTGTGTGGATCACTATTCTCCACTAGTTTAAGGTTATTAAAACCCACTGATTCACAAGGTGCAACACAAAGAGAATGCTGAATATTTTTGTGTATGTCACAAATATTATATACAAAAGTATGAAATAAAATTGTAAAAGCAAAATAATCTGGAAATATTGCTTTGAATTCTGGAGAAAAATGCATGCTACAAGGATTGATACCATGTATCATTCGAAGGGTGACCAAAGTATATCTTAGAACATACATGATTCGTGAAGATAAATATTTTTATACATGATTCCTGAAGAAAAATATCTCTTAGAACATACACCTTTGCATTTGTCTTGTCAATTTCACATGGATTATGTATACTCATGTACTTGAAAATAGAGCCATGGAACCAGTAGGTATATTTGTCGTTGTGTTTGATGATTGATCAAGAAAGAGGATCTTGCTAAAGCATAGCTTTGTGTAAAACTGGTAGAATCGAAATTGAAACTAATTGACAAGTATCAAATAATTGTTCGTAACATGCATTAAGCTATAATGATTATGTGACCATGTGTTGTTGATGTGAATATGTGATCATGGGAAGTACATATTGTGTGAAGTAATCATGCACAGAGGCAACCACATGTTAAGTTTTGGATTAAAACCTTTGACATATGAGTTGTGAGAAAGATTATTACATTAGCCAATTGTCCCTGCTCGAAAAATAATAATGACGTGAAATCAAACTAATTCAAGAATATAATTATTGTCGATCACCAAATTAATTTCTTGTAACTTCTCTTCTCCTCTTCACATGGCTACTATTGCACTTCTTTCTTACCTACTCCAATTCTTACCTAATCCAAAACTATCTTTCTTACCTAATCCAATTCTTGACACGCTCATCTATGATCCTCTGTTTTTCCCTACACCCCGAGCAGAACTTCCATCATTAGTATCTGTTGTTCTAAATGTTCTTCTGCTTAGGTATTTCTGCAATGAAATTTACAAGGCACAACCAAGTTATAGATTTAGTAATTGAATATCTAAACTTCCTAGATGCATCGAGGCAATAGTTTGTCTGATCAGGATCGTCTTAAAATATGAAGTTTTGTAGCACTTTCATCTCTTTCTTATTATAATATTGATGGATTCTAAGGTAAAATCCATTTCATTCCAAAGTTCTTCCTGAAAGGTGTCAGGCGCTGATTTATCGTTATCACTTTATCCTCATCTCCGAATGAGAATATCATTGGCAGCCATGCATGGCGGCCAATGATATTCTCATTCAGGGATGAGGATAAAGTGAAATCGATAAATTAGAGCTTGAGAGCGTTCATGACGAACTGTGGAATGAAATGGATTTTACCTTAGAATCCATCAATATTGTAATAAGAAAGAGATGAAAGTGCTACAAAACTTCATATTTTAAGACGATCCTGATCAGACAAGGTGTTGCCTCGATGCATCTAGGAAGTTTAGATATTCAATTACTAAATCTATAACTTGGTTGTGCCTTGTAAATTTCGTTGCAAAAATACCTAAGCAAAGGAACATTTTGAACAATAGATACTAATGATGGAAGTTCTGCTAGAGGATCACAGACGGTTCTATTCATAAACCGTCTGTGATGTTGTATCACAGACGGTTCTATTTATGAACCGTCTGTGATGTTTCTATATCACAGGCGGTTCTACTTGAACACCGTCTGTGATGAGTACTCATCACAGACGGTTATAATGTAGAACCTCCTGTGATGAGAATTTTCACAGACGGTTCGAAAACCGTCTATGATGCACCCTTACATCACTGACACATTGTTAGTGACGGTTCATAAAACTGTCTGAGATGACGATTTTGAACCGTCTGAGATGATGTTTTCTGTAGTAGTGACAAGAATATCATCTGTAAATACGACAACAAACTTATCTAGGTATTCCATGAAAACCTTATTCATCATATTCATGAAATATGTAGGGGCATTAGTCAATCCAAATGACATGACTGTGAATTCATAATGTCTATATCGTGTTGAAAATGCAGTCTTGGCACATCTTCTACGCGAATCTTCAACTGATGATATCCTGATCGAAGATCAATTTTAGAGAAAATTCCAACTCCTCTTAATTGATCAAACAAATCATCGATCTTGGGTAATAGACACTTGTTCTTTATCATCACTTCATTAGGCGCACGATAATCAATGCACATCATTAAGCTTCTGTCCTTTTTCCAGACAAACAAAACAGGCACTCCTCATGTAGACAAACTAGGTCTTACAAAACCATTTTCTAACAACTCTTCAATCTGTTTCTTCATTTCTACCAGCTCATCGGTAAGCATCCGATACGGTCTCTTGGCTATTGGGGCTGTACCGGGAACTAATTCAATCACAAACTCAATATCTCGGTCTGGTGGCATTCCAAGCAACTCTTCAAGAAAGACATCTGGGTATTCACTGACAACTGATACTTCATCTAAACTGACAGCCTTAACACTATTAACCACCATCTGACCATTGCGAACTATGGTGCTTGAAGCTCCACCCTTTCGCCTCTTGGGCTTTCAATTGACACAACTCTTCGATCACAATCCAACACAGCCTTGTGTTTGGATAACCAATCCACTCCAAATATAACGTCTAATGTCTGGGTATCCAAAATAATAAGGTTTGCTAGGAACTCTATTCCATCAATGAGCAACTTAACTCCCAAACATCCTAGGTTAGATCGAAGTTCTGATCCAGCGGATTGAACTAATAACTTAGACTTAAGGTTCATAATATCCAACCTATTTCCAATAGCAAAATCTCAAGAAATAAATGAATGCAAAGCTCCAGAATCAAATAAAACTGTTACAGGTACTGAGTTAACTAGGAACTTACCCAGTACGACGTCTGATGCTTCCTAGGCATCATCAGTCGTGATGTGGTTGACACGACCTCTCACCGTGGCACACTCTAGACCACTAGATCTATATCTAACAGCGGAGAGCAAGTGATGCAAAAGCACAGCGACGCAACGCGTGGTGCAATCTCAGCCCCACATGTGCAGATCGGATGGCTGACGTTGTCGGTGGAGCGGTGGCTCTAAACTCAAGATAGATCGAACAGTCCGGGTGAGGCGACGGTTGGTTGCGTAGCTCGACACACGGCAGGATCGGGTGCGTCGGTTCCACATCGGATGGTTAGTAAGAAGCGGGGGCGGCCATGGCACAGCGGCGGACCAACACGAGGGTAGCTTACCGGCGTTGAGGACAAAGACCAAGGCAACTGTGTTGTGGCGAATCTCCGGTGACGTTTTCACCTGGAATCGAAATGTCTCAACGCGGGCTTCCCAGATCCAGGCTCAAACACGGCAGACGACGCTCGACGATGACAGAAACGATGGCAAACCATGGTAGCTCCCCTTTTGAACTCCAGTGAGCACTTGCGCAACAAAGACGGCGGCTCGAGCAGCGTTATCTAGGGCATCGGGTGCAGCGCGAGGTGAGCATCACGATGCGGGTGGCAGCACTTTAAATAAATCCATAGGGAGGTGTGAACGACCGAAAATACACGACGGATTTGGAGGCGGCAACGCAGTCTAGCAGTGACATGGTTTGGCGACGCGGCTCCATCGCAGGCGTCCACGTGGGCACGATCTGACGGCTCACATGCAAGTGCGACGTGGTGAGCTCCCGCACGTCGGATCTAAATCTAACGGCTCAGATTCCATGTGGCTTAGGATTAAGATGGGTGGGCTGCGGCTTGGGATGGCGGCTGGGATTCTTGGGTCGACCCGCATGGGTTCGACCCAACACTATTCTAAAGGCTTTTTCTAATAAATACAATTCTAGAACATAAATAAAGCCAAAATAAATAGCAGAAATACCCAAAAATTCTAGAAAAAATCTGGAAAATATTTTAGGGCATTTGGAACTCAAGTATAATATTTAAAAAAAATTATTTTAAATTTTTAGATTTTTAAAAAGACTTTAACAAAAGTCTTAATTCAAATAAATTCTAGAAAATTCACAAAATTATAAAATGCATAATAAATCCAAGAAATGGAAAATTTGGGATGTTACTGTTAGATTATAATTTTCATAATTATTTAGTAATCTTTCTAAATTATTTCAGATATTGTCTCTAATAAGAACAATTTGTACTTTGTATTTTTACTATTGTCAATATTTATGTTTTACATTGAATAATATTTTTGTAACTCGGAATACCCATTCTGAAAATCCTGAATCTGGTACTCAGAGCAGCAGCATGGCACAACCGCCGAAAAGGAAGACTTAGTCAATAATTTGGATGTTAAGGATGACTAGTAAGGTGCCCGTGTGTTACAATGGGGTCCCAAAAGTGGGTGATCATATCATCTATTGTGAACCAAATCGTGAAATGAACATTAAAATTCTCATATACACATATAAAGCAAAGTACACATTTATTAGTTGATGTTGTTTCTTGTCCAACATGAATGCAAAGAAAACATCTTAGTACATAAAGGAGGAATTTTTTTAAATAATAAATTTTTTAAAGATGTTTGCAGAAATAGTGTAACGCCCGTGAAGTTAAACAGTTGCTTTTTGGGTTTGTTTTGAAAAGATTCGATTTCGTATTTTGATGGTGGCTTGTATGTGTGACTCACAGGGATGCGTAGAGCTCATCGAATGTATTCTTGTGTGACTACTTATGCGTTTTATTTGGAGTTTGTATCGTAGAAGTCTGTTTTGACGTTTAAGCTAAAAAAAAGGAAACCTTAACCCTAATTTTTTCCCCTTCCTCTTTTATCCCCCTCCCTTTCCTTTTCTCTTGATTCCTGACTGCACCTATTCCCCTTGGCTGCCCCAATTTCTTCCTCATCCTGCAATCTTTGGGCTGCTGCTGCTGCGTGTTTCGAGGGAGGAAGGAATTCTCGGTAAGATTATCTGAATATAGGTTATTTTTGGGTGTATTTAGGGCTCTGATTTTGTAGGATTTATTGGTTGGAATCCTTTGTTTTGGTTCTTAGATTAGTTGGATCAAGGAAATTGTTTGTGTTGGGCGAGATCTGTTCTCGGGCAGAACAGACCCCTGGATTAGGGTTGAGTTTTGGGGATCATAGAACTCCTGGAGGGTTGGCTGTTGAAAATGTTGTAGATCGTCGTCTTACCTTTCATTAGAGACCAAGAAAATGATTTTTCGTTGGGTAGTTTAAAAGTGTTATGGCTATTTGTTTGCTTGCTGTCCAGAATCAGATTCGTTTGGCAGAGTCTGCGATAATCCTCTATTTTGGGCTACTTAGAAGAAAATTTTAATAGTTTGGCTGTAGACAAAATTTTAGAGAATTTCATAAGAATTTTATATTGGTAAAGTGCAAAATTTTTTGTTGGGTAGAACTCCATATATGAATTTCTGAAGCTTATTGTTTTACTGTCATATTTTGTAGTACAGGTTCATGCCTTATTTATGCCATCTTATTTATTTTTCCTCCAAACAACCATAACTAAGAAGTGGTAGAGGATATAACTGTTTATTCGCTGGTGAAATTTCAGAATTTTATGATGAGTAGTTTTGGAGATATTCAGGTCGGAATGTCTTCTGGTCAAGATTGCTCACAGATTCTTAGTGCTGTCTTTAGAGGCCATTTAGGCAATCATGCATGCATTTTAAAATTATGGATTCTCCACGAAAGTTGTAGCCCTCATTCTGAAGTTTTCAGAAATGTATATGTTTACTTTCATAGCTGTGGTATAAAAATAGATACAAAAAAGACAAGTACTGCTGCTTCTACCGATCGATTGCGAAGCATATAGTTTGTTGGCGTTTCTTCCTTTGCGGGAGTTTTGGGGGCGTAGGATCATGTTGTTTACCTTTTGTTTATGTGTTTAAAGTGTTGGTGCCGAGAGGTGGTTGTGAAACAGGTGGTGGTGCTTCGAGCCACACTTGGATTGCCGTCCACATCGTCGGAGGCAAGTAAACGTACCGGTGGTTGCTATGTTTTTAACTTGTTATTTATTATGCCTAATCCTTAAGTTTTAATACAATCACCAACCTTATATGACTAGTTCAAATTGATGCTTTATTTATGTTGTGACATATTTCATGTTGAAGTATGCCCACATGCCTTGTAGGTCGAAGCTTTCGCTATATGTTGTTTATGAAGATTTATGCTTTTATGTTGACTATGGTAGTAGAGATGGCTTTGATGATGAGCCTTTGTCAGGCTATGGCCTTTGTTGGGTTAGAGGAATGAGGTTTGCTAAATCATGCTAAGTGAAAGATAAATTTGAAGCTGTAGTTTTCTCTCATATATAGATATAGGTTGTGCCTATGTCTTTGTAGCATGAGGATAGTTGTTTAATGTAAGTTCATATCTTGGCTACTTTATTTGCCATGGAAGTTTCGTTAACGCGGTCTTTTGTCCAACACCTGATGTGTTAGATGAAGAAGTGAATTAGAAGTTACTTTAAGTGTAGCACTTAACTTGTAGATGGTTTGTGTGGGAATAGTTTTTCGTATGAGATCTTATGGAGTAGCCTCTTAGTCCAATTTCAGTACGTTATATATGCTGCTATATACCAAAGATCATAGCTTATATTGTTTTATCTTGGAAGTATTACTTATATGTTGATGTTAGTGGCATATGCTTACTTGTTGCCGGTTGTGGAATATCATATTACTGTTATGCATATTGAAGTTCATGGTAAATGTGAATGTCATATGGCATTTGAAGTGCATCATTTGCATCACATTGCATTTGCACATGCATTGAAAGTTATGTCGTGATCTTATGGTTGTGACCGTACCGGTACAACATCGAAGGATGCAGCTCCATACCTCGTTGGGTATGCAGGCATGAGTCATATGCATTCATACGCATTCATATGTATTGTTGTATGGAATTGAATGTGGTATTTGTTAATGTTGCATTGGAAGTTATTATGAGACGCAATGCTTCTCCGTTGTTATATCCATTGTGGCATGACTTGTGGATTTATAAAGGTACTGAAGTCATATGTGGTTTTCAATTGCATCTACATGCACTTTAATTGCATTGTAAGGATATTCCATTTTAATTATGGTTATCAGGAATTATTTGCAGAACTTCTGCAATATCTTTACATACAGCTATTATGCGGTTATATATGTGTTGATGGGTTTTTTTGTGGGCGGTTTTCTATTGCTCCTTCTGCAATTTAACTTAATTAGTTAAGTAAACACATAACTTTGGAACGGTTTTTGTTGCCGTTAACATGACCTACATCTTGAGTAGTGCTCTATGTGTAATGAGAGATTAAGTAGAATTTTTGAAATTGTAGTACCATGGTTTGATCTTAAGTAATTTTTTTATGATGATGGTTGACCCTTATGCAATCGTATGTTGTAGCCGTTTCACTTTAATTCCTTAATTTTGATTAGGAAATAATGTCTCAAAATATTGAAAAATGAAACTGCTATGAAGGTTGATGTTATGCTATTATCTTCATACATAATGAAGCATTGAATTGTTGTCTAATCTATTGTGATTTAAATAGCTTGTTAAAGCCAGTTTACTTGTTGAGATTTTATATCTCACTCTTGCTTTATCATTCCAAGTGCTTGAGTGGATGTTTTTCTTAAAGGGATGGGAAGTAGCAATACTTCTGCACGTTCATGTTATCACCTAATCTTTTAATGTTCTGCTATAAAAATAAG
This sequence comes from Otatea glauca, assembly GCA_036346275.1. NCBI lineage: Eukaryota > Viridiplantae > Streptophyta > Magnoliopsida > Poales > Poaceae > Otatea > Otatea glauca. Next base: position 28,216,620 of record CM070729.1, read on the forward strand.
CATGTAATCACTACTACCTGGTTTAAGATGCTTAAATGAGACTTAGAGCTGTTGACTTTGATATACCTATTCCTGCTTAAGGTGTTAAACATGATAGTGTGTTGCTTATATATATCTGTATTTATTGTTGCTTTCGTGTTGCCTTTGTTTTTAGAGGAGGTGCTGCCAAAATTTTACATTTTAGCATGGTTGTAAGGTAGTTTAGTAGCATCTTAGGCATTTGTGGGTCCTGGGGTGTTACAAATAATATGCCAAAATAAAAAATAACATAAATACCCCTCTATAGCCATTTGAAATGGTCTTTGTCACCATTTCAAATGGCGATAGAGAGCTGTCGCCAACGGTTAAATGGCAACAGAGCCATGTTATAAAAGTGGCCGAGTGCTACTCGGCCAGGATAGCCACCGCGCAAGAAAAAAAAGACAGGGAGAGGGAGAATAGAAGGAAGCAGAGAAGAAAGAGGAGGGGAAGGGGAGAAGAAGAAGGGAGGAGGAGGAATAGGAGGAGGTCGCCAACGTCATAGGTATGAATTTTTTCATATCAAATTATAGTTTGAAACATGACTTAGCAACCAGATTAATTAGATTTGTATGTAATTAGCTATGTAAAGTAGCAATAGTTGTGTAGATAGATGACTTAGCGACCAGATTATTTAGAACTGAAAGTAATTAGGTGTGTACTGTAGCAATAGTTGTGTACATATGTATACGTATGTAGGTATTATAGATTTGCAATACTATTGTTATGGCTTAGGATGGATTGGATATTTGTCAGATTGTATCAGATCGAAAACTTCATAGCAATGTTGGCTCATTACATGTTCATCATGAATGTTCAATTTTTTATGTTTACGTTTCTATCTAAGAACTTATTTTGTATGTCATTACTAGTTACGATTTGAAATGTTCAATTTTTATGCCCCCGTTTTGTAGCTATGAACTCATTTTTTTATCGTACTAACAGTGAACACTTGAATTGCAGGTATGGCGAGAGACAAGGCATGTGCACAGCCGCAGCTGGGACATCACACGCATAGAGCACCCCTCCTCCTAACGTGCCAGGGGGCTTCAGTTGACAGTATTCGACACCATATGCCCACATGTTTCCAGGTACACCTTTGCGATATCACCTCTTCTGCTACATTCGGTACATTCTATTGTGCACTAATATAAAAAGTTCTTCAGTCGGTGACAATACACCACAGGAGGACACCACAACACAATCCGACGACCTGAACTACGCTAAGGACCTAGTGGACAATTGGCTCGCCGACATCCCCCTTTAATCCCTGACCAACGTACTCGGTTCCTCGCAGCTCCCTAATGCGCTCGAACAGAGCCAGCCATCATAGGTTGCCTTGTTACTTCGTCAATATTGGTACGTCCTTCTAGGAGCACTTGGGGAGTGCCATCAGACTAGCTGATGTACCCATTCGGGCATGAGCAGCGTCGCCAGGCTAGTAGGCCTGGCACCACACGGGGTGTTGCACCACAGAAGAACCGCAGCTAGTATTTGTTTTTTCCTTTTTAACTACACTTTCTATTGTGGACGATTACATTTGCATGCTCCTAACTTTTGTTTCTTTGCTATTATAGTACTTTTTCTTTATTACTGTTTGTTTGTTATTTTTTTAGCTTGTTATCGATGTCTAAAATCTTTTTATTTCTCATTTCTCACTTGCTCAACCGCACCGAAGCAACATCATGCTACGACAATTCCTCATCGTCAATCGACAAAACCGCTAGGAATTTTTTTCAATTCTTTTTTCGAATGTTGGCGATGTCCTCCTCTATTGCAGTGTAGGTCAATATTTTCATACAAATTACTATTTCAAAAAAACAAACAGTTTCTCTCCATTTTAAATGGGAAAGCAATAAAATTTGTATAAATAATATTGAAGGACCATGTGGAGGTCCATCCATGTTTGTGATGAGTATTTGACTTTATTTGAGCAAGGTGTGCTCAAGTTTGAGTTTGATTTGGATTGATTTTCAAAATGAAGCAATTTGAGTTGTCTCTGCCAGGAGTGGCAGTACCGGTCGTATGGACGCGGTAGTGATGAGTTGGATGGTTTATTGCATATCTTTGTGGGCATTGCTATGTGAGGAGTTTCCTTGTCTTTGATGGTTGCAGGGCGACGGTGCTAGGTCATGGTGAGGCGAAGGATGACCGGGACTAGGCGAGGCGTCGGAGGTCAGACGGTTGGGAGATCGCGGAAGATGATCGGAGATGGAGTCGGGCAAGTCAAGAAGACAAGGAAAGGAGTTGATGCTAGCTAGATGCCGCGTGGATCAATGAGGGCCGTCGGATTGAGGTCTAGTTGATAGGTTAGCGGGTCTAGGTAGTATGCTTTGAAAACCATGCAAGAAAACCCGGTATGTGTGTGGGTTTTGGGTTAGCCCTTGCATGGCTGTGTGTGTGGGTTAATCCTAGCCCTTAGATGAGTGCTCTAGGGTTGAGGACTCATCCAAGGGTGGTAGGTGGCCCAAGAGTAGTATAAATAGGGGTGGAGGGTAGCCTCCTTCCCTTGAAGGTGTTGAGGTTTTGATGCTCATTTGAGCTTTGCCCACATGAATGTGAGGCTTTGTAACCTCCTTCCAGAAATGAAAGTTTTATCCATCCACCTCTGAATTTATTTTGCGCATTTACATTATGTCTTTACTTTACGAATTTAAATTCAGCATTTACTTTCCATAATTACATTCCATAATTTACTTTCAAGTAATTTGGATTTGCCTCCTCTCCTTCTAAATGCTGCTGATCTTGGATGTTTTGAGTGTGTTCATATGGTTTTACATCTCTTTTGCACTCTTGGATTGAGTAGAGAACATCTTTTCTTTCAAGTTCCAACTTTGTTCAGAACTTGTTCTTCGCAAAGCAGTCAGTGTTTGATTTTTGTAAAAATATAGAAAAATTCTTTTTGAGTTATTCTTGTTGAAGGAGGTGTGTGACTCTGATATACACCTGCATAAAAATTGTGGAGTTCACTTGTTGCACCGTTTGGGCGCCATGAGGTGAAAACCGAGCCCCAAACTTTCTGCTCGAAGTTCTTGAGCATACTGTGTTCTTAGATTTTTCCTGTTTTTTCTGTAAGGCTTTTTGAGGATAAATTTGGTGGAGTTCTTCACGACTCTGATGCTCATTGGGATAAAAATTCTCAGAATTTTGTGAGCTGCAGAAACCCACCAACCTCCTGTGCAAATTGAGGACAAGTTCTGGAAATTCTGCTTTTGCTTTTCTGAAAGTGACTTTTGTGATTTGAATTTATGTCCTTTCTAAAAGCAAGAGTTTGAATTGATTCCTCTTTATCTTGGACACTAGACAACCAGGATTGTGACTCAAAAATCCCCACATATTTTATGGTACTTATCCATGCAAGCTTGGGGTACACATAGTTGTTTAGTTTTTCGGGTTTCACAATTTCCTTTGAGCGATCTTGTCGAGGTTTTTGTTGGAGTATTTTGGGGGAATTTTTATTTGCGACCATTCACCCCCCCCCCCCTCTGTTCGCCATCTTGGTCCTTCAAATATATCGACAATTCTGAGCATGAAAAAATTACACAAATAATTTGCAGCAAAAAATTGACAAAAATATCGGTTGCCATTTCATTTGATGATAGAGTCATTGCCAAATGGACTAGCGATAGGTAGGTATTGTTGTCATTTTTGGTTTCGGCATATTATTTTCTGCAAATATTAATAAAAAATATATTATTTTTAAAATTTTCATAAAGGTGAGGGCTTTCACTATTATAATACCATTGTGATTGGTCGATTGATGCAGCTCACAAACTCAGATCATATGCCGATATATTAATTAAGTCCAAGCGAAGTTTGTACATGTACATAGCTCTCTAGTAGCACGTCTTTACCAATGTAGAACTCATCATTAATCAATTGATCATTCTTAGTACCAACATCAACAAACTAAAAGATGGTGATAGTTGATTGTATCTTAAAGCATGTCTTTTTGTGGCTTCATGTAAAGTTTGTCATCAGTTCTTCAGGCAATCAAAGAAATAATTGATTATTAGCAATGGTGGCACAAGAATGATAGATTAATAACAAAAACAAACTATTTGGTCTTTACTAACACAAGATAAAGCCTTTCACCATTCTACCCAACAATCTGGAAAAGGGAAAATTGCTACTTCAGACTACAGCAAGAAGACAAGTACAACTATCCCTGTGTTTCCTAAATCGATCAATACATCGGGCACGCTAGAACAAGGACACAATAGACAACCAAGGAAATATTAAGACATCAACTCATAAAAGCGTCTATACAAACAAGCAACTAATGGGAATGCATTGTCACTAGAACAAATAGATAATCAAGGCAGCAGGCGTGTATCACAAATACCATGTGGGTGTTGTAAGTTCAAGCTCCATTAGTTTTGGTGATTGGTTTAATATTAATGTTTAATCATTGTTTAATGACAAATCTAATCATTATGAGAGTAACATGTTTAATTGAGCCTTATTCTTATTAGTCTCATATTTGGATGGAAAATGGAAAACCTAAGGTATGCACTTGTATTCACTCTATTGTCTTAATGCATACTTAGGATTCAAGTTAAAGTATGAACTCTTCCATTGCTTTAGTCCAAATATGTGCATTATGTTACTAATTCATAAATACATGAATGCACACATCTAGGGGGAGTTGATAATTTAACTTGATGTTTCAATTGTATTGATTCATGTCCTCTTATCATATAATATGAAAAATCAAGACCTTGAAACAATCATTTGAGTATATATAACTTGTGTAGTTGAGTATACTCATGCAAATATAGGATAAACTCAAAAGCTATCTAAGATTGACTATGTGCATACTAGTTCCATGCTTAACTATCTAGATGCACATATCAAATGGAGTTTATTCTATAGATGATGGTCTCAAATGTATTGATCACTTTCCATCATTCAAACATATTGGATCATCACTAACCATCATATTGAGTATATGAAACTTGTGTAGTTATATATACTCATGTCAATTTAAATGTAATTTAAATTGAGTTCGGTTGTCTCTTAATCAAATCAAAGAACATTTCATCATGTGTTGATGGTGTCTCTTTGTTGATTAAAGACAAGCGAAAAATTCTTGAGTATAATGAAGCATTAGTTGCATCAAAGTACTCAAGACACAATTAATCTTTCAAATTGATTTGGGTTGTGCTCAATCAATCTTGGAGGCATCCATTATGTGTTAATGGAGTGCGGTGATGATTGAGACAACCGTGTTGTTGGACTAACATCTTCCATGAGTTGTGAAGTAGGTTGAGTCCAAGATGATAAAGAATCAGGAAGAAGAAGAAGTCATCGTGTATTGATGAGCTTCAAGAGGTGATCCCGAAGTGAAGAGAAGGGCTAGAGAAGGTTCATCATGTGTTGGTGAACAAGAAGAAGAAGATTTGATCCCGGAGAAAAGATGATTGGACATCATAAAAACTCCAAATGGATCGCGTGCCGCAAAGGTATAGCTAGATAGGCTAAAGAGTGTAGTTTAGATCGCCGTACTATTAAGAGGGGTTGAGTCTTTTAGCTTGTGCTTCATCATGTGTTGATGAACTCAATCCGGTTCACTCTAGCTCACTCTCTTGGTTGATGTTTGCATGAAGCTAACCATTTGGCATGTGTTGTAGATGGGTGAAGCTCGTGCATTGAATTTTGCATGAGCGAAGTATCTGCATGTGTTGAAAATAAGGGTGCTCATGCTTGCATCTTAATTGAATCTTATTTGATTTGGTTTTTTGCTTGAAGCTAAGTTTTGCATGTGTTGCAAAAGGAGAGAGCTCAAGCAACTTGATTTGTTGTGGTTGTTTGCATGGTGCTAGAGATTTGCATGTGTTGCAAATGGAGAGCTCATGCTTTGGTGTTTTAGCTTGTGATTGGGTCATGTGTTGATCATCACAAGGCTAAGCTTGGTTTGGTTGCAAAATGTGTTTTTGCAAAGTGTTGATTTGTTATTTGCAAATGTGTTTTGCAAATAAGCTAGAAGTTATGAGGTTCGATTCTAGAGCATGTGTTGGCATTTGCAAATGAGTTTTGCAAAGTGTCGGGATCATGTGTTGATCCTTACATGGCTAAAAGGATTGAATTTATAAGTTCGTGGTTTATTTGCGAATGTGTTTTGCAAATAAGTTGGAGTTCTTATTTGCAAATGTGTTTTGCAAATAAACTTGAGATTATGGGTTTCGATCCTAGAGCATATGAATAGGGTTTGCAAATGTGTTTTGCAAATTGACTTGATCATGTGTTGATCATCACATGGCTAAAAGGATTGATCTCATAAGTTCTCGGTTTATTTGCAAATGTGTTTTGCAAAGAAGTTGTGCTTAATGAGATTCTTTGGAATATGTGATTAACATGTGCAAATGTGTTTTGCATAGTGTTGTGATCATGTGTTGATCCTCACATAGCTCAAAGAATAAATCTTTAATGGTTTGTAGAAAAGTTTTTATGAAAAACAGTGTTTTCTCCCTAAAGCCGGTCGTACCGCCCGTGTAAGGCGGGTAGCACCGGGGGTCCGGTACTACCGCAGTTTGCCGGTCCGGTGCTACCGTCTCTCTGGTCGGTGTGAAAAATCCAGAGAGGGATGTTTTTGGGCGGATTGGCAGTCTGGTGCTACCGCTCCTCTGGCCGGTGTGAAAATTCCAGAGGAAGTGCTTTGAGTTCGGCTTTGGTCCGGTGCTACCGGGGTAGAGGCCGGTGCTATCGCCTGAGCGGTAGCACCGCTCCTAGTTGGCCGGTGCTACTGGATTTCCTGCAACGGCTAGTTTTGTATCCGTTGGCGAGGAGGCCAGTGCTACCGGGCCTAGTAGGGCGGTAGCACCGGGTTTGCTGAGTTTTTCTAGATTTCGCCCCCAACGGCTAGTTTTGGCTTGGAGGCTATAAAAGGAGGCCTTAGGGGCATTTCTTGGTTGCTGAAATAAAGTGTGAATTCTTGGGGGTGAAGTGCGTGTGTTGCCTTCTCCCATTTTCCTCTTGAGCTAAGAGTGAGCCCTAATTGCATGTGTTGCAATTAGGAAGTGGATTGAGAGCCTCTTGTGCATGTGTTGCACTTGAGGAGGATCGTATTGCATGTGTTGCACTTAGGAGGTCACCGGAAGTGCATGTGTTGCACTAGGTGAAGTTCAAGCGGAAGGGCTTGACTTGTTACTTTTGGAGGTTGTCGCCTCCTAGACGGCGTAGAGCGTCGTGCGCGGTGAGCTTCTCAACGGAGGTTGTGAGAAGTCCCAGCGAAGTTTGTGAAGGTTGGAGCTCACCTACCCGGGAGGGAAAAGGAGCTACCACTAGTGGATTCGTGGTGGGCGCTCAATTCGTGGAGTCGGTCCAATTCGTTTGGGCTAACCTCAACGTGGACTAGGGGAGACCGGCAAGTCTCCGAACACCACGGTAAAAAGTATCCTGTCTCTTGTGCTTACATTGAATTCATTATTTATATTCAAGCAATTTATATTCATAGAATTAAATTGATTGATTGCTTGTTTTTAGGATTGCAATATTTGTTAGAGACATAATTAGTTAGTGCACATAGTGAGCCTAGTTGATTTAGGCTTTAATTGTCAAAACCTTAGTTTATCGCTCCCGCATTAATTATTGATAAGGTTTTGGCATAAGGGTAATTAGGGGTGAATTGCTTTGTAGAAATTAGTAGAGCGAACGAATTTTAAAAGCCGCCTATTACCCCCCCCCCCTCTAGTCGGCATCCTCGACCTTACAATTGGTATCAGGGCTTGGTCTCTCATTTTATTAGACTTAACCGTCTAGAGAGTAAAGGATGGCGACTAGTGGATTAGTGCACTACACCGATTCACATATCTTTGATGGATCAAATTATGCTTCATGGAAATTATTTATGATATCTCATTTTAAATCCATGAGCCCCAAAATATGGTGGATCGTAGATGTGGGCTTTTCTTTCGGTTGAATGAATTTGCTCCAACTAAAGGAGAAAGAAATGCCTACATCTCGACGCTCAAGCTACTAATGCTTTATTTAGTTTTGTGAGCATAGATGTTTTTAATTCAATTTGCAATCTCAAGAGCGCCCATGAAATGTGGATCAAGCTTCAAGAATTATTTGAATTATCCACATCAGCAAACAATGATTGCATTGAGGATTGGACATCGGTAGAAGAAACCTCCACTTCTACGTCAAGTGATGAAGATACCTCAACCTCGGCCTCAAGCGATGATGATCATCAAATTCTTTCATCGTTAACTCGTTGCTTCATGGCTAAAGGTAAAATTGAGGTAAGTGATAGTGATGAGGATGATGAGCCCTCCTATGATGAATTAATGAACATGCTAGGGAAGCTAAATAATTATCTTGGGAAGGAGAAAGAAAAATATAAAATTTTAAAGCTTGAACATGATTCTCTTCAAAATGATTATAATGTGCTTAAAGAAAATCATGAATCTCTCCTTCTCAAAGAACTCACTAAGCCTAGGATGGACATAGGAATTACATGTGATTTAATTGATAATATGCCATGCTTAATTTCAAATTCTAGCATTTCATCTAAAATTAATATGTCCATCTCTAGTGAAGATATGCCTTGTTGCTCTAGTTCAAATATCGCTTCTACTTCCTCTATGTCTTGTGAGACTAATCTTGTAGAGGAAAATAAAAAGCTTAAGGAACAAGTCACTCAATTAAGAAGTGACTTAGAAAAGTGCTACAAAGGAAAGGCCACCCTCGACAACATTCTAAGCAATCAACGGAAGTTGGTTGATAAGAGAGGGATCGGCTACATCTCCAAGAAGGAGAATAGCAGGACAAGGCACAACGCAAGACACTCGAAGACCATCAAGTACTTTGATTGCAACAAAAAGGGACACCTCGCCTCCATGTGCCCTAACAAAGTGGAATTCAAGCCACAAGCATCAACTATGAGGCAAACCGGCAAGGAGCAAGTCAAGACGGTCAAGAGAGGGCCAAATAGCGTGACATGCTTCAATTGCCGGGAAAGAGGACATTTTGGTAAGGATTGTCCCAAAGGTACTACTCCTAAGCCCATTATTTTAAATGATCATTATTTGCTTAGGAAGGACAAAAATGACAATGTGTTTGCCAAGTTTGTCAATCCTCCTAAGTCTATGCAAAATAATGAAAATCATTTGCTTAGGAGAAATAAATATATAAATGTGTTTGCTCAAAAAGTTAGATTTCCTAAGACTGAAAAATCATGTTGATCATGTGCTTAGGAAAAATAACAATAGCAAAACATTTACTAGATTTGCTAGATCCTCTAAGTGTTTTCATTATAATGATCATCATGTGCTTAGAAAGGATCAAAGTAGAAATGTGTTTGTGAATTTTACTAGACCTCCTAAGCCTTCTCATTACAATGCAAATAATTCGCTTAGGAGGAATAATAACTTCAAACCCATTGCTAGTCGTGTTAGTTCACCTAAGACTATAAATGTTAGGGCCATTTGGGTTCCTAAATCTATTGTGACTAACATCTTTGGACCCAACAAAAATTGGGTACCAAAAAGCGCCTAAAAGAATTATAGGTGCTTGGAGATGCATTGGAAGTTTTGGCTTGATCAAGAGAATGATTCCATCATGTGCAAAAAGGAGCCAAGCTTGAAGACATTCACTTCAATAATGAACCAATGCCATCTCGGGTAACAAGTATTTAAATTTATTCTTATAGCTTCTAACCTTGTGTAGGTTAAGCTACATTATTCATGAAAATCAATTTGAATTGCTTGTTCATATTCTTGCTCATGCTTGATTAATTGTATTAATTTAAATCTTGAGCAAGTTTTGGGTAGTGGCAAATTAAGGGGGAGTGCTAAATCTAGTTATGTATATTACATCCCTATGTGTGCCCATATTTACATAAGTGCTAATACATATACTTTCAAAATCAAGCCATTTAGCCAAAAGTCAAAATTTCTATATCTATTAGTAATCTTTTAAAAAAAACTAGTTGAAAAATGTACATAAATGCTTTCAAAAGGTTTTCCAATAGTTTTGGTTTCACGAAAATATATTTTACAAAGAAAATGAGTTTCAAGTCCAAAATCTAGTTACTAGTATCTTGTTTTGGATTTAAACTTGTAATTTTCATAGAATTAATTGTGAAATGAATTTAAAAGTAATTCCAAAACAAAAAAAAACCTAGAGTTGGTCATTCCAAACAACTTTTGTGTTCAAAAGATTTTCAAAAGAACAACCTAGTAAAAGATATTTGATTTTGAAACTCACCCAAAAATTATACTTGACCCATAATGGTCGTATTATTGCACTTTGTGAGTTTCTTCATTTGGACAAGATCTTGTGTAGCATCTTGGTTCAAAATGATATTTAAGACTCATACACAAATTCAAATCTCTATATCTCATCTTATTCTTCATTTGAATCTTGTGTTGAAATATTTGGCTTTATTTTACAAATGGCTATTTCAAAAGGACAATTTTGGTCAAAAGTCCAAATCTTGTGTTTAAAAGACACAAATTTTCAAAAAGCTTTGTAAAATTATTCTATTATGTATTTCAAATATTTTACAAGCTTTCAAAATTGAAAACTCTATGTTGAAACCAAAATTGGCCCAAAATTCTTGTTTTGACCCAAAATATCCTATTTAAGCATATTGCTCAATCTTGGCTTTCAAATTGGATTTCATTATCTTCTCAAGAAGTATCATGGTTTCTAAAAGTATTTCAAATTCTATAAGCCATGAGGATTTAATTTCTATGAGATCCAAAATTGAAGTTGCACTTTGAGGCCCTTTATGTTTTTAATTTCATTTTCAAGCCTCAATGCGTATTTTGCCATATCTTTTGAAATAAAATTTATTTTGAGAAAATTATTTTTGTAAAACCTTCTAAATAGTCCAAAGTTCATTTCTGGGAAGTTTCAAATCATTTGGACTTCATTTGAATTGATTTTGCAAAAATTTGCATTTTCAACCTATCTGAACCGGTAGTACCGCATCTGAACAGCGGTAGCATCGGTGGCCGGTTGTACCACACCTGTATGGCAGTAGCACCGGCCTGGGTAGACCAGTTCTAAAAATTCAGATTTTTCAAGATTGATTTTGGGATATCTTTTGAATAGAATTTCCTTTTTCAAAAATTCTTTTTGGAAAAGCTTCTTATGATTCCAAAATATATTTTTGCAAAAATTCAAATCATTTGAATGCTATTTGGATTAATTTCAAGTGATATCTATTTAGTTCCCTTTAAACTATTTTAAGTGATATCTTTTTGGTCCCAAATTGAAAAATCATTTCAAAACCAAAACTTGTGTTTGTCTAAATACAAATAGCTCCATGCTTCATCTCTTGAATATTATGGGAGCTTATTTTAGTCAAGTGTTGTGCTTTTATCTCAAAATGGTATCTTTATTGTTATTGCTCTGATACCTTCAATCTTCTCTAAATCTTTGAGAGTTCTTTTTCAAAAATTAAAATCAGATTAAGGGGTATTGATTTCTTTCATGTGGTATCATCTAATTCCTTGCTTTATGGATTTTTACAAATGGTATCCACATCTACCTCTTATGCATTTTTTATGAGCTTTCATGGTATTTTAAACTCATATTGATGAGTTCCCCATTTGAAGCTTAATTGTAAGTTCAATCTCTCGAGAACTCTCTGTGTGAGATCCTTTGTATGATTGAAATGTTTAAAGGGGATATACTCATGTTGAGTTTACATTAAATTAAAATGCATTTTTCAAAATGATTTATTGGACATTGCTTATCTTACAAGTGCTTCTTCAAGCAATGTCCCTTGAGATTTTTCTCATTGATACCTTTCTTTCTCAAGTGGTACCTCATGCTAAATGATGTTTACAAATGGTATCTCCTTTATATAGTATCACTTGAAGAAATATTTACATGTGATAAAATTAAAAAAAATATGCATTACAAGTAGTACAGGTTTCTTGTTCTTTTCAAAATGGTACTACAAGTGATGCTTCTTCAAAAATCCTTATTTCAAGTGATTCCATTAAAAGAAAAAAAATTAGACAAATTGGTATCAAGCTTTCTTTTGATAAATTCCTCGGTTAAGCCATATTAGGCAAATTATGGACTCTTCAAGTGAGTCATGATGTATTAATGAAAAGCCTAATAAAATGAGGAGTTTTATTTGAATGTGTTTCAAATAATCCTTTTTGAGCTTTAACTCTAAATATGGCCTATTTTTAAAAGTGGTTTACTATTTTAGGTCATATTTCAAAAAGTTTACAAAGCTTTGGTTTTCATTGCTTAAAACCAAAAATTCCTTGCAATGGTCAAATAATTTCATTTCAAACCTTTTATAACCTAAATTTGATTGCTTCTCTTACCAAGATCTGTACTCTTTTTCAATTGGCACATATTCTTCCAAGTGATGCTTAGCTCTCGATATTTTCAAGTGGTATAACCTCCTTTTTGATTGGTTTTCCATTTTTGGTGTTTAATGCCAAAAGGGGGAGAATTATTGTGAGCTTAATTCCCTCATTTGGATCATTGAGTTTAATGCCTATTAAGGGGGAGAAATTGATGTGTGCATATTTGAAATTTGTTTTCCTTGGTGAAACTTAACAAATGATCAAGTTGTATAAGAGCTTGGATCTATTGATCATTTTAAACAAGAATGGTATAAAAAGCATGGTCTTATTGGTTAAAATTTATAAGTGGTATAAGAGCTCTTTTTGGTTTGGTTAAGTGGTATAAGAGCTTAATGGTTAAATTTCCTCTTGTATGTTTTAATTGTTCTACTTGTCAAAAAGAGGGAGTTTCATTTTAATACCAAAAAGGGGAGATGCAAAATTAAAAAATTTATTGTGTTATTCGATCTTTGATCTTCAAAACCCCTTCATGCATTGTTTTTCATCCAAATGTGGAATTAATATAGGATTTGTCATCAATCACCAAAAAGGGGGAGATTGTAAGTTCAAGCTCCATTAGTTTTGGTGATTGGTTTAATATTAATTTTTAATCATTGTTTAATGACAAATTTAATCATTATGAGACTAACATGTTTAATTGAACCTTATCTTATTAGTCCCATATTTGGATGGAAAATGGAAAACCTAAGGTATGCACTTGTATTCACTCTATTGTCTTAATGCATACTTAGGATTCAAGTTAAAGTATGAACTCTTCCATTGCTTTAGTCCAAATATGTGCATTATGTTACTAATCCATACATACATGAATGCACACATCTAGGAGGAGTTGATAATTTAACTTGATGTTTCAATTGTATTGATTCATGTCCTCTTGTCATATAATATAAAAAAATCAAGACCTTGAAACAATCTTTTGAGTATATACAACTAGTGTAGTTGAGTATACTCATGCAAATATAGGATAAACTCAAAAGCTATCTAAGATTGACTTTGTGCATACTAATTCCATGCTTAACTATCTAGATGCACATATCAAATGGAGTTTATTCTATAGATGATGGTCTCAAATGTATTGATCACTTTCCATCATTCAAACATATTGGATCATCACTAACCATCATATTGAGTATATGAAACTTGTGTAGTTATATATACTCATGTCAATTTAAATGTAATTTAAATTGAGTTCGGTTGTCTCTTAATCAAATCAAAGAACATTTCATCATGTGTTGATGGTGTCTCTTTGTTGATTAAAGACAAGCGAAAAATTCTTGAGTATAATGAAGCATGAGTTGCATCAAAGTAATCAAGACACAATAAATCTTTCAAATTGATTTGGGTTGTGCTCAATCAATCTTGGAGGCATCCATTATGTGTTAATGGAGTGCGGTGATGATTGAGACAACCGTGTTGTTGCACTAACATCTTCCATGAGTTGTGAAGTAGGTTGAGTCCAAGATGATAAAGAATCAAGAAGAAGAAGAAGAAGTCATCATGTATTGATGAGCTTCAAGAGGTGATCCCGAAGTGAAGAGAAGGGCTAGAGAAGATTCATCATGTGTTGGTGAACAAGAAGAAGAAGATTTGATCCCAGAGAAAAGATGATTGGACATCATAAAAACTCCAAGTGGATCGTGTGCCGCAAAGGTATAACTAGATAGGCTAAAGAGTGTAGTTTAGATCGCCGTACTATTAAGAGGGGTTGAGTCTTTTAGCTTGAGCTTCATCATGTGTTGATGAACTCAATCCGGTTCACTCTAGCTCACTCTCTTGGTTGATGTTTGCATGAAGCTAACCATTTGGCATGTGTTGCAAATGGGTGAAGCTCGTGCATTAAATTTTGCATGAGCGAAATATCTGCATGTGTTGCAAATAAGGGTGATCATGCTTGCATCTTAATTGAATCTTATTTGATTTGGTTTTTTCCTTGGAGCTAAATTCTGCATGTATTGCAAAAGGAGATAGCTCAAGCAACTTGATTTGTTGTGGTTGTTTGCATGGTGCTAGAGATTTGCATGTGTTGCAAATAGAGAGCTCATGCTTTGGTGTTTTAGCTTGTGATTGGGTCATGTGTTGATCATCACAAGGCTAAGCTTGGTTTGGTTGCAAAATGTGTTTTTGCAAAGTGTTGATTTGTTATTTGCAAATGTGTTTTGCAAATAAGCTAGAAGTTATGAGGTTCGATCCTAGAGCATGTGTTGGCATTTGCAAATGAGTTTTGCAAAGTGTCGGGATCATGTGTTGATCCTTACATGGCTAAGAGGATTGAGCTTATAAGTTCGTGGTTTATTTGCGAATGTGTTTTGCAAATAAGTTGGAGTTCTTATTTGCAAATGTGTTTTGCAAATAAACTTGAGATTATGGGTTTCGATACTAGAGCATATGAATAGGGTTTGCAAATGTGTTTTACAAATTGACTTGATCATGTGTTGATCATCACATGGCTAAAAGGATTGATCTCATAAGTTCTCGGTTTATTTGCAAATGTGTTTTGCAAATAAGTTGTGCTTAATGAGATTCTTTGGAATATGTGATTAACATGTGCAAATGTGTTTTGCATAGTGTTGTGATCATGTGTTGATCCTCACATAGCTCAAAGAATAAATCTGTAATGGTTTGGAGAAAAGTTTGAAAAACAGTGTTTTCTCTCTAAGGCCGGTCGTACCGCCTGTGTAAGGCCGGTAGCACCGGGGGTCCGGTACTACCGCAGTTTGGCCAGTAGTACCGGAGGTCCGGTGCTACCGTCTCTCTGGTCGGTGTGAAAAATCCAGAGAGGGATGTTTTTTGGCTAATTGGCAGTCCGGTGCTACCGCCCATGGTAGGCCGGTAGCACCGGAGGTTTGATGCTACCGCTCCTCTGGCCGGTGTGAAAATTCCAGAGGAAGTGTTTTGAGCTCGGCTTTGGTTCGGTGCTACCGGGGTAGAGACCAGTGCTATTGCCTGAGCGGTAGCACCGCTCCTAGTTGGCCGGTGCTACCGGATTTCCTGCAACGGCTAGTTTTGTAGCCGTTGGCGAGGAAGCCGGTGCTACCAGGTCTAGTAGGGCGGTAGCAACGGGTTTGCTGAGTTTTTCCAGATTTCGCCCCTAACGGCTAGTTTTGGCTTGGAGGCTATAAAAGGAGGCCTTGGGGGCATTTGCTGGTTGCTGAAATAAAGTGTGAGTTCTTGGGGGTGAAGTGCATGTGTTGCCTTCTCCCATTTGTCTCTTGAGCTAAGAGTGAACCCTAATTGCATGTGTTGCAATTAGGAAGTGGATTGAGATCCTCTTGTGCATGTGTTGCACTTGAGGAGGATCCTAGTGCATGTGTTGCACTTAGGAGGTCACCGGAAGTGCATTTGTTGCACTAGGTGGAGTTCAAGCGGAAGGGCTTGACTTGTTACTCTTGGAGGTTGCCGCCTCCTAGACGGCGTAGAGCGTCGTGCGCGGTGAGCTTCTCAAATGAGGTTGTGAGAAGTCCCGGCGAAGTTTGTGAAGGTTGGAGCTCGCCTACCCGGGAGGGAAAAGGAGCTACCACTAGTGGATTCGAGGTGGGCGCTCAATTCGTGGAGCCGGTCCAATTCGTTTGGGCTAACCTCAATGTGGATTAGGGGAGACCGGCAAGTCTCCGAACACCACGGTAAAAAGTATCGTGTCTCTTGTGCTTACATTGAATTCGTTATTTATATTCAAGCAATTTATATTCATAGAATTAAATTGATTGATTGCTTGTTTTTAGAATTGCAATATTTGTTAGAGACATAATTAGTTAGTGCACATAGTGAGCCTAGTTGATTTAGGCTTTAATTGTCAAAACCTTAGTTTATCGCTTGCGCATTAATTATTGATAAGGTTTTGGCATAAGGGTAATTAGGGGTGAATTGCTTTGTAGAAATTAGTAGAGCGAAAGAATTTTAAAAGCCGCCTATTCACCCCCCCCCCCTCTAGTCGGCATCCTCGACCTTACAGGTGTACTTGCCCTGGTGACGACTCGAGTGTTCTCAAGCTTGACGTTGAGGTACTCATTGACCGAGTGGTGCGTCCCATCACCTCCTTCCCCACAAGCTCCTTGAAGTAGAAGGAGAGCTGAACAAGACCAACATGAAAAAAACATTGATAACCAAACCAGCCGCAGTCCTAGCAATGATAAGCAGAGAACAAACAAATGAACTGGACAAGAACCACTCGCCATATTGGCTACATAACCCTCACTGATGCCAACTCTAAACAAATTTGCAAACACGACAACGGGAATTAGCACCCAAACAATTGAATTCGAACACAAACTAAGAATGTTTAAGAACATAACAGAACCAAATCCAATCGAATCAAATCGAACCATAGGGATGGATGAATTAAATTAGTACATCATGGCAAACAAATCCAGCAACAAAACTAACTGGATGGATTGGAGTACAGAATAAAATCTCTGAAGGAAAGATTCAAGATTCGATTGCTCACAGGGGCAACGAAGAATGCATCTAATGACCAGAAAAAGATATCCAAGTTAGGGCTTCCTTCCCAAGCGGTTGAATATGGGAGGGCGCTAAGAGGTTTAGGAAGGTAGAGGCAGCCTTTGGGGATGGTGTTGACTGCTGAGGCGTTGGTGCGGACGGTTTTGTGGGAATGTGTGGACGTCGTAGGCGACGGGTGCTGCATGGGGGCGCCGGGGCAGCAACGGAAGGGGCAAGGTGGGGCGGCCGCAAAGGAGTAGCGGCGCCGTGGTCTGGGCAGGGGATGGCTAGGGCGAGGAGTGGCAAGCCGATGGGCTGTGGAGGCTTAGCAACGAGCGACAGGGTAGCGGGAGAACAGGTGGGCCGGAGGCAATAGGGGCGTGGTGGGGCATAGTAGGCGAGTCGACGCGATGACCAGTGGGCCAGTGGCGATAGGGACTGGGCGGACGCAGAGAGGCAAGGAGCGCAGCGGGGCGAGGAGATCGTGTCGTGTGGGTAGGGAGGGACAGGGTTCAAAATCTCGGTGAATTTCGGTGAAATTTTGTATTTTGGTTAGGCCAAGATTCAAAATTCTAATGGAACAAAAAAATTTGAAAATTAGGGTTGTCACAGTAATCTCATCGAAATTTTGGTAAATTTCGTCGAGATTTTGGGTTTTGACCAGTTTGGACGGTTTTTCACCAGTTTGGACAGTTTTTCGACCGGTTTTGATGTTTTTAGGACCGGATTTGGCACTAATTTTTTGTGTCGAATTACAATGCCTTCTATGATGAATACATGAAAAGTTTGCAAAAACAATTTATATGCAAATTATGTAACCCTAACCAACCCTAACTTGGATTTCGGCCTTAAATAATGTATTTCAGTCTAAACCCTAAATCATAACTTGGATTTCGGCCTAAACCCTAAACCCTAACATGTGTTTCGGTAGAAACCCTAACTTGGGAATTTTATGTGGAAATATTTAGTATTTTGCATTCTAATAGATAGGAAATGTAGATAAATGCTTACATAATTTTTTTCATATTTTTCTAGCCTCAGGAGACCATTTCACAAGAGGTTGAAAATCAAATTTGCCAAAATTTTGATAATTTCGACCATAATTTCGTTTTTCTCGGTTTGAAATTTACCAAATTTCAAATTTTCTTTTTGAATTTTGTTCGGATTTCGACCAAAATTCTGAAATCTCGTAAAAAATTTGAATTTCAATCGCCTTCGAGATGTAATCTGAAAATGAAATATGAAACCTTAGGTAGGGACGGGGTCCGGGGGTTTGGGCGTGGGCTTTATGAATGGGGAAAGCCGGTTTTTTTGGGACGGTTCGGACGGGAGGAAGGCTGAAGGGGCTTGAATCGGGGCAACGTGGGGAAAGAGGGACAAGGGACCAAGTCCATTTTATATTAGCAAAGACAAACAGACGTACTTCATTTCTCCACCGTCAAAACCTTGAAGCAGCAAAGAACAGCAACACGCCCACATCATGGCTGCTGCGGCTGCTGGCAACAACAGATGTGTTGGTGTCAAGATATGTTTTTTTACTACATATTGGTCTTCAGTTATGTTGCTATATTTCAGAAAATATGCATCTTAGATATGTTGGTGACAGCAGTTTCTTATTACCATGACTTCATTACTTATTGTTAGACATGCAGTTGTTTCTTCAAGACTAGAAATATCTATGTTCTACCATAGAGGAAGAGGTCTTTTATATACTTGTTATCCATCTCTAGTGCAAGCTTGCTTAGTTTGCAATGTGTGCGACAGCACTTAGGAACACCAGTTGTCCACTTCACAGCATAAAAAATTATGTTGCTAGAGAGTCTAAACCAATACTCAAAGAGCTGTTGCGCTGGCTGTTGTGCTGCTAAGGATCTTTAATTATATAAATTCAGTGGCATTTTTTCTTAATTTTGGACATTGTTATCTGAATGGACTATGTAATAGAATACCCAGATGGCTGCTGAGTGGAGTGATGAACACACTCAGATAGTTTGTCAGAGAGGGGGAATCGGCCATCCACCCACTTGAATAGTGTAGGCTTTACCGAGGTAGCAAAAAGGTTCCAAGAAAGAACCGGTCTTGATTACAAAAAGTTGCAATTTAAGAATAAATGGGGCAAGCTAAACATCGAATTTACCATTTGGAATAAATTGAGGAGGCGGGAGACAAGTTGTGGTTGGGATGAAGTGAAAAAGACTATCAAGATGGACTATGATTGGTGGAAGAAAGCAAAAGAAGTAAGGGTTGTAATAATTTTTCTTTCTTGTTCAACAAACATTCCTTTATGGTCACAATGACACTAAATGCTATTTTGTAATATTGCAGGATATTCCAGGTTGCATGAAGTTCAAGAAGCGAGGCCTTCAAAATGAAGATTTGCTAATTAGGATGTTTGTCGATATCACCAATGATGGTCGGGATCATTGGTCTCCTGCGGTGGGCAACATGCCAACAGCTTCAATAGAAGTCCTACTATCAACTTGGAGGATGACACTACGGAGTTGGAGGAGGTTGAGGAGGTGACTCCTACAAATAACAAGAGAGGTGCCAATGTTGTTCTTGACAAAGGCAAAAGAGCCAAAACAGGGACATCACTAGTCATGCAAGAGCAAATCACAAGGATAGCTGATATGGCATCATCTTTGGCCGAAAATGATGTTACTTGTTCCGTCAAAGATGTCATGAACCTTGTGATTGAATGTGGGGCGGCCTATGGTAGCAATGAGCATTTCGTAGCCACCGAGTTGTTTGTGAAAAGGGACCAAAGGGAGATGTTCATTACCATGCCCACCCCAGAGATTCGATATGAGTGGCTTAAGAGGAAGTACAATGCCAAGTATGGGCATTAGATGTTTAATTATGTTTTATGAACTTATTTGATTCGATGTGTTATAGTACTATCGGATTGATGTGTTGTCATGTTGAACCTATTATTTCTTATCAAATTGAGATATGAACCTTATTGTTGTCCATATTATTGATTCTTACCATAGTAGTGCTATACTTACAGATATCATCGGAAAGCGATAGTGATTCTTCTGATGAAGAAGAGAGGATACGACGTCGTAAAAAGATGATGGTTCTTTGTCTAGCTGGGGCAACAATTGCATAAATATATTGTGACACATTTCTACAAAAGGCTGATCCAAGGATGTCACTAGTCAGTGGGATGGGATGGTTGAAAGAGACACTAAACACTCTAGGAGAATGTCATAGGATGCTACGTATGAACGAGACTATCTTCATGGACCTTCATCACTTGTTGGTTACTGATTATGAGTTGAAGTCATCCGCACATGCGAGTTCTTATGAGGCACTTGCAATATTCCTATGGACATGTGGTGGATGTGAGTCGAATAGGAAATCACAAAATCGATTCAAGCACTCAGGTGAAACCATTAGTAGAAAGCTTGAGGAGGTTCTAAACTGTGTGGTTAAAATGGCGAAAGATTTTGTGAAACCAAAGGATCCTAACTTTCGTACAGTCCATAAGAGGATTAGAGATGATTGAAGGTCTTATCCACACTTCAAAGATTGCATTGGTGCCCTTGATGGGACTCACATTCGCGTGTCTCTTTCACTTGATGAACAAATAAGGTATGTCGGAAGGTCAGGAACTCCAACTCAGAATGTACTAGCAGTTTGTGACTTTGATATGCATTTCACATACGTATCTACGGGTCAACCGGGTGCTATGCATGACACTAGTGTATTGTACCATGCATTGAGTGTGGATAGAGATGTCTTCCCTCATCCTCTACAAGGTACTACTAATAAATTGTTTCCACTTTCAAAATGAATAATATATATTGTCATTAATTCGAAATAACTTTGGTTTTTAGGCAAGTATTATGTTGTTGATGCAGGATATCCTAACCGGCCAGGGTACCTAGCCCCATACAAGGGTGAAAGGTATCATATTCCTGAGTTCCATAGAGGCACGGAACCTACTACTCCTAAGGAGAGGTTCAATCGAACACTCATCTGTGCGTAATATGGTTGAGCAAGCTTTTGGAGTATGGAAGATGAGATGGCCAATATTGTTCAAAATGTCAAATTATCCCCTACCTAAGCAAAAGATGATTGTCGCGGCTACTATGACAATCCACAACTTCATACGTGAGCATGCCACCGATGATTGGCATTTCTATAGGTGTGATCGAGATCTTAATTATGTGCCTACCATCCCGTCCAGATACCACAAGTATGCCATTTCTCAAGGAGCTTCTGATGGGGCAACGCAATATTCTAATGAACGGTCTATGGATACCTTTCGTGATGAAATGGCAACCAAAATTTCTCTAGCTTGGTGACATTTTAGAGGTACAACTAGTAGAATACTATGTTTTGAAAAATGACTGTTGTGATGAATTGATATGCTGCAAATGGCTCAGGAACAAGTTCATCCGAGTTTTTTTCAAGTTGTCATTTCTGATATGCTGTTTCAATTGTGAACAGATGTGTTCACCTCATATGATGAACTGATATGCTGCTTCATTTGTCATTTCTTCAAGTTGTGAGTGATTAAACTTTTTATAGAAAGCGAGCGTATTTGTCATTTTTTCAAGTTGTGAGTGATTAAACATTTATACAAACTATCTGGTGTAACTACTCTATTGAACTCTCCCATAGTTGAATAACTGAGGGGAAAGATTAAACTACAAATTACAAAATAAACGCTCACATCAAGTACTAATATGTACAAAATAATGTACAAGTGAGAAAACTAAGGGTATTGTTGACAATTTACACAAAATCCTTCCATTCTAGAATCTGGAGTCAGCCTCCTAGTCAAACACTTCCACAGAAAGCTCCAGATTCTTAAAGAATCCACTCCACTGAGTATCTGAGATCTGGAGCCAGAAAACTGGAGTAGGAGCTGTGCCAAACAGGCCCTAAATAACCACAAACAATGAATGAATAATCGGCCCATCTTTTAGTATTTATATGGTAAGCAGTCTTGTAAACGATTTTATTATTTAAACTTAAGAGAAATATATATGTTTACAGTAACAAAATAAACATCTAATTCACCTTATTTCATACATATAGAATAGAACTACTAGGCTATATCAACAATTGTTCACAATGATGACAAGAAGAAAAAAGATAACATAATATGAATATAATCAAAGAATCATAATTGAACAAATAAACAGCTTAAGTAGCAATGAAAAGCAAAGCTAGCATTCAACTCATGTATGTCACCGACAATCTTGCAACTTTACTCAAATGAACAACCCGATACAATAGATCTGTTAAACGTCAACGGTCGTTAAATAGAATAAACGGTCTAATGTAACGAGCAAACATTGAAATGTATAAACGTAACAGCAAGGGACCTTTACTGTTATAACAGCCGTTTACAAGACCTAAACAACCTTTATTTAGAACACAGACAAGTACATAGTCATGGGCATTTTCATTCGTGTAGTGGGGCTCATTAATAACTGTAGCAAATTTATCAGGGTTCTTTTGGGTTGTTTTCATCATTATTCAGTACCAGCACTGCTACACGTACAACAAACAGATGGTTTACTACTTGAAAGAGTTCTCGATGTCGATTACAAAACGGTATTTCACATCCCGATTAATAAGCCTCTCAAGCGCCTCGTTGATATAGTCCATCTTGATTATCTCAATCTCTGGGTAGATTTTGTTCGCTGCGCAGAAGTTTAACATTTCTTGTGTGTCCTTTGTACCTCCAGTTATACTGCCAGATAAGGTCCGGGCACCTGCCAAAATCTTTAACGTTTTATCTAATTGATTTTTCTTCCTCTATTATTTTCACGGTAAAAAGGATATGCTACATTTGTATCTGAAAGGAGTATTACCAAGGTTAAGGTTTGCTGGATGCACTTTGATTTCACTCGGGAAGCCAACTAGCGCCATCACACCGCCCACCTTCAGAAGTGAGAGATAGGGATCAAAGGGGTGGTCACCGGCTGCAGTGTCAATAATGAAGTGCAGGGAGCTTTTCAGAGACTGCAAAAGCACACAGATCATACCAGTCAGTTTTTGTGTAAGTGGAGCATGCAGAACTTATCCATATGACTATATGAGTTCATTCTCAGCGTGAGAACCTATCCATGATCCTTTGTTCTTTTAAGAACTGCTTGTCGTTTACTTAGGGAGCAGGTAAGCACCAATCAATTCCATTCTTGCAAAGTTAACAACACATTCTTGAGCAATAGAATGAATGAATATAAACATTTTTTTATACCTCCATCTGTTTCTTGTCTGATGATATCACAAAATTATCTGCACCAAGGAGGTTGATGGCTTCATCTCTCTTGGATTCACTTGTACTGAAAACTGTGACCTTCAGTCCAAAGGCTTTTCCAAATTTCACTGCCATGTGACCCAATCCACCTAGTCCAATGACACCAAGTGACTTGCCAGGTTGGTTCATGTTGTGCCGCATCATGGGAGTATATACACTAATTCCAGCACATAATAGAGGTGCTGCCTCTTCCAAAGGGTAGCCATCAGGTATTTTATAGCAGTACCTGAGATGCCAAAAAAATAAATAGGAGATGAAATTTCATTATCAGAGATGTTCTTTTGGACTTAACTAATAGGAAAAAGTTCACATCTATTACTACTAATCACTGTGTCATTACAATACCTTGTCAGCATAACATGTACAGAAACAAAAAATTACTTAACAAACCCTGCAGGTTACGCTGTCAGCCTGTCACCTACTTTAGAAAGCATACAAAAATAGTTGCTAAGCAATAGTTCACAGTTTTTACTTAACCTGTTGGAGGTTATGCAGATCCTGTAGAACTGTACATGACTGAATAAAACAGTATTTAGCAGTGTTGGAGAATTAACCATGGAGCATAAAATTCTCTACAAATAGCTTGATCTTGTTTATGCTTCGAGCAAAACACAGAATCGTACCTTTCATGGACTACTATGTGACTGGAATATCCCCCCTTTGTGACAGTGCCATCAGTATCAATGCCGTTGAATGTAAAAACGAATTTTGAGCAGTGGTTCTCTAGAAAGTTATTGCAGTTCTCACAGTCTCGGCATGAGTTCACATATGTTCCAACACCTACACGGTCACCCACTTTAAAGCCCTTGACTTCTGAACCAACCTCAGTTACAATTCCAGTAATCTCATGCCTGCCCACATCATATTATTGACACAAAATTTAGGAAATAAAACTCTTTTAGTGCAACAAATAACCGAAGGAACAATCAGCATTTCCTCACTCAGCATTTTATCTCCTAAGATTTTCATGTAATACATTGATATGAAAAGCTTACCCAGGAACCAAAGGGTACATTGAATCATTGTGCTTATTTCGCGTCCAACTGACATCACCATAACAGACTCCACAGTGCTTGATCCTTAAAGAAACATCATTGCTTCGTACATCTCTGGTAATGAATCACCATAGCAGCTTGCATAAGGAGGTACTAAAAATGAAACCAACCAGCCAATGTTATAAATTGGCCTATTGATTTGTGCACGCCATTTTTTAGGATTGTATTGGCAAAATGTTCTCCATTGGATGTGCTACGTTATTATCGGAAACAATTTTCAGCTCTATCTGTCACATGCCACAAGTGGAAATATCTAAACAGCTAACTTCAACTTTTCATATCCACATTTACGGATAAGCGTGCAACTCACCGAAAAGTGAATTCAGCTCGATGTAAACGGATTGAAACAATATGCTCAAGGGCTAGACATATATTAGAAGAAAGCAATGGAATTTAGAAGTTATGTCATATTAAGAAGATTTTTCTCAAAGTTACAACCAGTGCGGTATTTGAGGGCAGACAGATATTGGAAGAAAGCAATAGAATTTAGAAATTACTTCATATTAAGAAGATTTTTCTCAAAGCTACAGCCGGTACGGTATTTGAGGGCACCTGCGGTTAAATTTGTACGGCGAGAGGATTCCAGAAGGATCACTTGCTGCCCAAGCATCACAATTACCACTCTCGGATTCAGCGGCCATGACAATTACACTGCAGACACAGTTTAAGACAAGTCATTCTGTAGCACCACATTCTTCCAAAGCATTCAGAGCACTTATAGACCTGTATCAACTCAGGGCGTCAGCGGAAATGATTTTAACTTCTATTTGGACTTTCAATATCACCTATTTCCCATGGTCACATTGGGCAGCTAACAAACACATGACACTATTCAGGAACAGGGGCGGACCTAACGTGAGGCATGGGGTTCAGTTGAACCCCTAAAAATTTAGGAAAATAAACTGCTACTAGAACTCCACCACAGAGCAAACAAATCCGCAACAAACTCCATGGACTGGACTATCCATCCCAGAAAGAAAATTTTGGATGAGATTGCTCACAACAAAGAAAACATCCCCAGGACAAATCTCACTCTTAGAACAACAATCCAAGCAAGCTAGGGCTTCCTTACCAGCGAAAGAAGAGATCAGTCCGGATGGATCTCCACTCCACGCCAGTCGGTAGAGCGGAGGAGCAGGGGCAGACCTAACGTGGGGCATGGGGGTTCAGTTGAACCCCAAAAAATTTAGGAAAATAAATTGCTACTAGAACTCCACTACGGAGCAAACAAATCCGCAACAAACTCCATGGACTGGACTATCCATCCCAGAAAGTAAAATTTGGATGAGATTGCTCACAGCAAAGAAAACATCCCCAGGACAAAGCTCACTCATAGAACAACAATTCAACCAAGCCAGCCAGGGCTTCCTTACCAGCGAAAGAAGAGATCAGTCCGGATGGATCTCCACTCCACGCCAGTCGGTAGAGCGGAGGAGGACGACTACGGGGACCAATAGCCACGACGAGATTGGAGAAGAAGTGGATGGAATAGAAGTATTCCCGAACAAACATCGGGCCGGGCTGGGCTAAAAAAGCCCGAACTTGAAACGTCAAGCCCAAGCCCGGCCAGAAGCCCGATAAGTGTAAACTTGGCAATCCCAAAGCCTGGCCCGATCAGGTCGTGGTGCAGACTGGCAGCAGAGAAAAAGAAAAAGAAATATTTAAGTAGAATCTTTTATTAAAGAATTAGCATATGAAGCAACCTAACATGAAGTCATTAACTATAGAAACAACCACCAAAGATACGACAATCATTTAAACATATGTTAGGTTTATTAGATCTAACTTGTTATTTGCAATTTTTTCCTTCAAAAGATCAGTACATATGGTGGTTGTTGGGCTTGACGCATGATGGGCAATAATGCAAGCACGAATCATCAAGTAGAACAAAAATTTAAGGAAAGCAATTGGCACTCAATCAAATCCCCATTTTCATTTTCGTTACTAATAGTCTATCTGAGCAGCAAACTTGCAGATGACCCCGCGACCCACCACCATACGAGCATGAGGAGGATGACCTAGGGGAGCAATCAAAAAAGGTGAGGGCAATAAGGGAGGAGGCGGAGGATAAGGGAGGAGGTGGAGGATGTGGGGAGGGCATGAGGAGAAACAACGGGGGAGTCGCCATAGGATATGAGATCAAGCATATTGAGGACTGTCTGGAGGAGATATAGATTGAGGCTAGGATTGAGGAGAAACAACGGTTGAAGTTTTGCATTGAGCACAAGTGCTTATATCGGGCCAGTCTGGTCTTGTCAGGTTGCTTAAATCAAAGCCCGAGCCAGGCCAAAAATATTACAGGATTAAAATCTAGAGCTGGGCAAAGTTTTCCAGGCCAAGCTGCCCATTAATAGTAGCTAGAAGTAGGGATGGCAGTGGGGACATTCTCTAGTGAGAAGCGACGGAGCGTCCCTGTCCCTAACATACTATTTATTTACCCCTATTCCTCATCCCTATAGGGCCTTGGGTCCCCGTTGAAGCATCTGATAAGAAGTAACAACATGAGTAAAGAACAAGAATAAGTAGTAATCAGCCGACCAAATCAGCAAATTTGAGAGAAAAATTGAAGTTCACTAAAGGCAATATAGCAGTTAAATATATGAGTGTATGATTTGTGATCCATAAAATAACGCAACACAATTCTATCTTTATTCATACACACAAATCATCCAATCCTACTCATAGGCATGAACGTGCAAATAGAAGCATGGAACTCATAAGCAAGCTCATGCTTGTTCGAGCCTTATGTGACCACGAGCGGCATGCTTGGCTTCCATTGGACTGGCGGCTACTTGTAGCGAGCTTTCGACGACAGCATGCACCATTAGGTTTGGGGGCTGCTGGTGGAGTTGTGGTAGTAAGGAAGTGGGGGCCGTAGCTGTTGACTTGCTAGAGGTGGCGACTAGCTGGTAGATGAGGATTAAGGATTAGGTAGATACTAGAGAGCTTTGGGATTAGAGATCAAGGTTGAACATAATGAAGAAAAAGATAGAGACTGAAGACCCGCTTATTGTTCAAGTAGATTAGCCCACAAGTAATGTTACTCGGGCCCTAACGAGAACGGGGGAATGTCCTTGTTTCACCTGACGAAAAATGGTTTATCCCTCAAAATCTTCCCCGCTAGAGCTAAACTTACCCCCATCCCAATCCCCTAATTGAGGAGTTTTTCAATGAGGAATAGGGCTCCATTGCAATCCCTATCTAAAGTAGAGATCTAGATGGAGCTGGATGGGCTTTGGTTTGCTCCATATTTACCACAATTCTAGTCGAGGTGGGGTGTAACACCCTAAAATTTGCATATTATGGTTTAATTATTTAATTACGATTTTCTCATATTTTTCCTGAATTTTTTGGAATTTAAAAAGGGTTTTTCTTATTTTCATATTTATAAAATAATTTATTAGAGAAAAATTAAAATCCAAATAATTATGAAAATAATTTTATTAAGTCCAAAATAACTCGGGGTATTTTTGAGAATTTGTCCCAAATTTTTTAAACTTATTTGCTATTTTTAAAAGCCTTTCTATTTCTCCTAAAATTAATTAATTTGGAAACTAAAAATCCATCTCACTTATAGGTGGGACCTGACACCACCAACACTATCAGAGCGTCTTCAAGCTCCAGAAGCTACTCTCTCTCTCTCCATGGTTGCAATTTGGAGCTCACAAATATTGCGATTTCGTCTCCGATTTCTTTTCAAATTCATGTGCAACCTTATTTTTATCTAACCACTGCTATTTTCTTGGCCAAATTCTCTCTTTTTCGCAGGGAATATCCATTCTTTCCATTTCGGATGCTATCGTATTCGAGTTAGTTTCTATCTCTCCGAGCCTCCCCGGGGCTATTTAATGTAAGCATTACGATTGTCTCTCCTTGCTCAAGTCGCTCCTCCGCTGTTCCTCACTTTCTTGCTCTCTTTTGCCTCGAACGTTGTGAAGTTCTGAAGCTGTCCCCAACGATTAGTTGATGTGTCCTTGCTAGCTCCCCGTCACCTCAAAGATCCATTTTTCACGCCGTCCACGTCACGTCGTGTTCTACCTCTTCGCGAAGGTAACCCCTCAATCAATTTAGAGTTTTCCACAACATGTGCATCGAATTTCTTGTTTTCCCAAAAATGCCATTCGTCAATGTTCGTCACGTTACACCATCGCCGTTCGTGCCTCACCATAACCTTCCCATGTCGCCGCCCAATCGGAGTTCAACCGACGCCCTTGGCCTTGCCCTTGCGCATGCTCTGTGCTGCGTGAGCTCAGCCACAAGCATCTCTAGGAGAAGAAAACAGAGAAAAGAAAATTAATAAAAATATATATACAAAACGAAAATTTTGAAATTCAAAAATCATCCGTTGACATCAGCATGATGCAATATTCTAGATTTTTCCTTTAGAAAAATAAATCAAAAAATTTTAGAAATCCTTTTTCTCTCATTTTCTTCGATTTAAATCTTCCGAAAGTCTGTTGTCCTTCATACGAATTCCGATTGAACTCATTTAAAATTTTAAATTTATCTAAAATCAAGATCTTTATTCAAGGGCCATCTATTTTCAATTTGAGTTTGTTTGAGTTTTTGTTTGTTTATTTCTATTTTTCATTTTCTTTTCCAGTAGACGTTAATTCTAAGTGAGCGAACGAAGTATTTGGAGATCAAGACTCAACAACAGCAGTGTATGAACAAGGCAAGTCTAACTTTTGATCATGTTGAACCTATGTTTGTAAAAATATTTTATTTCATACAAATTGCATACTATTTCTATATCAATAATTATTTACTGGGAATAGCTAAACACTTATTTGTCACAATG
The DNA here is from genome assembly GCA_036346275.1 of Otatea glauca. Classification (NCBI taxonomy): domain Eukaryota; kingdom Viridiplantae; phylum Streptophyta; class Magnoliopsida; order Poales; family Poaceae; genus Otatea; species Otatea glauca. The sequence continues at coordinate 28,245,555 of CM070729.1, forward strand.
CTACCTTGATTAAATGAATACTCCATATCTATTGTTACCCTAGGTTGGAGCATTAATAGTTGAACATAATTGTATTACCAACATTGGGTTACCGTAGCTATGCTTAGTTGTATAATGAGTTTATATCACATGATGAATATTTATAAATTTGACTTAATGAGATATGTAATTATAGCGGGTAGCCACTATTATAAATTTTGTTATGCCATGGCAGGGTATGCCATTGGTATTGGTTAAATAAAAGTTTTCACTCGGGCAAGTGATCATGAAGTAGAGGGGATGCGGTTAGTACAGTTAGGATGTGGATGTCTTGCTCGAGACTATTTAAGTACTTAGTCTTGTGCGCCATTGAACTAAGCTTAAGCATACAACCACATGTCTAGTATGAGACAGACCTTACTAAATAACATGTAGTATACTCGTATTTCCCTGCATGATTGATTTGGAGGATTACTCTGACTCGATGAGACATCTGCATGTACGATGATGATTGAAGGGTTACTTCATTCTCTCTTACAATGGTGTATCTCTCATTACAGACGTGAGATGCTTGCTAGGGGTAGACTGGCTAGGTCACATCCTAGGGTTGAGGAGACATGCTTGAAAATTTCACATAAGATATAGAGTTTTCATTAAAATGTTGGAAGATGGAATTATTGGTAAGTGAACAAGGAGTTCTTTGTTGATTTTGTTGTCTAAAATTAACACTGATGAGTTCAGTGGTTGGATGATTATTTTGAATAGTGATAGGTGAAGCCTCGCTAGTATATTTATATTATCTACCATTGGTTCAACAATTATTTATTATCCTTTTCTGAAGTAAGCTTTGAATCATTTATTCTATTTAAACTCAAGTTATTGCTTCCTACAAAAGAACCATATAATTGTTCCTTTATCAAACCTTGCATGAACATATTTACATTATTTCCCTACAGTTTGCTGAGTACTTTATATACTCACGCCTATATGTTTTTATTAATCAGTTGCTAAGGAATGACCAAGAAATACAGAATTCTATGAGAAGTAATATGAAGACTTTATCAACTAGGAGCGCCCCATATAATTGCATGTGGCATGTCAAGTGGTCAAGTTATCAAATTTCAGCAGCAATAGTTTATTTGTTTCTCACGAGGGTTAGCCAGCGAGGGCACAACAGCATCGTGAAAAGGCACGCTACTATACAAGAACAGAAACTGTAAACTCATCCAGTCATCAGTTATGTTATCCGTGGGGAAACAATATTCTTGCTCGAAAATCATGCATCAATCCCTGGACCTGGGTATGCAGGGAGACTCATGATCCGCTTGTCAAGCACAGGAGCACCCACTGTAAAATGGTACAGGCTTTGGAACTCCAAGTCTTTAAAGCCAAGTACCTCATGAACTGCACAAAAGTTGTAGGAAATTAGAATGCATTGTCCAAATAATGTATAATGCTTATGGAATGGTGATTCGTGCAATATGACAGAAGGTTACATTCTCACAATGACTGCACATTGAGTGTTAAGAAGATTAACCAGGTCACAATGGATGATAATGTAGAGGACACAAGCGTCAGAGATCTCATCAAAGTGATCTTGTGACTAACAAGATTCACATAGGCATGCTCGTCAGTACAGAGAATAAAAAGAAATAATTAAACAACAGGAAACAGAGAATAAAAAGGGAGAATGAAACAACAAGAAACAGCATCTAGCCAACTACAGGTATCGAATAGAAAAGAAAAAAACTGAAATGAGGTCAGGAATTCAATAGCTGGACATGAGATTTTTTAAGGCTACCACATAAATAGTTCACCAGCAGTTTCAAACCTCAAAACATAATGATATGTTTGTGGTTGTTACAATTTAATCTTGTAGAAACAACAGCTAATAGACTGACTACTATTACTTCAATGAGGCAAATCGGGACATAATATAAACCATATCAATGAACTATGGAGCACAGATGTTCTGACATTCCATATTGAAAGCATATACATCAAAGCATTTTAGGGTCCAAATCAAATATAGCATCACGAATTCCAATATTTTGAAGACACAATAACATACTGAACAGATTAGGAGATCATCAATTAAGACGAGTTTCCAACAGGAAAAATTAATAGAAGGGTCGACACAGTGTCATACATGCACATCCAACAAAATTTCCCACATTTTAGCATAGCGTGTACCATATATTAAGCAAATATGATCTTATAGTGTCTCAGGCATTCTACCTCTGGACTGAACCATCTGATTCTGATCTTTAGCATGCTAAGTGAATTGCAGATCTAAACAGAACAAATGCAACTTTTTCGCTTGGTTTTGGACCACAACATAGTATCATAGAACACACAGAAAAGAGTGTAATTACAATGTTACGTTCTGAATCATTTGCAGACGTAGAGAACAAATCTTCTGCCAGGCTGTCAGCTAATATAGGAAATGCCACACAGATTACTCACCCAAGCACAGCTTCTAAAATTTCTTAATCGTGTATAATAGGGTCAATGGAGCTAACAAATTGCACAGTTTTCTAGTGATGCAGTTCAAGTACTAATTAATCTTTTAAAATTTCAGTGTCAAGTTACCAGAATCATCAAAGTAGCATCCAATCCCTGTGGCAGATATTCCAACAGCATGGGCCTCGAGGTAGAGAACTTGACCAAGAACACCAGTCTCCCAGAATAGACGAGGATACATCCATTCACCTCTATCATGCAGCACGGGCTCAAATCGAGCAATCATGCCAAGGCTAAAACATCCATGTGAGGCAATGTCCTGCATCAAAAATACCAGCAACGAATAATCAAAACTGTGCATACCATATTGGGTTATCAACTGCAAGATTAATATTTGGAGTATTCAAATTTGTTCCATAAAATTACCTACGCAATATAAGCAACATAAACAAAAGGTGAAAACTGAGAATTTGATCATGGTTAAAGCTAACAAGTCCATAAGATAATTGTTGTGCAGAAAAATTTGACATATTCGCATACCTGAAAGCACGATATCTGCATTGACAACCGCTGACAATCCCCTTCCATCAGCCTATACAGCGGTAAGCCATCAGGGCACCCCTCTGGCCGAGCCCACGCAAAGTCCTGCCGCATGGCACGCCGTAATGTATCAAAATGCTCCTCATTCCTCACTAAGAAATACAGCCCCTTGGGCAACTCTGAGACGCGGTGCACAAACAATGCAGCATGGACCTCTGCATCCCAAGGCAAGACACGAAATGGCAGAGCGCTCTGTGGCCCCTGCCGCTCTCCCGGAGTAACCTCCCCTGACGGCAAGCAATGCAGCAGTATCTGATAAAACGTGTCCCTCCCCATCACATGCACCCCGTCCATGTCCACTGCACTCCTCCGCTGCCGCACCACCTCCTGCACCGTCAGCTCCTTGTACAGCCCTTCTGACAACTCTGCGCTCCTGCGCCATGGTCTCACCGAGAACCGCTCTCCAAGCTCATGACGGTGCTTCTTGACTGCCTCGGCCGTGCGGTATATGACATCCCACACCACATGATCCTTACTAAGCTGGTTCGCCTTCCCCACCCACTCAAACCCCTCAAATCCCTCCAAAGCCTCACTCATCCTCGCGTAGTCCACCTCCGGCTCCGAGCCAGCCGGGAACAGCAGAACTGCGCAATCAGGGTGCTGCCTCTCCACCCACGGCACCTTGCCCCTCACCATTTTGCTAGGCATCCCCTCAGGCGGAGCAGGGCACCCTTTCTCCACCCCCACCAGCCTTCCAAGATCCTCATCGGACAGCCCGTCGAGCACCCGCGCGTCCCACCCCAGCGCGGCCGCGGCCACCGCCACCGCCGCCAGCGCGTGGCCCACATCGTGGTTGCAGTACCGCAACGCCCGCTCGCCATACTTCCACGCCTCCCGCCAGAAGATCGACGACAGCGCCAGGACCGCCGTCGCTGGCGGCGGCAGGAGCGCCGAACGGTCGCCGTCGGGCACGGTGGCGCGAACCTCGAGGAGGTGGTCGCGGGGCGCGTAGTGGGAAACGACGAGACGGCGAGGTTCCTGCGGGTGCTCGACGAGGAGGTGGGCCTCGGTGGGGTGGAGGTTGCCGCTGCTGGGGTTGACCCGGAGGGACCAGGTGGAGACGCCGGCGGACTTCCAGGCGGAGAGGGCGAGGGAGTGGAAGAGGAGACCGGAGATGGAGTCGAACGAGAGCAGCTCTGGCGGCGGAGGCGGGGAGTGGAAGAGGGCCGGGTAATGGACGGGGGAGACTACCGGAGGCGGGTTGGGGAGAGGGATTAGAGAGGGAGAGCAGAAGCGGAGGAAGGGGTTGGGCTGGTTGGCCCAGTCGAGGCGGCCCGGGCCGCGCGCGTAGCCTGCGACGAGGCTGTGCTTAGTGCGGCAGTGGTAGTCCGCGGCGGCGGACGAGGCAGGCCGTGAGGAGGTGGAGGCGTGGGCGGAGGACATGGTGAGGCGGTGGAGAGCGGGGAGCAGAGGAACGCGGCGAGGGAAGTGGCGGGGGCGGAGGAGGAGCATTTGGGGTCGGTTGTTGTTCGGGTGGTTTCTTCCGGAAGGGGATGGAATGATGGGGAAGTTCGGCGGGTCGTGGATTGGACCGACAAGCGTGGGCCGGCCCAGTGTCTGGGTGGCTGCGAGCGGGCCGAGCGTAATGCTTATTATCTTCCTCTCATGGAATTCTGACTTGCTGAGTAAAACATAGCTCTTCCTCTAAAAAAAAGAGAGTAAAACATAGCTCTCACGTTATGTCACATCGTCGAGTAAACCATGATCACAGTATTCCCATCCAATTAAACACTTTCTCAAGCTAGGTTAAGATCGACGCTAGATCGGACCTGGGCTGGATTTGGATTGGGATTGGGTAGGTGTTCGCACCAAAATTTGCTAAGTATGGTTAAATTGGCAGTCAAGAGCTAATAAGATATGATTAGGATAATGGATCAAGATACTTGGAAACAAGACATATCGTTAAGGAAAACAACCTCAAAATAGAGGCCGATACGGATACTACTCCCAAAATGTGTTGTACCGTGACTTTATCGACCGGTGGGTATAAAAGGCGGATGAGGGCAAGCTAAAAAAAACAACACAATCAATCAACCCGCGTCTACTTTTCATCTATTTTTCCATTGACTAGGAGCAGTTTTGTGATCTAGATTGTCCTGTAACTTGATTTGATCAATAAAGTTGCGCATCGCCGATCATTGATCAACTTTTGTTACGCCAATCAGGTTCGATTTTCTCTGATCTTGTTGCGCATCGCCTTCATCAGAGTCGATCTACCTCTATCATCCGATTAGCCTTAATCGACTAATTAGACTTATCATTACCTTCGATCTAATCGACTTCTAGCTGGTTAAATCTAAGCTGATTGCCTCACGAAATCTGTTTTGAGTGAATTTTATACTTTCCTTACCCATTACAGGGCCAAATCGGTTGGCATGCTATGAACTAGGAGTTCGTTTGGTGTGCTGTACCTAGGAACCCTACTTTAAGTTTTTGGCGTCAACACACTCTTGACACGCCCGGTGGGACCACAATGTCTTCATCAGGGCAGTTGATTCTACCATCTGATCTCAATACTGAGGCTATAATCGTTCCTATGCTGGACGATTTAACACCAGAGCAGCGTAAGGAGATCGAGGATCGAAAAACCGCTCTTGAAGAGATTATGCTGAATTGTTATCAGAAGACTCGATGTGGCGTCACTCAGAAAACCTCGCTGCTGACGGTTAATGCCCTTGGTGATGCAGGCGTTACAGATGGCCTGGTAAGTCAATATCCGCCCGCTCAAGCCGAACTGTCGGTTATGATTAATCAATCTGTGCACCATGCTTTGATAAACCAATCATCGGCTCTTGTTACAACACTTAAACCGATGATTGCGAATAATGTGAAAACTATCGCTTAGGAGTTGGCCTCATCTAGGAGTCTGCTTGACCCGATGCAGGCTTTGCCAAGCTACCCTGTTTTCTCAATAGCACAAAACACGCAGAGCATATCAGCTGATCTTAAACCGTCGGCTATAACTTCACCTCTAACCATGATACCGACTCAACCCACTGTCATACTACCACGAGATCCTCAACCGAGTGGGGTAACGCATTATCAGGCCTATACCGACGCTGCCAAGTTAGATGTATCGGCTAATTTACCACCATCGGCTCCGTTTTACGTTTTTCCACAATCGGTTCCACAGCCGATTGAGTCTGATAGGTACCCACAATACCTGAACCTGTCCAGCCTAGGAATCCGGTTCTGGACAGGGTAGTAGCCTATTCAAAACCCTTTGTCCCATTTCTGGAACTGCCGACTAGGGGGAACAATAGATATGACCAATACACTCACCACCCGTCGGCTCAATCTAATCGGCAGCCCGAGTTTGCACTCAGGGGGCAGAACGCCAGTTATGACCAACACTGTCAAGGACCTACTGCCCCGTTGGCCAATAATATTAATTGGGCCGATCAGATTTCCACCGTATTAAGGGATTAATTCGGCATACAGCCAAAAGGGAAAGTCATCGGCTATAGAAAGCTGTATCCCGATTACATAGATTGTATGTCGTATCCGCACAATTTCAAAGTCCCGGATTTCGTCATGTTCTCCGAAGATGATTCAATTACCACATTGGAGCACATCGGACGCTTTATTGCTCAATGCGGCGAAGCAGCTCAGTCCAATGGGCTAAAAATCAGATTGTTCCCGCTATCATTGTCGAAAGCTGCTTTTACTTGGTTTACTAGTCTGCCTCCAAATTCAGTTCATTTATGGAACGATTTGGAAAACCGATTCTATGAATACTTTTTCTCTGGCAGTTTGGAACTCAAGATTTTTGATCTGAGCTCCATCCGCCAGAAATTTGGAGAATCGGTAACTGAATACGTTAAAAGGTTTAGGGAAGTTAGGAATCGATGCTTCAGTGTCACCTTACCCGATAATCAACTGGCTGATTTGGCTTTCCAAGGGCTAATTCCACCACTCAGGAAAAAGTTTGGAGGACAAGAGTTCACCGATCTAAACCACCTACTTCATCGCGTCTCGGCTCAAGAAAGCCTGTTCCCGAATAACAGAGGGTTCAGGGATAGATTCAAAGCAAATGGCAATAATAAAGAGAAGGATAAAGCTAAAGTTAATATGGTCGATTATTGTCCCAGTGAATCTTCTAAAGATGAGGAAATAGAGATAAATATAGCTGAATGGGTTAAAGGGTTTAAAAAAAATCTTTGGTCTGTTCCTGGCTTAAGCCGACTAAGAATAGGTCAGAGCTAAAATATGCGTTCGATGTGTCCAAGTGCGATCGTATTTTTGATTTACTTTTGCAAGAAAACATAATACGACTGCCTGAAGGACACGTTATACCATCGACTGATGAAATCAAGAAACAAAGGTATTGCAAGTGGCATCATTCTTTTTCTCATAATATTAATAAATGCAATATTTTTCGTCAACAGATCCAATTGGCTATTGAGGATGGTTGGCTAAAATTTGCTGACAAGCTGACCATGCAAGTTGACATCGATCCATTTCCTATAAATATGATGCAATGTTCGAGCAAGGGAGAAGAGCCAATGCACAGCGAAGAATTAAGAAGGGATCGACGAGTTGATAATCAGTCGACTTCTGGTGGTAACCAAACGTTGAAAATCACGATCGGTTCATTACAAATAGAAGCCGACCGTGAGGGCAAGAATTCAAGGACCATTAAGCCCAAGGGGGACCCGCAAGTTGGCAGCTGGTATAAAGCAAAAAAATCACCGCCAAGGAAACCAGCAAAAAGGGCTAAGCCAACGTTTTCTCAATTAATGGAGAAGTATGAAAGAATGAACAATCGGCCGCGATATTCTCCGCGTCGGTCAGGTAATTTATATCGAACTAAAAATGTGGAAAGAGCTCATCGAAGGTGCCCGTTTTGGCAATTTTGCTGGAAAAGGGGAGTAGCGTTGCCATCGCTATACACGTGCCCAATGGAACACTATCCCCAGGATGATTGGCCTAGCCGATCGGCCAAAGAAAGTTTATCTGGGCTGAAACGAGATCGTCCTAACAAAATTTATAGGAAGGCAGTTCACGAGAGAATTTCTCTGCCGAGTCAGGTGTCGAATCAAGTTAAGCTCCAGGTGAGGTCAGATTCTACTAATCAGGAAGGTTTGGTTGGCAAAATACGTAAGCCAATCGAACCCAAACCAAGGTGGTGTCCGTCCGGTCTTAGCCGGTCACAGCGCAGACGATTGCAAAGGCTAAGAACTCAAGAAATTAGAGAGGCTGATGAAGAGAAACAGATGGATCGAACCTTCAATGAACTTCGGCCGATCAAAACTACCAAAAAAGAGTGGAGGAAGAAAGAGCAAGCTGAAGAAGACTTTGATTCAGCCAACGACCTGGATTCTCCGATGATACGAGATGACATCCCGCCGATGGATATCAATATGGTGTTTACACCACATGCTGAATTCAAAATAAAAACGGAATCGACTAAAGGTTCCTTGGCTCAGTTTTGTTTGGGGGCTCAAGATGCAGTATTTGAAAAACTCCGTGACGTTCATCGGCATCTCAAGCTGCTATACTTAAAGGGCCATATAAACGGCAAGCCAATTTCACAAATGCTGGTAGATGGAGGAGCAACAATTAACCTAATGCCATACACCACGTGCAAGAAGTTGGGTAAGTCTGATGAAGACTTGATCAAAACTAATATGGTTTTAAATGACTTCACATGCGATCCCACCGAAGCTAAAGGTGTTATGGTAACGGAGTTGACTATCGGTAGCAAAACATTGCCGACTGCTTTCTTTGTAATAGATTTGTAAAAGATGCCAAGGGCAACTACAATATATTGCTCGGAATAGATTGGATACATGCGAATTGTTGCATTCCATCGACTATGAACTAGCTACTCGTCTAATGGAATGTAGATGAGGTCGAAGTTGTCCTAGCTGATACATCGGCTCATATCACTATGGTCAGTTCAGATGCGAATTGGCAACATGAAGAAGCTGAGTGCATATCAGGTAAAGCATTAGACGATTGTGATTTCATCTGCATCAGCAAGATAGGACTCATGCCGATCAGTGTTAGACCTAATACGGTTGATCGGACAAACGAAGTTTTGCGCCGATGGGGTCCAACCAAGCAATAAAGGCACTACAAGGTAAAATGCAAAGCTATCGGCAAATAACGGATAGCTATGAGGCTATTGAAGATTTTCAAGAAGTTGAGAAGTTAGGTCAAGGGTTCACATCAATTAATATGCTTGAGGAAGTAGACATAGGGAATGGCGATAGAAAAAGACCTACTTTTATTAGTGCAAAATTAGATACTGAATATAAAGAAAAGTTGGTCAAAATACTTAGAAATTATAAAGATTGTTTTGCTTGGGAATACCATGAAATGCCTGATTTAAGACGTTAGCTTGTTGAACATCGGCTACCTATAAAGCCACACCAAAAGATGAGTATCCGATGCCAATAGTCGATATGCTTATCGATGCTGCATCAGGGAATAAAATTATTAGTTTTCGTCTAAGGATACCTAACCACCGCACCGATCATTCGGGGGGCGGGGGGGGGGTCAATGTCTGAAGTTTCATGATGAATATTGGTTTCACATTTTATTGCTTACGTGAGGAAATAGAAATTTTCTTAGATGGCAACACTGGATATAATTAGATATTGATGGCAGAAGCCGATATAACTAAGACTGCCTTCCAGTGTCCCGACGCGATAGGGTTATTTGAATGGATGGTTATGACTTTCAGCTTAAAGAACGCTGGCGCAACTTATCAACGGGCCATGAACTTAATTTTCCATGATTTGATTGGCCATATTGTCGAAATAAACATTGATGATGTGGTGGTAAAATTAAAAGATGACTTACAGCATTTGGCCAATTTAGAGAAAGTTTTTCAAAATACAGGAGCGCATGGCCTGAAAATGAATCCTTTCAAGTGTGCATTCAGCGTGTCGGTCGGGCAATTTTTGGGCTTTATGGTTCATGAAAGGGGAATTGAAGTTAACCAAGAAAGGGTCAAAGCTATATCCAAAGCAAAACCGCCGACATGCAAAAATGAACTGCAGAAGCTGATTGGTAAAATTAATTACCTCTGACGATTTATTTCAAATCTTTTTGGTTAGATTCGAGTGTTCACCCCTTTACTGAAACTGAAAGACAATCAAGAATTTGTTTGGGGAGCCGATCAACAAAAGGCTTTTGACGATCTTAAAGAGTACTTGACTAATCCTCCAGTCTTGGCCACGCCACGTAAAGATGTTCTTTTCAAATTATGCATATCGACCGAAAAGGAGACTATCGAAGTTGTATTGGCGCAGGAATTCGATGGCAAAGAAAGGATAATTTTTTACTTAAGTCGACGTTTGTTAGATGCTGAAATCAGGTATCCCTTTGTGAAAAGGTTATGCTTATCTTTTTATTTTGCATGCACGAAATTGCGACATTATATTTTAGCGTTGGCTTGTAAGGTGGTTTGCAAAACCGATGTTCTTAAATATATGCTATCAGCCCCAACTTTACGAGGTCACTTGGCAAATGGGCTTATGCCTTGATAGAATTCGACCTATCGTACGAATCGGCTAAAGCGGTTAAATGGCAGGTAATAGCTGAATTTATAACAGGGCATGACACCTCTGCCGACCTGGTTACTGTTGCCCCATGGCAGCTGTATTTTGATGGGTCAGTATGTCGAGAAGGTGATGGCATTGGTATAGTGCTAATCTGTCGGGACACGAATATGCAAATCCGGACCCTCTGTGTATTCAGCACTAGTCCAGGATCATGCTAGTGCACACAGTCTCAACATAGATGAAATATCACAATCATACACAGCGGAAATAATAAATAAAGACTTAATCTATTAATATAGAACTATTGAACGACCTTAAGGTCAAACTTACACTTGTGAGACCTTGGTGGCTTCAACTCAAAATAAATAAACAACAGCGGAATGAAGATCGTCGACGAATCCCATCAATATACCACAGGCAACTGACAAGGTTCAACTCCTAGATAATCGCCTCCTCGTGGAACTTCTCCTCCTTCGAAGTTGTGGTCTTCTCCTCAACTGATGATTTTATGTGTTGCAAGGGGGTGAGTACATAAAGCACTCAACAAGTCGTGCACAGAATGCAATTCTAACATAGCTATATGCAAGGATTATTCCAAAGAAATGACTAACATGGCTATTTTGCAAACATAGCTATTTGCAAGGATTATTCCAAAGAAATGTCTAACATGGCTATTTTGCAAAAAGCAGCATTTGTAAATTAATACAGTATATAAATTGGAAAGACAGTAAAACAAATAACTGTATTAGATAGATTCAACATTTCTCAAGTAAAACAAGTTTCCAATCCTAAGTCAAAATCCACTTTCCATGGCATCCCGCCATCCCAAATTTTGTTTAACAAAAGTCTAACCCTTGATTGTAATTCCCGAGCTTTGCTCAATACCGTGAGCACGGCTATTCGAATAGGTTTACACTCTGCAGAGGTTATGCACTTTACCCACACGACGTGATATTCTCTTTGTGCCTGGCCATCAGCACACTTCCTTTGGTGTACCGACAGAGAATTCACGACAAAGCCTTTCAGGAACCTCTACCTTAACCAAAGAACCTCTCGGTGTTGCCTTCGCTATCACTCCTCTCACGCAGCGCCACCAAGTATAGGACAGGCCAACACCGTTGGATGGGTACCAAGCCGCAGCACAGGTACGCTCCCCCGCACAGGTACACTTCCGTGTACTGTCGCCCCGAGGTATCAGAGGAAAGATATCAGAACCCTAATCAACTAGGTCTGTCCCATATCAGACATGTGGTCGCATGATTGACTCAGGTCAAAGGCTTGCAAGGTTAAGTCCTTAAGATGATCGAGGCAAGACTTTCACATACCCCATGCCCATCGGGCCCACCTTGGCATTCTCGCCTTACCACTTGCCCCAATCTAAATCATAACCACCCGGCTTGATTACCAAGCACCACGTACATCGAGAATTTAACCTCGTTATGTGACATCCTCTCGCCACCGCAACTCAATCTCATCGTGTGACCACACATGACACACAAGTTCATAACATCGCTCCATATTCCATTAGTCAAGATTATTTATCAAAGACTAAAGTACATGTGATGGCGTGGCATGACTAAGCAACTAATACGGTCTAACCATCCCATGTTGATTATTATTACTAACCAACTATAATGAACCAATCTAGGGTGACAATATATCATGGTATACAAATGGCAAGGTAGGGTATAGAGCAATTGGGTATAATAGCTAAGTCCCAAATTTAATTGAAGACATTTGTACATGTCAAATAATATGCAATAAAGTAAAACAATATAGCGCTTTTTGTAATCGTAGGTTCAACATGATCAAAGCACAACTTGCCGGCACTTGCTATAAACTGCTCTTTACTCTTTTTAATTGATCTTGGCTTCATCAACCTTTGGCTCTTCAATCGAATGCTTGACTTCCTCGTCCTTCACTACTTGGGTAACTTCGAACGACACGCCTAACGACAAAGAAGCACTAATACAACAAAACTCAAAAGCAATTGAAATAAACTCCAATTTAATATTAGATTGGTACTGAACGGAAGGATTGAATTTAGGAACTTAGATTTGATCAAGATCGGATGAAAGAGAACGAGCTTTGGAAGATTTATCGAGAAGGTTACGATCGATAATTAGGGAAAACGGAGTATATTCCAGGGGATATCCTTCGAGATTAATTAACTCGACTGGACAAATATGGACATATGGGCTCTTGATCTATAGATCGGGTCCATAGAGATATGTTAGTTCATGATGAACTAAACTGATGCTCAATGTTGACTTTTGTTGACTAAACAAATACACAGTCAAACAAACGAAAGATAGACTAATAGAATAGATATGGCACCAGGATATGACATATGGCCAATGGTCTATCGACCAAATCCACGAATGAATTCTGGGTTAATGGCAGATTAGATTTTTAGGGATAAGACAAGGACGGATGGAATCGACATTCAGTGCGATCCGATCTGGGGTTCAGTCATACATCAAAGAATAGACTTGACGATAACAGGGCGATGACGATATGTAGTAAGACAGTACAAATATCTTACTACGGTGGACACAACGTGGAAAACCGCAATACCGGCAGCGCGGCTCACGATGAACTCAGTCCATCGAACCGGTCTTTAGTTAGGTTTTGGTCCGGCTTTGCAGATGATAGAAAGATAAAGCCAGACTCACAAGAAATGGGGTTAGATCACGATAGGACGATAGAAAGGATAATGACATCGCGCTACGCTCTTGCTGGAATGCGCATATGCGATGATAGCAAAGCGTTAACGGCGAACGTTAACGAAGAAACGTTAGCAGCGGAACGTTAACGATGGAACGTTGACGACGGAACGTTGACGACAGAACGTTAACGGTGGGACGTTGACGACGGAACGTTGACGACGGAACGTTAATGACGGAACGTTAACGGCGGGACATTAACGACGAATTAGACCAAGGGTTAAGTCCGGGTTTGAGCGAAACGATTCAAGGATGAATACACTTGGCATAGGGTAGGATGGTAGGGTTGGCTCTGCGATTAAAGGTTTCCAAAGATGGCGAACCGAAATGCGCACCGACACGAAGGACTAGGCCAAAAGACGTCGGGTAGATTCTAGAACATGGCTTTGACGGCAACCGGGGATCAATAAACTTCAACGGTGGGCAAAACAGGGGATAATGATTTTCTGGACACAATGACATGGCCACGACAAACCAAAGTGGTTGGCGGCACAAGACGACGCGCGGCAGTGGCAAAAAGGCGACGATAACGAATATTAAAATTTTCGGTGGATGGAACAGCATAGGGGAAGTGAGGACCACGTAGAACGCAGCGACACGAACTCAACGGTATATCCGGATTTGGATGCAACCCAACGGACAGATCACAAACTGCCGATGAACGGCTTCTAAAGCTAATAGATCAAACGGTCATAACTATTAAAATAATGGATGAAACCTAACCAAATTTTACAGAGAGCTATCTGGGATCATTTGGCACGATATGACGTGAACGGATCTGAGTTTTACCTTCTGGATCAACGGGGAACGCGCGACGAAGTTTTCTGCCGTACGTACGTAGTCTGATCGGGGAAGATTGAATTTTCTGCAGCAATCCCGTGGACAAAACCTTGAGTTAGGGTGAGCACCGTGTAGAGGACATCAAGAGGAGTCTACAGAAAAAATTGCACGGTCAAACTCGCAAAAACGAAGGAGAACGGGTGACGGCAAGATTCGAGATTGGAATGGCCATAACTTTTGATTTCCTGGATGAAACTGCACCAAATTTGGTGGAGAGATAGATCTGACCATATGGCACGAGATGACACGAGAGGATTTCAGAAAAACTCACCAGTATGACGGGGAACGCGATGCCAAGATCGGCCGGCGATGGCGGCGCACCGGAAGAGCTCGTCGACGTTGTAGGAGAAAAAGGGTCGCCGGCAGAGTTCTGTTTGGAATTTTCCAAAACTGTTTCACAGAGGTGTTGCAACCTTCATAGGGGTGCTCCACAAACAATTTGAGGATGAACGGAGTTCGGGAGCGCCCTGTAGAGCTCGCCAAGTTCTTACCGAGTTAGGGAAAAAGCTTGCCGAGGATCTCATTGCGATTCGATGCTGATCTTTTAGTATGATGTGGGAATGAGGAGAGGCGTCTAGGGTTCAATTTTCAGCTACAAAGGAACAATGGATCAACGGGAAAAGCTCGCCAGAGTTGGGAGAGAAATCGCCGGCGGAGGTGCTCCGTGAGCATTTGCAAAATCTGATTTTACGGATGTAGAGGACAGCAAGAGGAAGCTCTGTAAAATTTCAGATCAAAATAAGATCGGGAGTGATCAGGAGAGCTCGCGAAGTTATGCTGAAAATCTTCCGAATTACTGTAGCGATTCTTGATTATTTAATCCGAATTATTAAGTATCACCCATAAAATCGAAATAAATATCAAACAACCGTTTAAAAATCAGAGAAAAATCTGGAACGTGACCCACAGCCTTAGTAACACAAATAAAATATTATTACATAAAATAATAATTTTATTCGTGTACAGTATATACTTTTATATTGTTTTTAATATCTTTTTAATTTGGAAAATACTAAAACAACCCAAAAAATTCTAAGAAAATTCAGGGAGTTTAATTAGGACATTTTGAGATCAAATAAATATTTTTGTATCACCAAATATTTTATTTTTGTACCCACATATATTTTTATTTTGTTAAAGCTTTCGGAAAGGCTTTAGAAAATATATAATTTGACAAATATAGAAAATTTCACAGAAATTCCCTTAGGTTTATTTATATTAAATAAGATAGTTTTAGCAAAACCAAATCTTTTATTTTGTCTCCAAACTATATTTTAATTGATGAGACTTTTGGAAAGATTTTGAAATCAGGATTTTAACAAATAATGGGAAAATTCACCGAAGTTCCTTGTGATATATTTTTTTAAAACAATTAATTCCAACTTAAATAGGGTTTTTTATCCTATTTTTGAAATAAAAATTTGGGATGTTACATAATCTCACCCAAAGGTCACAACTTTGAGTTTGCATTTCGGTTGAATAGTCGATGCTCTAATAATCAGGCATAATATGAAGCACTACTCAAAGGTCTACAGCTATTGGAAACCATCGGAGCAGATGCTGTTGAAGCTCATGGAGATTTCTTATTAGTCGTGCAGCAGGTCAAAGGGGAATACCACTGTCATGATGAAGTACTGTTCAAGCATCTAGAAAAATGCCTGAACGCAATAAGCTCATTTACTTCATTTTCTATCGGCCATATTCCTGGGGAAATGAATGATAAGGCCAATCTGTTGGCTCAACAAGCATCAGGGTATAAGGACTTCAATCGATGCCAAATACCAGAACTGGTCGATAGGGCAATAATGGGCGTCAGTATCGTCGATTGGAGAACACGGATAGCAGATTACCTGATTGATCCATCTAAGCCAATAGAACGCAAAGTTAGGTAGCAGGCATTAAAGTACATTTTCTTAGATGAGGTTTTGTACTATCGGACATTAGAAGGTTTGCTGCTAAGATGCCTTGGAGCCGAATAAGCCAAGGTGGCAATGGGTGAGGTGCATGAAGGCATCTGCGGATCTCATCAATCGGCTCATAAGATGAAGTGCATGCTGAGATGAACAGGATATTTTTGGCCGATAATGTTGGAAGACTGCTTTTAATATTACAAAGGGTGTCAGATTTGTCAGAAATTTGGCAACGTGCAGCTGGCACCAGCATCGGCTTTGCATCCGATTATCAAACCATGGCGTTCAAAGGATGGGAAATAGACATAATCGGGCAAATATTTCCTGCTTCAAGCAAAGGCCACAAATTTATTTTGGCCACGACCGATTATTTCTCTAAATGGGTTGAGGCTATACCCCTAAAAAGGTCACAAGTGTCGAAGCTATCGGGTTTATTAATATCCATGGTTTGGAATACCACAGATGATCACGACCGATCAAGGTACTGTGTTTATGTCTAATGAATTTCAGAATTATGCAAATGGCTTGGGAATCAAGTTACTAAATTCATCGCCATATTACGCTCAGGCTAATGGACAAGCCGAGTTGTCTAACAAAACGTTGATCAAGTTAATTAAACGCAAAATTGAAGAGAAGCCTAGGAATTGGCATTCGATTTTATCTGAGTCGTTATGGGCCTATCGGCTAGCGTACCATGGATCTACTAAACTTTCACCTTATTAGCTGGTTTATGGCCAAGAAGCCGTTTTGCCCATAGAAATCAACATTGAGTCTATTCGCGTGATTAAACAGAATGAGTTGTCGGCTCAATATTATAAAGGGTTGATGGTCGATAACGTAGATGACTTGGCAGAATTACGTTTGTCTACATTGGATTGGCTTAAAAAGAATAAAATAAGAGTTGCAAGGGCATATAATAAAAAGGTGGTACCTATGTCCTTTAACGAAGCCGATTTGGTATGGAAGACTATACTACTCGTTGGGTCAAAGGATAATCAATTTGCGAAATGGTCACCTACGTAAGAAGGGCCGTATAAAATAAATTGGCTTGTTGATGGGAACTCCTACAAACTCGAGATGTTAGAAGGAGTTGTTTTTCCTAAAGCAATTAATAGAAGGTACTTGAAGAAATACTATCCTAGCGTTTGGATTGGAGCTTAATCGGCTGAGAGGGAATATAGTTCTGAAAAGCCAAGATAACTCGCTGCTGTTAATTGGCTAAAAGGAGGTAAATTACATAAACAAGACAAGTGCAAAATCAGTTAAACAGCCGATTATAAAATTAAAAGTGTTACAAAAGTAGTTTCAAAAGCCGAACATCTTCAAATTTTTTCATTGCTTCTAACACTGCAAGCTAGAGCCGTGGAGTCTTGCACTTAGAGCCGATAAGGTGCTCACAGTGATGGCATCTTGCACTTCATCAACAATGCGTTGGTCTTCTTTGGGATTTCCTGGCACAGGGGTCACCTTGGCCGATTGTTTCTTCACATGTACCACGGCCATGGCGATGCCAAGTTTTTGTTCTTTGGTTGCTGATGAAGTCTTCTCCATGGATTGTTGGCTTTCTAGGAGTTGCTTTTCAGTCTTGGCCAACTCTTCCAGAAGGAATTTCTTCGTTGCTTCAAGCTTTGAGATAGATTCTTTGTTGGCTTTGAGCAATTGAGCATCGGCAACAAATTTTTGCTTCTTTGCTTTAGCATCAGCGACCAGCTCATCTAAGAGTTTTTGATCGGCTTCTTGAGCTTCGCACTGGGCGATTCTCGCTTGAGCTGCCTCTACTTGTACCTTCTTTCCATCCAAGTGGCAGACATTCAAGAGCGCTTCCATCGCCTCTGGAGGCAGATCGGCTTCTACGGCTGACATGGCATCTTGTATCGGCTGGTTGTTGTTCAAAATTTCTGCTTACGGCTTCATCACCAGGTCAAAAAGCTTATCAAGACGCTCTTGTACCCCTGGAGCTGAAGTTACTGCAGCCGACGCCTCTTTCGACACTTCAAGAATCTTTCTGATCTCCGCATCATAGTCGCCCGTGCCATGATCTCTGGGTAGTCAAGATCGGCCAAAGAGAAGCCCAATAAGTCTGTTGGGTTAGAAGACTCTGGGACTACAACGACTGTTGGAGCCGGTGGCATCGGCCGAGGAGAAGGAAGTGAAGCTCCCATAGGAGCGTCGAGCAAATCGGCTAAAATATTTGCCACTTGCACCGATACGATTGGCTGTACAAAATGGTTTTAAAAGATTAGAACCGATAACATAACAATCTTCATTATGTAGCCTAGGAAAGAAATGACTTACCCCTGCAGTCGCCGACGCATGTGGAGAATTCTCGCCACTCTGTTCTTGGGGTTTCGGACCCCTTTTAGCAGGAGCTTTGGCGTACTTGGTCTTCTTTTTTTCTGAAATAGTCGGCTATGGGTTAGTAACCAGAAGGAGTATGGAAAAAGTGATAGTCGATTAGAATATGATTATTAGGTTGCTGCTTTTTCTCTATGTCCGATAATGAAAGACTTTGGATACTTAAGGTACCCAAAGTGTATCCAGTGAGGCCAGTCGATTGATGTGGCCATTTGCTTTGTTGGCCGCCCGATTGACCAGAAATAGGCTTCTTGACAGCAGCCTTGGTCTGCAAATAAACAAAGATCGATCAATGAACTATCTTGGGTAGAGGTGAAGATAATAAGGAATAAAGTTGATTAAAGTCGATACCTCGCTCGTTACATTTACTAAGCTCGTGTTAGTGTAACCTGACGAACTAGCTTCATTGCTAGAGTCACTGATAGACACTAACGTCGGCTCTGGTAATTCTGAGAAGAATTCCTTGATTATAATTGACAGAGATTTTCCATATATAATGACTCTACAATAGCCGACCACCATGATGTGAAGCCGCCTGCCCGATGAGCATTCAGGAAGAAGTGGGGAAAGCTACGAAGTTGAAGATCACCGGCTATTTCTAAAACCAGTTTGGCCGCAGCAGCATTCCGGACCCTAGCTCTGGGTTGTAGCCGATCGAGAAGTGGTAGACTTGGAATCACTTGACCAAAGCCCAACTGCCTCGCATAAACCGATGGATGATAGAATTCGTATGATGGTTGGAATGTCCGATTTCTGGTATGAAGGCCGACATGCAGAACGCACAGAGAAACAAAGAGTTTGTATAAATCCAAGGTCTCTTTAGGCATTAAAGAACTATCAGCTTCCAAATGTAAGAAAGAAGGCTAGGGGAAATCGGCTGTAGAACTATAACTAATGAAGTCTTGATACTTGAAGTCTTCAGTATCAAGTTGCAGGAAGAATGCCAAGTATTTTCTACAGCCGATAGGGGTAATTCTTGTCTCATTACTAGAGCACATCATGAATCTTTCACCAAAAGATCGGCACTCTCTGAACTGGAAAGGTACGTCCTCTGGAGTGTCATCCCTTGGGAATGGAGTCCTATCGACTAAATTCAAGTTAAAGGAACGGCTGAACAAGCAGTATAGCCAAATCTACACAAACAACATCGGTCCTCCTATGTTGCCGACGGTAAAACATTCAAAACCAGTGAAAAGCCGACTCCTTATTACATACAACATTTGATATACAGCTCCGAGCAAAGTCTTGCCTAAAGCCAGCCGACGACCTTCAACAAGCTGTTCTGCTATAACTTGATAAACTTGAGTCGACCTAAGAGATGCACCACAAAATAAGAAGCGATCCAGCCAAAGGTTAAGGAAGGCAACGTATTCTTCGTCCGATACAAGCCCATTAACTTTATTATTATTACCGATATACTTGGCCCATTCTTCACCCTTTGATCTGATAAGTTTATATCTGGATTTACCACTAAAAGCCGATATTTGCTCACCATCTGGCCTGAGGCAGCATAGTTGAGCTACGTCCAAAAGAGTTGGGCCGATGGGACTAGTGCGAAACAAGAAGGCATTGAAGCAGTCCGACCAGAAATAATAGGCCGTGGCCACTAGGGGCTCATTGGCTTCTGGATCGGCTAAAGAGAGGGGGATACACTCGGCTATACCTATCTTTTCCCATTCACCCCCTCTTCTGGGCTGCCACTCTAATAAACCAATTTCCCCACCCTTTAAGAGTTGTCTGCTAAGCCCTAAAACTGCTATTCCACCCTTCTATATTATGTCCAGAGGCTGACAATGGAAGGCGAGGAATTTCTTGGTTCGTAATGGTGTTGACAACTAAATTTCCTAAGGGTCCCAAGAAATATTGGTTAGTGCTATGCGGGATCGAAATGAGTACCTGACTTGGGTCCATTGCAGCCGATCTAAAAAAGGGTGACTGAGCCGAAGCACTTCTTTGAAAACTCGTTAACCAAAGGTGCAGAAGCCAACTGTGATGGTCTGGAGAGCTCGAGCACGTGAAAATGACGGAGTGGGGGCCACATTTTATAGCATGGTAAAAAGATGAAAAGGCGGAAAGGAGGATATCGAGGGGCGCGAACAGTTAAAACGTACGATGGGCGCATCGAGATTTTTATGGTGCCATTAAGGCAATAGTTACTGCTGAGAATTCCCCAAAAAGCCGACATTGTGCAAAGCCAATGATTGAGGTTTTTGAAAGATAACAAGTCATCTCTAAAAAATGGGGGCATATGTTTGCACCAAAATTTGGCAAGTATGGTTAAATCAGCAGTCCAGAGTTAACAAGATACGATTAGGATAATAGATCAAGATACTTGGAAACAAGACAGATCGTTAAGGAAAACGCCCTCAAAATAGAGGCCGATACGGATACTACTCCCAAAACGTGTTGTATCGTGACTTTATCGGCCGGTGGGTATAAAAGGCGGATGAGGCCAAGCTAAAATAACAACACAATCAATCAACTCACGTCTACTTTTCATCTACTTTTTCGTCGACTAGCAGTAGTTTTGTAATCTAGATTCTCTTGTAACTCGATTTGATCAATAAAGTTGCGCATCGCCGATCATTGATCATCTTTTGTTACACCAATTAGGTTCAATTTTCTCTGATCTTGTTGCGCATCGCCTTCATCAGAGTCGATCTGCCTTTATCCTTCGATTAGCCTTAATCGGCTAATTAGACTTATCATTACCTTCGATCTAATCGGCTTGTAGCTGGTTAAATCTAAGTTGATTGCCTCATGAAATCGGCTTTGAGTGAATTTTATACTTTCCTTACCGTTTACAGGGTCAAATCGGTTAGCACGCTCTGAACCAGGTGTTCATCTGGTGTGCTGTAGCCAGGAACCCTACTTCACGTTTCTGGCGTCAACAGTAGGGTATGAGCTAGATTAGTGTTTTGTGTAGGGCTTGAGTAGGGCATATGCTAGAATGAACTTGGGCTATGATGGGCTTAGCCCTGTTTGTTTAGAGTTCGGTTTTCTTTGGCTTAAGCAACATAAAAGCAATTCGCTTTTATATGTGATAAAGGTGGGTAATTTATCATAATTTCAGTAGTGTTGGTCATCCTCACCGAAAATGCTATTTTTAGTCATCCTCACCAAGCAATTCATACGACGTGTGGGCGTGGAGAGAGCTCATCCTTTTTCCAGTCATGATACAAATATAGACACGCTTAGCAATTTTTAGTTAAATATATTATTTGACTGGAAAGAATAATTAAGCCGCATCAAATATTGCTAGGTGAATCTTTTCCTTAGTGAATTTTCTTTATCCCATGAGAATTGTAAACTTCCTAAAAATGGTTCCTTGCTTGTTGTTACATATAAAAGAATTGAAGATATCAATTTGACTCTACTTATTTCACCATGCTAAGTTGGAACCCAGGGAGGTGGGGGAGGCCAGGGCCAACTCAGTTGCTTGGAGTGCAATGGATCTAGTGTAGAACAAAGGTATGCAGCAGTGCTAAGAACAAAGAGGCATGCATCCGAACTGCATGGCCTCATGGCATCTAATTTGGCGCGCCCGATCTTCATGACATAGAATTAAGATAGTTTGCACAAAACTCAATGAATCGTAGATGATCACCCGCTACCAATGCAATGGGCTTGCAAATATTTAATTCACCTTATCACATGTGTGAAGTACTCCACCGACAAATGAGTGAATATTATTAACCTCTCAGTTCCCAACAGAAAAGACATAACGATCTTTGGAGGAAGAACGCCTAATTCCCCCTCTTAATTACAGCGTGCCGTGCAATTAGGAAGAACAAGCATATAACACTAGTAGATGCAAATAGCAATATGAAAATATATTAATCGTGGTTTGAATTTTACAAGGGGGATATGCTAGTATATATAGTGAAATGGAGGGTGGCTAGCCAAAAGGGTTGAATCCACCTTGCATTCGACCCCTTTAGCTGAATAAGAGTAGAGCTCCTCCTTTCAGAACTCAATATCCTATATTTTAGCTAATTTCATCCAACTAGAGTGATGATATTTGTCGGCCTGATTAAACGTAGAAGGAAGCTGAATATGGCATCATCATATTGGGTTGAAATAGATAGGATTTGCCAAGCTTTAAAACGAGTCCAAGAACACCTCAATCCGAGTTTGGACATGAGAGTTATGGCCTTTTTAAGACCGACTATTCTTGCAATCCGAATTGAACTCCTTTGCTCTCCACATTGTATTACTAGTCCAATCGATCTTAAAAAGGACATAACTTTCACGTCCAGTCATTCTTAGAATTGTTTGAAAGCTTAAAATGTCCTCTCTATTTCGCTCCATTACGATAAGGACATAATCGGCTTCCTTGTTTGTTTAATCAGGCCGACAAATATCAGTATTCTAGTTAACCGAAATTAGCTGAAATATATAAAGTTGAGTTATGGAAGGAGGAGGCTACTCCTATTCGGCTAAGGGGGCTGAATCAAAGGTGGATTCAACCCCTTTGGCTAGCCACCCCTCCCCCCTTCCACTCTATATAGTAGCATACCCCCTTGTATAATTTAGACCATAATTATATTGGAAATTATACTCTTGTTTCCTAGACAATCAACGTGCATCTTGATAAATTTGGGAGTTGTTCTTCATCTTATTCTTGTGACTCCGAAGGTTTCGTAAGAGCAACATCTACTTTTGGTGGATGGGTAGACAGGATCACGAGCGCGTTATTGCGTGAATTCTATTATCACAGGTTGCTATTTTGACAGTGGTTAACAACATCGGTTTGTCAGGTTGCATGAATTCAACTTATGACTGTGAGAGTGTTGTTGGGCAAGTCATTTGTCGCATATCAGTGTATCAATATGGTGGTTGGTGCCATCGTCTTATTAGGTTGTACTAGTTATCCTTGATTCTATGTCGTGAACATCGGGCACCCTGTATCAGAATATGAATAGGTTCCCAAAAGATAATTTGAAGATCTTTCTATAAGGTTTTAGGAAAGCATAACAACACAAAAATCCGAGTTCGTATTAAAAAGTTATGAGGAAAATACCAAACTAAACAGGATTAAAATATTAAAGCTATGCGAAGGAAACGATGATTAGCTAATAAACAATGATTCTAATGGATCAAAACCAAACCAAACTCACTAAATAAAATATTGAAACTAATGGTTAATTATTTTTGAGTGATTTTTTGAATATAGGACATAAATCAAAAAATAAAATTAAGGATAAATAATCCTACCATGTCAACCTATCGCTCTGATACCAAGATGATATAGGGTGCCTGATCTTCACGACGTAGGTCAAGATAACTTGCATGAAACTCGACGAATCGTAGATGATCTACCGCTACCAATACAATGGGCTTGCAACTTTAATTCGCCTTATCACACACATGAAGTTCTCTACCAGCCACCGGTTGAATATTATGAATCTCTCAGTTCCCCATAGAAAGACAATGATCTATGGAAGACGAACGCCCAATTCCCCCCACAATAGTTCCATGCAATGAGGAAGAACAAGTGTGTAATGCTAGTAGATGCAAATAGCAATTTGAAAGTATATTAATTGTGGTATGAATTTTTCTCGGGGGATATGCTAGTATATATAGTGGAAAGGGGAGGGCGTGGCAAGCCAAAAGGGTTGAATCCACCTTGGATTCGGCCCACTTAGTTGAATAAGAGTAGGTCTCTCTCTTTCATAACTCAACTTTTTATATTTTAGCTAATTTTGGCGAACTAGAGTACTAATACTTGTTGGCCTAATTAAGCATAGAAGAAAGCTGATTATGGCCTTGTCGTAATTGAGTGATATAAAGAGGACTTTCCAATATTTCAAACAACTCAAAGAACGCCTCAATCCAAGTTCGGATAGGAGAGTTATGGTGTTTTTGAGACCGAGTGGTCTGGTAATCCTAGTTGGACTCCTTTGCTATCTAAATCTAATTTGATCATATCTCTTTCTTTCCTTTCTTGTCTTGGGTGATTGGGCTTTCCCCTTCCTCCCTTAGGCTTGTCAAATTGAGCTTGGACACTCCTTGTCTCCACCTTATATCCTCATGGGCTCTACTCCTATTAGGACCATGTGTCTCCCACCCCTTCCCTCATGCTTGGTTGCATGGGTTTTGGACCTAGGCCGCATGGGGGGTGGTTGGCCGCATGAAGAGTGTACATGTGGTCCAAATTAGCTTTTAGTTCTTCCATGTAGCTCCCGTTCTCCCTCACCTCCCGCTGGGTTCCACCATTGTTCACCGACGCAATTTGGCTCCATTTGATATTATCGCAATCGTCATTCCAAACAACAAGCAAGCACCGCCTATTAGGTAGTATATAATTCTCATGTAAATATAGCGAAGATTGCTTAAAGAAAAGATTCACCTGTTGATATTTGATGCAACTTAGTAATTCTTTCTATTTAATTAATATATTTAATTGAAAAGTAATGTAATACTGCAGAACATTTTCAGGTTAGTGAAAAATTCAGTCGAGGTGTGGGTCCCTCTTGCAGACGGCCTCGGGAGTTTGGTGGGCCTGTCTGTGAGCTTCAGGGTTTAAATTTTAGACCGTGCGGGGGAAATTTCTTAATTTTCTCTCTCACCTAACCCCACCTCTTCTCTTTTCCCCCTCCACCTAATCCCCTTCTCTTTTTTCTCCCTCCTGGCTTCTCCTCCTTCTTCCTGGCATCTCTAGCCAGCAGCTCCTCCTCCTCTCCTCAAGCAGCAACAACAACACATTCTCCCTCTCCCTGCTGCTCCCCTCCAGCCATGGTGCCACAAAGCCTCCTCCCTCCAGCTAGCCTCCACTCCAACCGAAGCCCCTCCTCCTTCTTGCTCCTCCTTTGAAGGTAATTAGAGTTTTTGGGTTATAGGGTTCTAGTGCTGTTCTTGGGAGGAGATTTAGGAGATTTGGGTGCTATAGGTTTTGTGGTTTTGGAGGAAAATGGAGCTAGGTTTTGAGACTTGTTCTGAAGATTTCGAGCTGTGCAGACCTAGTTCTTTCGAGCTGGATTTGGGGTAGCTAGAGGCTTTTCCTGGGTGCCGACTATAGAATTACTTGTATATCTTTCTCTCATGTTTATTTAAAGTATAAGAACTCAATTTTTGGTTGAGCTGTTTAGGATATATGATTATTTTTGTGACTGCTACCGAGAACTTACTGCTGTTGTTAGCAGTCTCGGTTTCGTGCTGTTTTGAGCAATCTAGTGGCATTTCTTGCAGGGTTGGTTGTATAATAAGTTGTAGATCTTTGTATCTTGTTTATTTAGAGTATCATAACTCAATTTTTGGATCATCCATTTAGGAGTTATGAATGTTTTTGTACCTACTGCTCAGAATGTGATTACTTGTTGTTCAGAGTTATCTCTGAATTTGTGATGGCTTCGGTTTTGTGTTGATTTGAGCTATTTAGAGTCATTTCCAGAAAGATTGGTTATAGAATAAATTGTAGGTTGTACTCTTGTGATTAACTAGAGCATAAGAACACAATTTTTGGTTTAGTCATTTAAAAGATATGCTAATTTGAAGGTCTGCTATTCAGAATAAATTGTTGTTGGTGCTAGGTTCAGGTTTAAGTCAATTTGAGGTTCATAGAGTCATTTCCAGAAAGGTTGGCTGTAGAAGAAGTTGTGAGTATTATTCTTAAGATCAGTTAGAGTTTGAGAACATGATTTTTGGATTAGCCATTTGGAAGTTATGCATATCTGAATGTTTGTTGTCCAACACTTTCTCCTGCTAGCAGCAATTTCAAGTTTGTGCAATGCATGTCTAGTTAGAGGCCGAATTAAATTATTTCGCCAACTAGAGAAAGTTAGGAAATTTCCTGTAGATTCTAAAAATGTATTCGTTTACTAAATTTGAAGTTATTTTCTAGAAGTTATGATTGTTTGAACCTAGCTATCCTGTTTTTATCTCATGCTGAATTTTAGGGTTAGTGAGTTAGTAGAGGTTAGTGAGTGTTGGTGTTTGAATGCATGCGAATATTATTTCAGGTGGAGTAGCATCGGGAGTGGCCTCATCATCGCACCACTCTGCTCTTCGCGAGTAGAGGCAAGTGTATCATGCGGATTAAATGATAGAAGGATTTGTAGCTTGATTTGCTAGCAATTTCAATTATGTTGATATTTATGAGAATGAGTATGCTTATGTTTATGAGGTTGTTCATGATGGTAAAAATGTTAAGTGTATGAATTTAAAGATTATGTCAATGCTTTTGGATATGTCATGATGATGAGAATGCATTCTGCAATTTAATTTGTTTCATTCGTATTTATGCATTCATAACAGAAGAGGTGTCCCGAGTGGGCCTCTATGTCTCACACGTAGTGAGATATGAAAGACCTACTTCGGTAGGCCCCTCCACGGGCTGGATGGGAATGTGAGGGTGCACACCGACGGGTGTGCACTCAGCAATACCGGTAATTGCTATGGAAATGTGCATTATGAGCATGCATATGCATTACATGGTTAAAGCTTAAAGAATATTAAATTATGATATTGTTCTTATGTGCAAAGGTTTTACTATGTTTGTAAATTGCTATAACCTCTTGTTTTAAGCTAATTGTAATAATATGATGCATTTTGCTGAGTTTTGAACTCACGCTTGTTTTTGATGTTTTATTTTAGGTACTTCCAGAGCGGTATTTTGGAAAGGGGCTTAGCATCACTTCACTCACTCGTCATCAATTAATCTAGTCTTTTTGAGTAGTTAAGAAGTTTATGCTACCTGTTGTTTGTTGGATGAACTTTTGTTCCGTAAATAAGTTATGACTTATGTTGATGGACTTGTAGGTTGGATTGATGGTTGTAGACTTGTTATGTTGTCATTGCTTAGTTAAATTATCATAAGTAGAAATGTGGTTGCCAGATGCTATATTGGTTCTTTCGTGTTAATATTGCTCCTGTGGTTATATCATAAATGTTGTTGTTATTGTGCTGTTTGATCTAAGTTCTGTAGAGGTCATGCTGAAATTTTTAGTATTTCGGTGTTCTGGTGGTTTGTTATTGTTTGTGGTGTAACATTCAGGGCACGGGGGTGCCGGGGTGCTACAAGTACTATGCGTGAGCATATGCGCATCATCCTGCGCTTCTTCAAGAAAAGCCGTCCTTGGCTTTTGCCTTGTCTTCAAATAAACTAAAAGTGTCATAAGCAAAGAGGACAATGCGTATGCATGGTATATTTAGATATAATTTGTTTTGTCACTACTTTGCATATGATGTTTAGCACCACAACAACCATAGAAAGCATATTGTCGACGATCGGGACCGTCGACCGCAGAAGAAAAAGGGGATGCAAGAAGATCGTTCAGGAGCGGGGCCCAAAGTCGTGCTCGTTCAGAGGCGCCCAGCGTTGCAGGGAAGTCGTCGAGGAAGAGACGCCGGACACGAGGTTTATACTGGTTCGAACCCCCAAGGTCGGGTAATAGCTCTACTCCAGTCTTGCCCTGAGGCGAAGGGTGTATTGGCGATTCCGTGGGAGAGTACAAGAACACGACCCGAGCAAGGGGGGCGCTGCACCGCCTTCCTCGGCTGGTGTTGTGTGTCTTCTGGTTGCCTTGTGTTGTGTCGCACGTCTTGCGTCGTCTCTGTCTGTTGACTGGGGTGACCTGTTGCTTTTGTAGCCCTCTTGGAACCTTGGTGCTTGGTCCCGAGGCCGACGTCAGGAGCTCGTGGCGATTTGACGGGGGCTGATGAAAGTCGTCGCTAACCGTTGGGAGCCTGACGAGAGCTGTTGAGATCTTGACGGGAGCTGTTGAACCCTAGTTCCCACGCAGGGGTAGGTAGAGCACTGATTCCAACGCAAGAGAGAGCTTTACACAAGACAACATAAAAACGTTACACATGTCCTTTTCTTTGGCGGTTGCGGGGGCGTCGAGGTCGAGGTCGAGGTGGGACCATCGATCGCAGAAGAAAAAGGGGGATGCAAGAAGATCGTTCGGGAGCGAGGCCCGAAGTCGTGCTCGTTCAGAGGCGCCTAGCGTCGCAGGGAAGTCGTCGAGGTCGAGGGTGCTTGCCCCTGCGGCGGTGCCCGAGCTCGCTGGTCCCGAGCCCGATCATCGGGAGAGCACCTCCTAGGTCGAAGACGAGCCTCGGGCCCACGAAAAGCTGCCACGAGGCCACGGGGGGATGCTTACCTATGGCGAGGGTACCGATCCCCAATAGCTAGCCCCCGAGGCTCAAGGGACGGCCATAAAGTTCGGGGCGCCCTTGAGTCTGATTGTTTCTTAAGAAGGGATCGGCCCTTTGGTCGAGCTCGGCAGCCCCCGAGGCCGACCTTGCGTGCCGAAACCCTCCAAGGGCCTTTGTCGTGGTCGCTTTAAATATGCTCTTGCGCCTTTACAGCATTAAATTGGGAATCGTGTCTGGGGGCATCTAATTTTCGCAGCCTTGGTTCCCCGTGGGGGATTCGAGGAGGTGGCCTGCAATGCCTCAAGTCCTGACATGAAGGGCGGTGGACACGGGATGCGACGCCTCGGGTCTCCGGGGGGCGATTCGAGGAGACGCGATCGTGGCGCTTCACGTTCTCTGCCTGAAAGTCCCGGCAAGCCCTTTGAGGAGCAACTGATGCTAGCTGTCAGATACCGGGCTTCTTTAAAAGCTCGAAGCTGCATACCTCTGAAGTCCTTCACCCTTGCGTTGTGCCTTAGCCTCTCTGCTTGTTGCCTTTTTCTCCCTCGACCCGTCTTGATTTCTCCGAGTGCTATGGCCAAGTTCGGGAAAAGCACCTTGACCACTAAGAGGATGAAGGAGCTTGAGTCGCTGAGGCTCCTGGACCCAACGACCTGGTGACTTCCGGTGGTCGGGGAGGTTGAGCCGCGTCCCCGGGACGACGAGATTGTGTGTACGGAGCAGTACACACTCTTCGGGCTGCGGACCCCGGAGAGCGGCTTCTTGGCAGCTGTCCTCGCGCAATGCGAGATCAAGCTAGTCAACCTGGTTCCGAACTCCATCCTCCTTCTTTCCATCTTCTCCCATCTCTGCGAGGGGTTCTTATGGATACTTCCGACCCCCTCTCTTTTCTTCCGCTTTTATTCTTTGTTATGTACCTCGAAGGACCCTGTCGTCGGGTGCCTTTAGTTCCAGCTACGGACCGGGCTTCCTTGTACCTTTCTTCAAGTCCCGACCTGGGACTCCCTCGGGTCGTGGACAGAGAGGTGGTTTTACTTGAAGAAAGGCGAGGGGGCGAGCTCGCGTACAACGGCAACGTCGTGGACAGCAAGCGCGAGACCCCAGAGCCTGAAGACTCAGCGGCCGATCAAGAGGCCGTCGTCACCATCCACGTCTGCGCGACGCACGGCCTGACCGGTCAGGCCATGGCCGTGAGCTACCTGCGAGCTCGGGTGTCCCCTCTGCGAAAGAGGGTGCACCCTTTTTTCGAGATCCGAGGGAGGGATGACCCCACCAGGGAAAGCACCAAAGGTAGGATCACCTTTCCCCGAGCTCGGGTGAGTCCCTTCTTCTGATCGCCTTCCATCTTTGTTTCGTTTTTCTGCAGCCCCGGCGGAGTCGTGGGTGGCGGCGCGTATGCAAGAGATGTTTGGGAAGGCAGCCCACATCTACAGCCTCGACGACCCCATCCCCAAAGATATCTTGAGGCGGAGTAGCGAGGTAACTCCTTCTCCACCCTCCTTTGTCGAGTTTGATTCGGGCTTAGGCCTATTTTGACCGTGCCGAGCTGCGCAGGAGAGACAGGAGCTGCGGGAGACGGCGCGTAGCCTGCTACCTTTGCCCGAGCTGGGCAAGGGCAAGAAGGCCGCCAAGAGGCCTACCCCGAACGCCCTCGGCTAGGTCGCCAAAAGGCCCCACGTCGAGTGGGGCGACCGCGCGATGGTAAGTTGCTTTTCGCCGAGCCTGGGGACATCCGGGCTCGATCTCAGACTCTTGTCATCCCCGATTGTCTTCTTTCCTTTGACCTCCTTTTCTTCTTCCCGCAGCAAGAACGGGCGGCGGCGGCTGTTGAGCCGTCTAGCCCGCGCCCAGTGTCGCGGACGCAGGGCGCCCAGGGAGAAGACACTCCCCTAGCCGCTGTGGGGGTGGGGCGTCGTGCCATGCCCCTGCCACCCAGGAGACGGAGACTCGTCACTCAGGTATTTTTATGTCCCTCTTTCTTTTTCCTCTTTTTTTTCTTTTAGCTCGGGAGTGTAGGTTCCCCCCCTTTTTTTGCGAGCCTTAGGGGTCTCTCTCGTTACAGACTCTGACTGTTGTTTAGGGCGAGTCTGAGGATGAGTAAGAGGACGCGGGGGACTACCTCCTAGTCCCTCAAGCGATGCCGCAGCATCCCCGGCCTGACGCGATGCCCACGGAGGGTGGCTCAACCGGGGTGCTCGATACGGGGCCCGTCGGGGCACCCACGGAGGGTGGGCTAGTTGGGACGCTCGACCAGGGGCCCCCCGAGCCGGTTGCTGCCCCGGGTGGGGCCATAGGCGAGGCTAACACCGCCGAGGCAACAGCGGGAGTCGACACCGTCGGGTCTGACGCGGCCGAGGGCAGGACGATGCTCACGAGCGTCGATGAGCTCAGGGCATCAGGTACGGCACCACCCCCTCTTTGGTTATTACTTTGCTTTTGGGCTTTGGTCTTCTAAGTAATTTCGTCTTCTGTGGTAGGCTCGGCTCCACCCGTGCCGCTTCGCGCTTCGCACGAGGCAGCTCGGGCTGATGCCCCTGTCGGCGCCGCCGACCTAGAGCCGGAGGGGGCCACAGTGGAGCGCGCGTTGTCTCTGAGCTCCGCCCGCGCGAGGCTCGAAAGGAACCTGCAGGAGGTTAGCCTATTTTGAGCCCGTCTCCCTTCTTTTTAGTTTGCTTCATGTCTGTGAGGCCATTGTGACGTTCCCCACGCCTTTTTAGGGCTTGGACCAGGTCGCCCAAGGGCTTGGGACCCTGCGCACCCATGCTGACCTCTTCCGAGCGCTGTGCTCCCTAGTCGAGGAACGCGAGGAGTACATCCTCAGCCTCGAGGAGAGCGCAGCACAGTCAGAGGAGGAGGTCGAGCAGCTGAAGGCCGAGCACGCCATCGAGATCTCGAGGGTCGTCGAAGCCGAGCAGAAATGGTCGGCCGGGACCCTCGTGACTATCCGCGAGAAGGCCAAGAAGGCTCTCACGGGTGATTGCGCGATGGCCTCGGGGATCGTTGAAGCCCCTCGCATCGAGGCAGAGACGCTCCGCAAACAAGTCACAGAGCTCTCTGCTGCTCCCCCGAAGGTTTCCGCCGACCTTGAGGCGAAGATGGCCGAGCTCGAGGAGAAGCTAGGGCGAGCGACCCGGGTAGGGAAGAACGCCCTTGCTCAGCTTCAGGAGGAGCGAGGCTGAGTCGCCAATGCCGAGGCCGAGGCGCTGGCCCTGAGTGCGAGAGTTGCCATACTTGAGCAGGAGAAGCTTGCTCGGGAGATAGCTGACCTGTAGGTAGGTTAGCTGGTAGGAGAAAAAGGGGTGAGGGTACTCGACCTCCTTGTATATGTTAGTCATGTAAATTTTGATTTAGAAGGAATAAAACTCCCTTTATGTTTGCAATCGTATGCGTCTTTTCAAGATTTAGCCGAAAGTCTTGCTCGAGAGTGAATAGTATCTTCTCAAGACTTAGCCAAAAAATCCTGCTGGAGATTAAATGATGTCCGCTCGAGACTTAGCCAGAAATCCTGCTCGAGACTGAATGACGTTTGCTCGAGACTTAGGCAAAAATCCTGCTCGAGGTTAGATGAGGTCCGCTCGAGACTTAACAAGAAATCCTGCTCGAGATTTTGGCCTTTGCTCCGCCACCCTGCCTTAGTCGACGACCGGGGGTGCAGAGTTGGCCGTTAGGACCCAAGGTCCGACCAACATTCCTGACCTGAAAAAAGGAGGTCCGCGACAGAGTTAGGTCGCTGGATACACCTTTGATCGGGGGGCGAACCTTATCCGTGGCGTTGGGTCGAGGTGGCCAAGCCTAGAATCATTCGGTTCTACCTCACAGCCGCATGCTCGCCGCCGATCCCGAGGCGCTGGAGTCAGTTGCTGAGGCCTGAGAGTTTAGCCGATGTTTTATTGACCTGAAAAAAGGGGGGACCCATGACGGAGTCAGGTCACGGGGTATGCCTTTGATCGAGGACAAACCTGAACCAAGGCGTTTAGGTCAGGATGACCAAGCTCGTGATTAGAACATCCCCAGAGGAATTGCCATTAAATTCACTCGACGGGGGAATAGTCGTTAAAATCACTCGACGGGGGAATAGAGCAACCCTGGAGGATATTCTTAGAAATCTGCGACCTCCGAGCCTTGGGGTGCTTCAGGCTCAGTGTTAGGTCAAGATGGCCGAGTGTGTGATACTCGAGTTCGGGGGCTCCCTCGGCGGGGTGGCCTCCCATTAAAATCACTCGACGGGGGAATAGAGCAACCCCGGAGGATATTTTTAGAAATCTGCGACCTCCGAGCCTGGGAATGCTTCAGGCTCGGTGTTAGGTCGAAATGGCCGAGCCCAGAAATATTCGGGCTAGCCTAGATTTGGGGCGTCAGGTCGAGGCAGCCGAACTCGGGAATGCATCGAGTCCTGGGTTTCCCCTGAGGGCGGTCTCTGATTCGAACCTCATCATGGGAATAGCACGCTTCTGCGATCATGCATCATCTTATCACGATCAAGCATCCCGGAGGTGAATCTAGAGTCCATGTCCGCCGAGCCCAGAAATCGTCATCAGGCTTAGGGTGCCCCTTGAGGATGGCCTCCAGGTTGGCTTGTCGGGGGGATGGTCGGCTTACCCCGATAAAGATGGATTTACGGTGATCGGGACATCCCCGAGGCGAACCCAGAGACCGCGACCCGAGGCCAAGGCACGCGGGGTGTAAAAAGGAAAACATTCACAGATATAGATGCTAAGAAAAACCCAAGGACACCCCGAGGTTCGGAAGCTCTCGACGTGATCTTTGGTCCATGCTCTGCTACAAGGGGGAGCTGAGACGCGATAAGAATTGGCTTACAGCTGACTGCGACCCCCTGGAGGCGATTCCTACGATCATGTTTCGCACTCACGTCGCTCGAGGTGTGGGGGCACATAAATGCTGGTAAATAATGAAGGAGAACTTTGTGGGAAAGACACTAGGCCGGGTCCCGAGCGCGGGTCGCTTACCAGGTGGAGCCCTTGGCCTGGGGCTCGACGCAGGGGAGTAGTCGGCTAACCGCGGCGAAGGCTGCTTTACCGCAGACTCGATTCCCCGAAGACGGACCTTGAGAACGTGACCCGGCGTCGCGCCCCCTGAGAGCAAGAGAGGTGTTAACACAGGTAAAAAAGAATCTTATGCCGAGCCCGATCGAGTGGTGCACGGGCGCAGATCATGCTCGAGATGGCTATTATCCGGATGCGGGAGAGCAAGCAGGGTGTTATACGCACAACGATAAAACATGCTTGTAGTAAACAAAAGGTCAGATCGGCCCCCTAGCTCGAAACGCTTACCGATGGTGGTCTCGGGCACGGGTCCTGCTACAGGGGGGATAGTCGGCTTACTGCGGACTTGGCCCCTGGAGGCGTGCCTTGAGACCACGATTTAGTTCAAGCAAAAAAGGGGGGCCAGACTGAAGCCCAAGTATCCCGAGGTCGAGGGATTTGCAGGCGTGATCGCCAGGTCGGACCCTGCTATGGAAGGGAGCCGTGACGCGATGAGAATCAGCTTACTGCTAGCTCGACTTCCCCCGGGGGCGAACCCTCGGATCACGACCCGGATACGCACTTGCTCAGGATATAAAGAGATATAAAAATGGCACAATCATAGATAATAAAGTTGTAAGATCGAAATGGCGAACAGAGGGGGGGTGAATGATCCCAAATAAAATTCCCCCACTCAAAGTACTCCAAACACTCTTGCAATAAAAATCTAAAGCACCCAAAGATTTTCGTTCAAACTGGTGCTTCTCAGATTCGCACACCCTCCAAAAATCCAGAAAAATTAGACAACTATGTGTACCCCTAGCTTGCATGGATAAGAACCATGAAACATGTGAGGGGTTTTTAATCACAATCCTGGTTGTCAAGTGTCCAAACAAAAGAGGAATCAATTCAAAAGACTTCTTTTCTAAAAGAGATAAAGCCAAAACACCAAATTCTCTTTTCAGAAAAGTTTAAAGCAGATTTTCAGAAATTGTCCTCAGTTGGAACAGGTGGTTGGTGAGTTTCTGTTGCTCTAAAATGTTTTAGAAATTTTGTCCCTGTGAGAAGTTGAGACATGAACCACTCCACCAAAAATCACCTCAGAATGCTTTGTAGAATAAGAATTAAATATCAAGCAATACAGACAGTCACGAACTTCGACAAGAAAGTTTGAGGCTCGATTTTCACTTCATAGCTCTCAAACGGTGCAACCAGTGGACTCAATAAATTTTATACAGATGTATATATTAGTTATTAACCTTATAAAAAAAGAATCACTTAAAAATTATTTTTATATATTTTTATAAAAATCAAACACTGACTGCTGCGCGAAGAACAAGTTCTGGACAGATTTGCAATTTGATAAAAAACTTGATCTCTAGTCTATCCAAGGGTGTAAGAAAGATGTAAAACCAAATAAACACCCTCAAGACATCCTAGAATAACAGCATTTAGAAGGAGGGGAGGCAAATCCAAATTGCATAAATGTAAATTGCAAGAATGTAAGTGCTGAATTTAATTGCGAAATTTAAGTGCATAATGTAAATTGCGTAATTTAAATGCATAATGTAAATGCACAAAGAAAAGAGATGATATGAGGAAACATTTCATTTCTGGAAAGAGAGGTTACAAAGCCTCACATTCATGTGGGCAAAGCTCAAAGGAGCATCAAAAACCTTCAAGGGAAGGAGGCTACCCCTCCACCCCTATTTATACTACTCTTGGGCCACCTACCACCCTTGGATGAGTCCCTCAACCCTAGAGCACTCATCTAAGGGCTAGGATTAACCCACACACACAGCCATGCAAGGGCTAACCCAAAACCCACACACATACCGGGTTTTCTTGCACGGTTTTCAAAGCATACTACCTAGACCCGCTAACCTATCAACTAGACCTCAATCCGACGGCCCTCATTTATCCACGCGGCATCTAGCTAGCATCAACTCCGTCTCCGATCATCTTCCAGCGATCTCCCAACCGTCTGGACCTCCGACGCTCCTCGCCTAGTCCCGGTCATCCTTCGCCTCAACATGATCTAGCACCGTCGTCCTACAACCATCAAAAACAAGGAAACTCCTCACATAGCAATGCCCACAAAGATGTGCAATAAACCATCCAACTCATCAATACCGCGTCCATACGACCGGTACTGCCACTCCTGACAGAGACAACTCAAATTGCTTCTTTTTGAAAATCAATCCAAACCAAACTCAAACTTGAGCACAGCTTGCTCAAATAAAGTCAAATACTCATCACAAACATGGATGGACCTCCAAATGGGCCTTCAATCTCCCCCTTGATGAGTATATTGACAAACAACACAAAAGGCATAAATTTGAGTTTGAAAGAGAGAAGAAGAAAGCAATTTGATTGCAAAGCCAAACTTGGTCCAGAGAGAAAGATATAAAATCATGACCAAGTTGGCAGAAAGAATTTAGAGCAAGACCATGAAAAGAGCAAGTTTTCCACAAAAGCTCTAAAAACCAATCGTAAGTGCCAAATGTGATTATGATCCATAAAAAATAGCAAAGATTTACAAAGATCATAAGAACCAACAAGCTTTCACATTTTTATCTCTTTTTTTAATTAATTTTTTTAAAAGATGCCTTTTCTACATTTTCTCCCCCTTTTGGCAATATAGGCATCAAAATGGAATTTTCTCCCTCTTTTTATGTATTCATGAAATGCAACCTAAGGGAGCTTTGAAGATTATCCAATTGATCGCAATGACAAGATATGACACCAAGCTAGTCAATTTTTTAGATTAGACTAGTCTAGTCTAAGACATGTCCAAGTGCAAATACGAGCTTAGTTTTGAATATTTTATTTTTAGCAAGATTTGACAGGTGCAACACTTAGCTTTAGTTTCAAAAATAGAAGAATAGCCACTCTAAGGATCAAAAGGAAAACCTAGAGTTCAACCTACTCAACACTTTGGGGAATCTGGAAGTGCATACAAGGTCCTTTAGGCTCATTTATCACTTAATGCAAATTTTTGATTTATCATCATACAAGACATAGTGGGGTGCAAATGTTTGACATTGTTTGCATTTTTTACCCACATATTTCTTTGTTTTTAATTTATTTGCATTTTCTTTTGACAACCAATTGACTCAAGCCGTATGCGACCATCTCAAGATGAACTCTTAAGAGGATGGTCTAGGTCAAACACGATGTATTCCAAGTTCATCCCAAGTGCAATGGGAAGCGGTCTTGTGAATACAAGGTGTTGAGTCATATGTGCACAAGAAGAGTCAATTTTGTTTAATTTTCATTTTTAGCACAATGATTTATGAGCAATTGAAGGACTCTAGCATGAATCAAACTAGTTTCACCCAAGTTGCTATAGGGACTCTAGAGAACTCCAAAATTTCTCAAATTATGGCACAAACCTCTAGAGAAGAAACCTAGCAAGTAAAAGTAACAAGTTTCATCAAGTTCTTCATTTAAGGCATATTTCATTTTTAAGCTTAGCAAGTTAAATGAACTTGGACATATCTAAGCTAGTGATTTCCTCCATATGATGTAGCATGGTATATAGCATGAAGAAGAAATCAATTGCATAATAGACAAAGCTCATTAAACAGGAAATGCAGTCTATATGCAATGCTTCAATAGATTCTCAAACTCTCCCTCAACAAATGAATCAATTTTAAGCTCAAATCTGGTTAAAGTTGAGTTATTATCAAGATTAGGCATAAAGAAAACCCAAATGAACTCAATAATAACCAGAAAAACAGAATGAGAAGAAGTCGAGAAACTGCAAAACTGGATGGCTATTGAGCATAGATAAGATAGAAGAGACTCACTACGGCTCAGATTCGTTCTTATCTTTCCCAGAGATCGACATAGGAAGTCGACTCTAGATCCCAACTAAGGAGTGCACACGCACTGCCTACCTGGAGGCCCCAAAACCTGCTAGACTTGTAAGACTGTGAGGGAACTCAACCTAGAGAGAAGAGAGAACAGCTAATCATGCATGATAGCAACCTAAAGCACAAGATAAGAGGACCATGCAAGGCATGCTAGAATTCTAAGTGAGTGAACTCAACTCAAGAAAACAAGCCCAAAGTCACCCGTAAGAAGAAAGGAAATGCTGGAAGAAAATATATAGTACATAAAATACAGATCGGCTCCCCTCAAGAAATGCCATATGAGCTCATAAACCCAAGCTCAAATCCCCTCAACACACTCTACTCCCTTGAGGCACACTCTAAAACTCTCACCTCACAAGAGATAGGTAGAAAGCTAGAGGAGAAGAGATAAGATCTAAAACCACATGGTCTCTAAGGAACAAGATGGCTCAAGGTAAGAAGCGACCTAACTATGCTAGAAGTCCAACCAAAAGACTCTAGACAAACAGGACACAAGCTCTACCTACAAAAGAACCACAACCTCCTAAGAGACCCATCACTATCATCAACATTTTCAGAGGTACTTACCTACTGCAGTGTAGTGCAAGTAGTGGCAAATGACCTGAAGTGGATTCAAAAAGCAGAGGAAGAAGACTTAGAGATTTTCCTAGGATGATGGTCTCCCCACTAGAAAGCCTACACACATGCATCCAACAAATCTATGCTTTCAAAGCTCAAGTTAGGCGATCCAGCCCTAGGCACGAATGGACAAAATACAGTGAAAAGTGTGGCAAATGATCATCTAGAGCATGAACATGATGCGAGAAGGTAATGTAAGATCATGATCACAACCAAGCTAAAGATAGCATCAAGATCTATATATCCATAGACAACAAGTGAAAACATATCCACATGATAAACAACGACAAAGGTGCATCATAGCACTTTGTCATGTCGGCGAAGAAGCTAAGCAAGATGCATCACAAGAACAAAATGCTAGCAGGGATCATGTGCAAGCGTAGAAATACATGGATCAAGGTACTACCCTAAACATGGCAATGAGCATGTAAATGAAGAAATACCACAATGAAGCACAACAACATGCTACTAGATATACCATGAGCAAGATGAATGAAGACAACCAAAGAGGATCATGCATAAAACAAACCAATTAGCAACATCAAGATCCATTTATCCATAGTCTCAATAACAATATTTACATGCTGCGAAAAGGCCCGTCAAAAGAAGACCAAACAAAAGGTCATGAGGACATAGACAGTATGAAAGTAAATGGTGACAATGGACACGAAGATGAGAAGCTACTTATGACAACACTCTATGCATGATGAATACATGCCATGAATGAAGAGCACAAGCTCATGCAAAAATAGGTATGAAGCATATAAGCATGAAGGACAATAAAAGGTGATCATGAACAATATAAGTCATACAGCGGCAGCTAGATCATATAACCCTAATCTCATGAAAGGCATTCACATGTAGCACAAAGTCTGACAAACAAAGTCTAAACAAAGCTAATCATGGATGTAATAGAAAATCAGGGTCATATAACCTAGATACTACTCATGACAAAATAAAGTAAATGATATATAGCACGTGCCCATAGTTAACACAAATGCTCATACCAAATGAACAATATCATGGACAGGATAAAAACAAGAAAATCACATGCTGGGAAAGAGCTCATGAATTTAGGATATAATACATGAAGCACAAAGATGGTTGGGGAAAACATGCTATGGCACAAAACAAGACAGACAGAAACTAACAAAACCTAGCAAAGTACATATAATACACATGGGATCAAGAGCAATCACAACATGTCATGGAAATGATGATCACAAGTATAACCGACATGAGGGTATGAGATAGCTCACCATGGAAGTGGAAGTCCCCATTGCTGTTATCATGAAGCTCAACACTTGTGGAGCGAAACACGAGGCAAACAAAGTTGAAAGTACATGCAAGCATGATGCTCATGATGGTCATGCAGGAAGATCCAATCCTCTAGAGACAAGCCGTAAAGGCCAACTCGGAATTCACATCGAGTGCCAACATTGAAAAGCAACAAACCGATCCTAGATGAGATTAGTAAAGATCAACATGACCAACATACTTACCTTCAACTCTTGCCGTGAGTGGGTACCTCGAGAAAAAAGAGGTCCACTACTTATGTACGGCGAAGATGATGCCTCAGGACAACTCATGAACTAAGAATCGAACTAAGAAAGGACAAGTCCACAAGATGACCCAAAACCACTCCACTAGGCAGTGATCACATCCTCAAGCTAGCCTCAAGCGACTCATGCCATGAGAAAGGCAAAAGGCACTTAAAAGCATCATCGCATAGACATGACACAAGGAATTGACACAAGAGGGAAAGATGACTCAGTACTGGGATAGAGTGAAGACTTGGGGACCCAATACTGAACCACTCGACGCCTCAGAGTACCAAACCATCAAGAAGACTGGACTCGAGTGTCTCTCTGACGTTTAACCCTAACAAGATCAGTAGCAACTCTAGTAGATGATCTAGGAGCTGAAACTGGGTTGGCCTGGCGTGGTGCAAAAGCCGAACCACCCTAGTGAAGCTGCCTAAAACTCCTACCAGAAAATGCCTCACACCGCTGATATCTACCTCGATGGGAAAAACGAGGAATATCAAAAGTACGGCGGAAAGACTGACTACGAACAGCTCCATGACTAAAACTCGAAGAACCAGCATGAAAACCGAGTCCTGGACGCAGCCCAAAAACAGGCGACTCTCTAACCTGTCTAGAAGCAGTGTGTACCTTAAGAGCACTCAAAGTCTGGGGATGACCCTGAATACCCCTAAGAGCAGCAACACGCTCACGCCGAGTGATCTTGGCGCGTCTGAAGCAGAAATCTACTAGGTGACCATCCTTCTTACAGAAGGTGCATGTGTACTTCGCCTTGCTAGAGACAGAAGCAACAGGAGTAACACCCTTCAGTCAAGTCCTATGGACAACCCAGCAGACCTAAACAAGGTGGTGCTCACTGGGAGCTATCACAATCTCACCACTCTTGGAGCCGCGACAATGGTGGGAGGATGCGCCGAGCATGCTCCAAGGGATCAAATCCTAGACCTTGATTGAATCTACTAATCTTGGATTGGTCTAGAATAAGATTGAGCTTCTTCTTGCCTCCAACAAACTTCTCGAGAGTGCCCATAAGATACTGGCAATCTCGAAAGAAAGAAGCACAAGAAGAACAGGGGAAGGAGAGGAAGAAGAACCGAAAGATGAGCTCTCTCAAAGACGTGCATT
Source organism: Otatea glauca (assembly GCA_036346275.1). Taxonomy (NCBI): domain Eukaryota; kingdom Viridiplantae; phylum Streptophyta; class Magnoliopsida; order Poales; family Poaceae; genus Otatea; species Otatea glauca. The sequence continues at coordinate 28,286,187 of CM070729.1, forward strand.
TTTCTCCTCAAAGACGGCTGCCTCAATCTTGAGGGCCTCACAAGAAACGCAAGACGCATTTCTAATTCTATGGGCTTGGTCTTCTAATTTCTTCCTAAGCTCGACATGGATTTTATCCAAGTCCCCCTCAATCACAGAACATCGCAAGCAACTTTCTTGTGACTTATCTAGTAAGTCCTTAGCAAGTTTAGCACACTTGACATTTAAGGATTCATTGTCAAGTTTTAGTTGCCTACTGACCCTCACATGAGCCGATGGTTCCTTAGAAGCATGCATTTCAAGTTCATCGTTTCTAGAAGAAAGCCTCCTAAGGTGATCGCTCATGGCATCAATTTCGGCAAGCAATTTAGGGAAATTTGAACATGAAGGAGTAGAGTGAGCATGAAGAAAACTAGCCTCAACAGGAATAGCATCAACAGAACTAGTGCTAGCATTCTTCAACCTAAGACCATCAAGTTCAACAAGCACACTATCATGTATGGTCCTTAGTTTCTCTAACTCCTCAAGCACGACATCACACAAGGAACAATCATCAGTGACTCGAGAGGGATAAGATCTAAGAGAGGCTAACTCCCGAGTCAAGGTACCTACTTCCTTCTCTAGCTCCATACACCTAGCTCTAGCTCTAGCTCTAGCATGAAATTTTTCTAATTTACAAAAAGCTTCATTGAGCTGGTCATAGGAGGGTACCTCGTCCGAGTCGCTGTAGAGCTCGGAGTCGCTGATGCCGTTGGTGTCGGCCATGAAGCACATGCCGGAGAAGTCGTCGCCGCCATTCTTCTCTTGCAGATCATCCTCGCCCTCATCGCTCCATGTCTCGTGTCGAGAGGTTGATGTCGCTGCGCGCGAGGACGCGATGGAAAAGCTTCTTGTTCTTGGAGAAGTTGCGGTACTTCTTCTCACGTGCTGGCTCACGAACTGGAGGCTTCTTGTTGCGGTTCTTATCGATGTAGTCGTTCTTTGCCGAACCGCCAGCGTCGTTCTTGGTCTTCTCCAGTTTGGGGCAATTTGCCCGAATGTGGTTGGGTCCACCACACTCAAAGCAAGTGATCATACCACCTCTCTTTCTCTCTCTCACCCTCTTGTAGATGTTGGAAAATTTGCGAGCGACAAGAGCAAGCTCATTTTCTGGAAATCGTTCCAGAAGTTCATCACTTACGTCGCAAAGTGCAGAGAGAGAAAAACCAGAAGCAAAGTCAAGAGAAGGTCCAGAGAAAGACCCAATGGGATCGGTGACCAAGGCCATCGACTGAGATTTTGTCTTCCGAGAGACGACATCAATCTCATGAGTCTTGAGGTGGGAATAAAGCCCATCAAGAGTCAGAGTCGACAAGTCGGTGGTGTCCTTGATGGTGGTCACCTTTATCTCCCAAACGCGCAAATCGAGTGCGATCAAGAAATGTCAAGCATTATCCGAGTCAGGGTATATGGAACCAACTGCTCGAAGATCGCTCAAAATCTTGGTAAACCGACCAAAACACTCATCAAGACTCTCACCAGCGTGTTGTTCAAACTTGTTGAACTCACGCTTGAACTGGTCCTGCCTCACGGTCTTGATTTGAGTAGTGCCCTCATGGTAAGCATCGAGGGTCACCCAAATCTCGTGAGCGGAACAAAGGTGAGAAATCCTATCATACTCACTGCCGCTAAGACCCTGTATGAGAATGTTCCTTGCCTTAGCGTTCGCCTCAACGTCAGCCATATTTCCGGCTGTGACGTTTTCATCAGCAGGAACCTCATACGAAAGTTTCACCTTCTGCCATATTAGGAAGCCCTAGGCAGTGATGTATGACTCCATACGCGATTTCCAAAATGGAAAATCAACTCCAGCAAAAAATGGAGGCTTGGTGGAATACTTGTCCATCGCCATGGCTCTTGAGACCGGTCAAGATCTATGGAAGAGCAAAACCGGCTCTGATACCAATTAAAAGATCGAAATGGCGATCAGAGGGGGGGTGAATGATTCCAAATAAAATTTTCCCCACTCAAAGTACTCCAAACACTCTTGCAATAAAAATCTAAAGCACCCAAAGATTTTCGTTCAAACTGGTGCTTCTCAGATTCGCACACCCTTCAAAAATCCAGAACAATTAGACAACTATGTGTACCCCTAGCTTGCATGGATAAGAACCATGAATCATGTGAGGGGTTTTTAATCACAATTCTGGTTGTCAAGTGTCCAAACAAAATAGGAATCAATTCAAAAGACTTCTTTTCTAAAAGAGATAAAGCTAAAACACCAAAGTCTCTTTTCAGAAAAGTTTAAAACAGATTTTCAGAAAATGTCCTCAGTTGGAACAGGTGGTTGGTGAGTTTCTGTTGCTCTAAAATTTTTGGGAATTTTTTTCCCTGTGAGAAGTTGAGACGTGAACCACTCCACCAAAAATCACCTCAGAATGCTTTGTAGAATAATAATTGAAAATCAAGCAATACAGACAGTCAGGAACTTCGACAAGAAAGTTTGAGGCTCGGTTTTCACTTCATAGCTCTCAAACGATACAACCAGTGGATTCAAGAAATTTTATACAGATGTATATATTAGTTATGAACCTTATAAAAAAAGAATCACTTAAAAATGATTTTTATATATTTTTATAAAAAGCAAACACTGACTGCTGCGTGAAGAACAAGTTCTGGACAGATTTGCAATTTGATAAAAAATTTGATCTCTAGTCTATCCAAGGGTGTAAGAAAGATGTAAAACCAAATGAACACCCTCAAGACATCCTATAATAACAGCATTTAGAAGGAGGGGAGGCAAATCCAAATTGCATAAATGTAAATTGCAAGAATGTAAGTGCTGAATTTAATTGCGGAATTTAAGTGCGGAATTTAAGTGCATAATGTAAATTGCGTAATTTAAATGCGTAATGTAAATGCACAAAGAAAAGAAATGATATGAGGAAACATTTCATTTCTGGAAGGAGAGGTTACAAAGCCTCACATTCATGTGGGCAAAGCTCAAAGGAGCATAAAAAACCTTCAAGGAAGGAGGCTACCCTCCACCCCTATTTATACTACTCTTGGGCCACCTACCACCCTTGGATGAGTCCTCAACCCTAGAGCACTCATCTAAGAGCTAGGATTAACCCACACACACAGCCATGCAAGGGCTAACCCAAAACCCACACACATACCGGGTTTTCTTGCACGGTTTTCAAAGCATACTACCTAGACCCGCTAACCTATCAACTAGACCTCAATCTGACGGCCCTCATTGATCCACGCGGCATCTAGCTAGCATCAACTCCTTTCCTTGTCTTCTTGACTTGCCTGGACTCCGTCTCCGATCAACTTCTGGCGATCTCCCAACCGTCTGGACCTCCGACGCTCCTCGCCTAGTCCCCGGTCATCCTTCGCCTCACCATGACCTTGCACCGTCGTCCTACAACCATCAAAAACAAGGAAACTCCTCACATAGCAATGCCCACAAAGATGTGCAATAAACCATCCAACTCATCAATACCGCGTCCATACGACCGGTACTGCCACTCCTGGCAGAGACAACTCAAATTGCTTCATTTTGAAAATCAATCCAGACCAAACTCAAACTTGAGCACACCTTGCTCAAATAAAGTCAAATACTCATCACAAACATGGATGGACCTCCACATGGTCCTTCAAAAGTAAAAGCATTTCATCATGAAAGCGAGAGGTAGAGCTCAAACATAGAATTTTCGGAGCTGGTCAATGTTCCATGAGTTCGCGAGCTCTCGACCGTCGGGCATGGCCAGCCGGTAAGCACCCATGCGGCCTGCTGAGACGACGTGATAGGGGCCCTCCCACAGCGGGGATAACTTGTTGGCGTTGGACCGGTCCTGAATTTGCTTTAGGACCAGGTCCCCAACAAGGAGCTCCCTAGGCTGTACCGATCGGGAGGCATACCTGCGAAGTGCTTGCAGGTAATGCACTGATCGTAGCAGAGCATGGCATCTTACCTCCTCCGCCAGGGTGAGGTCAAGGGACCGCTCTTGCTCGAGGTTGACCTGGTCGACCGAGTTGATCCTGGCGGAGCCCGGCATGACCTCGGGGGGCAGGACGACCTCGGAACCAAAAATGGGCCAAAATGGGGTAGACCCTGTTGCCCGGCTTGGCGTGGTTCGGATGGACCAGAGGATGTGGGAAGCTCGTCCACCCAGCCCCGGCCTCGACGCTTGAGTTCGTCGAAAACTTGCTTCTTGATGCCTTGGACGATTTTCCTGTTGGCACGCTCGACCGCCCCGTTGCTCTGCGGGTGGCTTACCGAGGCGTAGCAGACCTTGGTTCCCTTGTCTTCGCAGTATTCTTCGAACAGCTCGCTGGTGAACTGCGTCCCGTTGTCGCTAATGATCCTGCAAGGGACCCTATACCTTGAGACTATAAATGAGTGGAGAAATCTCACCGCAGCCTGGGTCGTGATGGCCGGGACTGGCTCGGCTTCGACCCATTTCGTGAAGGTGTCGATGGCAACAAACAAGAACTTCTTCCCCCCGACTGCCCGTGGGAAGGGGCCGAGGATGTCGAGGCCCCAGGTCGAGAATGACAAAGAGAGGGGGATGGTCTGGAGGGCGTAAGCCGGCTGGCGAGCCTTTCGGGCGTGGAACTGGCAAGCTCGATAGGCGCAGATGATGTCCCACACATCCTGGAGCGCCGTCGGCTAGTAGAAGCCTATTCGAAACGCCTTCCCGATCATAGTCCTGAAAGAAGAGTGAGCGCCGCAGAGGCCCGAATGGATGTCGTTAAGCAAGTAGTTACCTTCCTCCGTGGTGATGCACATGTCGAGGATGCCCAGGGAGCCCCGCCGATACAGTTGTCCGTCGACAAGCCCGTACGAGCTCGCACGACGCTTGAGCCTGCTGCCCTCAGCTGGATCGGGTGGGAGCTCGCCAAGGTTGAGGAACTTGACAATCGGGTCCATCCATTATGGAACGCTCTCAAGGAGGGCCACCGAGTCTTCTGGGCCATCGACGGTCGGGGCCGGCAGGGTCTCAAGGATGACGTCCGGTGGGATCTCGTCGTCGGACGACCCGAGCTTGGACAGGAGATCGGCGCCAGAGTTGTCCTTCCTGGGAACATACCCGACCTCGAGGTTCTTGAACCATTTCTCCATCTTGCGTACCTCGACGAGGTACTTCGCCATTGACGGCTCTGAGCATTGGTAGTCTTTGTTGTATTGGTTGATGACGAGTTGAGAATCTCCTCTCACGACCAGCCGTCGCACACCCAGCGATTTGCATGCTCGAAGGCCAGCCAAGATTGCCTCGTACTCTGTGACGTTGTTAGTCGCGGAAAAGCCGAAACGGATCACATATTTCAGACGATCCCCCCGGGGGGTGACGATGAGGACGCCAGCCCCGAGCGTATAAAAGATCGTGACCCATCGAAGAACATGGTCCAAGGACCTTCTTCCTCAACCTCGGGTTCAGGGACAGGCTCCGCCGTCTGCTCGACCACAAAGTCGGCGAGCACCTGCGACTTGATGGTGGAGCGTGCTACAAACCGAATATTGAATTCGGCCAGCTCCATGGCCCATTTGGCAATGCGGCCTCCTACTTCCGGGTTCTTTAGGATCTCGCCGAGCGGGAACCCGCTCGGGATGACCACGGCGTATGCCTGAAAGTAATGCTGGAGCTTGCGCGAGGCCATGAAGAGAGCATAGAGTAGTTTCGAGACCTGGGGGTAACGCTCCTTCGGCCCGTGAAGCACTTCGCTGACGTAATAGATCGGTTGTTACCAACCATCTCGTTCAGCCACCAGGACGGTGCTGACGGCCTGCACCGCGGCCGCCAGGTAGAGTATCAGCGCCTCGCCCGGATGCGGGGTCGTGAGCAGCGGGCGGCTCGAGAGATACAATTTTAGCTCGTCGAAGGACCGCTGGGCTTCCGGGGTCCATTTGAAACCTCGATGTTGGTGCAGGGCCTTGAAGAATGGCAGCTCGCGCTCCCCGAGCCTTGAGATGAATCGGCTGAGGGCGGCCACACGACCGGCGAGGCATTGAACCTGCTTTGTAGATGTTGGGGCGGCCATCCTCTCGATCGCCTCGATCTTCTCCGAGTTTGGGCCCACCCCAGAGCCCCCGATCATGTAGCCGAGTTCCTTTCCTAAGGTTGCGCCGAAGACGCACTTCTCGGGGTTGAGCTTGATTCCATGCTTGTTCAGGTTGGCGAAGGTCTCCACGAGGTCGTTGACGTGGTTAGCTTTGGAAGAGCTCTTGACGATGATATCATCGACGTAGACCTCGAGATTCCGCCAGATCTGGAGGTCGAAGGTCTGGGACATCAGCTGCTGGAATGTCGCTCCGGCGTTGCAGAGGCTGAACGACATAGTGGTGAAGCAGAATGTTCCGAACGGTGTGATGAAGGTCGTCTTGTCCTCGTCGCCCACCGCGAGCTTGATGTGGTGGTAGCCGGAGTAGGCGTATAGGAAACTTAGCATCTTGGCGTTGGCGGTGGAGTCCACGATTTGGTCTATGCGTGGGAGAGGAAAGTTATCCTTCGGGCACGCCGAATTCAAACCCGTGTGGTCGACACACATCCTCCACTTTCCGCCTTTCTTCTGTACGATTACAGGGTTGGCCAGTCATTCAGAGTAGTTGATGAAGACCCAACCTGCTGTTGAGCAAAGGTGGCCCAATCTTTCACGGTACAACGACGATAGCTTCGTGATGCTCGCACTCAAACGGCAAAAGAGCCAATTCAAAAGCGAGAAACTGGTCACACAAACCACGATCAACACAAGAACGCGAATTGAGTGGAGGAATCGTATAGATTCAGTGGACAATCACAAGAACATGCCGTTCTTGACTTGCACCAACACTAACAAATCTAAGAACGGGAAGAACTTATCAAGAACACATGGTATTTGCGCCACAAACAACCATGGCTTATGCTGTCTATTTCTGAACATCCCAAAAGTTCATTCCAGATAGAAATACATAAGTATTTATACTAGGAACATCCCTCCTAGCTTAGGTGTGAAACTATACAAGAAACTAAAGGAGTTTTCTTGGGTAGATAAAAGGTTCAATGCCTTGGAAGTTGGACAGCAAGATATGGTCTCGCGCAGCTTTTGACAGCCTGTGCAACTCCCACCAAAACAGTCATATCTCCCACCTTGGAAGTCCAAATGATGCACGGTTTGAAATGCTAGAAACTAGACTTCAATATCTTTCTATCCATATAGCCCAAGGATATGTTACTTGTCGTGATTAGCAGCAGCAGCATGATCAAATGGATGGACAGATTTGAGTGAACCAGCATTGCTCATGTAACTCTTCTTTGCCTTCCATTCCAATGGATCGCTGTCAATAATTCTAACAAATATGGATCCAAATAGAATTCCTTTCTCAGGTGACATATTTACAAAAGAAAGGGATATTACTCCTTGTGGATGCATGACCAAGTCACCTTTCTTCTCTCCAAGGTTTGCATTGCAATTCTCAGCCTGTATCACATTATCAACACAACTTGCATCGGTCTTGTGACTCACTTGCACTTTAGCAGCAGCAAAACAAGTAATGTGATTATTTGTAGACTTAGAGTCATGAGACGATACAACAATAGAGGATATATCCGCATCAGTAGTCGACCTCACGAATGAAGCTGGCCTTCAGGAGTTTGTCGAGATGCTCCCTGATTATTGCCACCTTCTCAGGGGAGAAATGTCGTAACTTCTGGCGCACGGGCCTACATCCAGGCCTTGTTTGCAATTTGTGCTCGATCACCTCCCTTGGGACCCTAGGCATGTCTGCTGGTTCCCACGCGAATATGCTTTTGTTGCTACGGAGGAAGGTGACGAGCTCGAGCTCCTATTTTGGGTCAAGCTGGGCGGCGAGGTGAACACTTTTGTCCGGGTTGTCCTCCTCGAGCCGCACGGCCTTGGTCGGGCCGCCGGGCTGGATCACCGCCTTCCGGCGGGCGTCCTTCTATGCCACCTCGGGGCCCTACTGAGGGAGCATACCCGCGATCGCGAGGGCCTTCTCTTCGCAGCAGTGCACCGTTTTGAGGTCACCTCGGACGGTTATGACGCCCTGGGGCCCAGGGAGCTTCATGCAACGGTGGCCGTAATGGTTCACCGCCATGAACTTGATCAAAGCCGGCCCCCCGAGGATGGCGTTGTAGGGGAGATCTCCGTCCATGACCTCAAAAGTGATTAGCTCGGTGCGAAAGTTCGCCGAGTCACCAAAGGTGACGGGCAGAACCAAATGCCCGAGCGGAGTGGTCGAGCTCCCCAGCACGATGCCGAAGAAGGGGACCGCTATGCTCCTGATCTTGGACCGGGGAATCTGCATCCGGTCCAGCGTACTAGCCAAGAGCAGGTTGAGGGAACTCCCTCCGTCAACCATAACCCTCCCGACCACGGTGTTGCTTATGGTCGGTGCGACGACCAAGGCGGTCTTAAGGTCCTTGAACATTCTTGGGGGAGCGTCGCCCTGGGAGAAGGTGATCGGAATGCCAGCCCATTTGCAAGGCTGGTCGACAGTCTTGTCGGCTGAAGCTTGGTACACAGTGCGTGCGGCGTTTTTGAGCATGCGTCGGGATTTGGTAGAAATGTCACTAACCTCGTATTTTACCACTAGAAATCTATAGGCCGTACTATGGTGAGTATACCCTAGAAAGACACAATCAATGGTCTTCGAACCAAGCTTTCTTTTCTTCGGTAATGGCACATGTACCTTTGCAAGGCAACCCCATGTTCGAAGAAAAGATAAGTTAGGTTTTCTCCCCTCTGAAAGGACAGGGGATGTCGCCTAGAGGGGGGGTGAATAGGCGAATTAAAAACTTTATAGCTTAAATGCAGCGGAATAAAAATATTGCAGCTAAATAAAATCTCCCGAGTGTCCTGAACAATCCGGAGTGTCCGGATATTCAATCCGGATACTCCGGATAGTCCGATCCCGAGGGTCCTAACCCGGAGTGTCCGGGTTATTCAATCCGGATACTCCGGATAGTCCGGACTGTCCGGGTATTCAATCCGGATACTCCGGATAGTCCAATCCCGAGGGTCCTAACCCGGAGTGTCCGGGGTATTCAATCCGGATACTCGGATTATCCGGACTGTCCGGTTCGTGGATTCTGATACTCGGATTGAGGATCTCAAGAGAGATTTTAAATCCTGCAATTTTTCAACAATCTACTTGAACACAAAAGATCTTAATGATGTCGCACTGAGGGTAGAGAAGATCCGAGCCAAACACAACAAAAGAGTAGATCGGGCTCCCAAAGATTCAAAACCAAATACTAAAGCAAGAGTAAGAAGCAAACTTGGAGACAATGATTTTTCACCCGGTTCGGATCCTTGAGGGGATCCTACGTCTCCGTTGAGGCGGCTCGGTCACACTTGAGCCGGGTCTCTTTCAACCCTCTTCCTCCCTGTTGCACAAATGCACTCGCGGTCTTCACTCCTTTGATTCCTTCCCTTACGGAGGCGAACCGACCTTCACAAACTTCCCACGGCCAACCACACAAAGCTCCGATGGCTCGAGGCGACCTCCTAGCCGCCTAGGAGTCCTCAACCTCCAAGAGTAACAAATGCTCACGAAGAACAAACTTAGAGATGAAATCAAGTGCTCAATCAACTCAAATCTCACTCCCAAACTCTTCCCAACCCTTCTCACAAGGATCACTTAGATCTAAGGGTAAAGCTTCCTCAAAGCCCCCCACACAGCCCCTCAAAAATCCACACCCAAAGCCTCTTCAAAAAGAGGGAGGAAGGGCTATAAATAGACCTCCCCAAAAACTAGCCGTTGGGGGCAGACTGCGCACAATCCGGAGACTCCGGATTTCAATCCGGATACTCCGGATTGACTGAGAAAGGCTAACAGAGAGACTCAACCCGGAGAGTCCGGATGAATATCCGGATACTCCGGATGATCCGGATAGTCCGGACTAACTCCGGATAGTCCGAATCAGCACTGAGCAGCTCGACGAAAACGAGCATAACTTTTGACTCCGGACTCCGATTTCAGAGATTTTGGACTCTCCCGAAAGCTAAGAACGAGGGCTACACAACTAACAAGGTCTCACTACCCAAAACTCAAAGGATAACCACAGATTTCACAAAGAAATCAAGAGAGACCTACAACCCTCACTTTCCGGCACTACCAACACCACTCTCTTTCTAAGATTCACAAGGATGGATCACTTGAGCACTTGACACATCTAAAAGTCATTCGACATCGCATCCCTCTTAATAGTACGGCAATCCTTAGACTCAAATTAAATCAAAGATAATATAAGTCTAGAACTAGTCACTTGCCGTCTTCTTTCTTGATGTCGATGCATGAAGACCTTCACCATATAATTGATGACATCTTCGCCTTGTCCAACTCGACTCGATTCACCTCATGAGACTCTCGTCCTATCAACCTTGACTTGATCATCCTCTCTGACGATCTCCACGCCAAGTTGCTCTTGACTTAGTCCTCAACTCTTGGTGACACCGCCGTCTTGTTGACCTCAGCTTAATGATCATCCTCCAAGATACCTTGGTCATCATACACAGACGGGACCTAATTCTTTCCAAACTACTCATGAAAGACATTAGTCCCAAAAGCTCAATTGATATGAATAGAGTTGATATTTTGTGAGCAGTTGATTACAACAAGTGTTTCATATAAAGAAGCACAATATAAATGGAAACACTTGACATAAGAAATGTTCTCTACTAAGTGCATCACGATGAATATGTAATTGATCTATATGCACTAGAGAGATAATTGCCAATGTGATGAATCAATTAAATCATGGCAAGGATCACAGACTTTACTTAAATAAAGCACATGATAGAATATACACGAATTGTACATGTGCAAATAATATTTGGAGTAAGAGTAAATATGTGATCCAACACTAGATAAACTTCACTAAGAGAATTGCATGAGAAGATATACAAATAAAGCATGCATGCACCAAGTCAATCTATAGCAATATGAAGTTTAACTCTAGTTAAAACATGCATACTAAAAACAAAGCATATAATGAACTCGAATGAATATATATGCACAAATAAATATGACATGAACCAATGTGCATATATATAATCAACATGCTATTTGGAGTTCACTATGCATTTGCACAAAAGGAATGCAATAACAAATATAGAAGAGATACCAAAATTGCATACCTTATCTTTGCTTAACCTTCCTATTTGATTTTCCTCTAAATAGATGAGACTGATACTCAACTAGGCAATAACAAGTTAGTCTCATAGCAATATAATCATATTAGAGGTTTGTCATTTGCTAAGCACTAAGTTAAGCATTTACTTAATTGCATAGATTGTCATTATGAGTGTTTGTCATTAATCACCAAAATAACATTCATTAATCACCAAAATAACATAAGTGCCTAGATGCACTTTCACCCTCCCATCCTTCATAAGGTATTTCCTCGCGATTGCGAGGTGGAACCCTATTTAGGACATAATTTGCCGTGAGAATTGCTTCACCCCACCATAAGTCCGACATACCTGAACTCTGTAACATGGCATTAACCAAATCACAAAGAGTTCGGTTCTTTCTTTTGGCAACTCCAATGGATTGAGGTGAGCATGGTGGAGTAATTTCATGAATTATTCCACTTTCTTCACAGTAATAGGAGAATTCCTTGGAGATGTATTCACTACCTCGTTCCAACCTTAATCGTTTAATTGTCCTTTCTAGTTGGTTTAACACTTCGGCCTTAAAAGTTTTAAAGAATTCTAGTGCTTCATCTTTTGATTTAAGTAAGTATATGTAACTATACTTAGTTGAATCATCAATGAGAGTCAAGAAATATCTTTTGCCACCTTTAGTTAATATACCATTCATCTCACAAAGATCAGAATGTACAAGCTCAAGAGGTGAAGCGCTTCTACCTTCAACCGTGTGAAATGGTTTTCTTGGTTGCTTAGCTTGCACACACACTTCACATTTTGAGCTTTTCTCATGGTTATAACTTGGAATTAAATTCATTTTGCTCAACCGCACAATGGCTTTAAAATTAACATGACATAAACGAGAATACCATACATCATCTATTTTATTACATGAAGCATTAAAAATAGAGATGTCATTATGATCCAAGATAGAAAAGGCAGAACATTCCGCCACCTCATAACCTTTCCCAATAGAAGTCCCAAATTTGGTTAACACGACCTTATTTGATTCAAAGACTAATTTAAAACCCTATCTGTAGAGCATGGATCCACTGAGGAGGTTCCAACTCATGGCTAGCACGAACATCACGTCCCGAAGAGATAATGTCTTGCTCGAAGTAAGCTTCAGGCAGACCTATCCAATTCCTCGTACTACTACAGATGCGCCATTGCCCATCAAAATGTGGCCACCTTCTTGACCTTGAAAGGAGGAGAATAGAGCATAATCAGCACATATATGGCGTGTAGAACCTGTATCAATCCACCAATCAATTGATGGATTAGCCATAAAGGCTATAGGTACATACCTGTCTGCACTAGCTGAAGCCAATACGATGTTCGCCTCGGCTTTATGGCCGCTCTGCTGACTTGAAGGCCTTTTGCCCTTACGTTCACAACATCTGTGGGCAGTGTGACTGGCCACTCCGCAAACGATAATTTTCTCCTTCTTCTTCATCTGCTTGGGTTTAGTCTGGGAGGTCACCTTGGTCTTCTTCTTGGCTCCACTATTGGCAAGCTTTGTCTCCACAAGATGAGCCTGAACCTGAGACATGGGAACCTTGTTACTGGTACGTGTCTGTTCTTCGATATTAATAGTGGCCAACAGCTCAGAGAGTGTCAGTCGCTCCCTTATATGTCTCTGAGAGGTCAGAAAGTCATGCTATGAAGGCAGCAACTTTGCCAGTATCACATTCACCTGAAAGCTCTTTGGCAGAGTGCAGTTGTATTAAGTCAGGTCTCTGACAAAGAGTCGAAGCACATGGACCTGATCCAATATAGATTTGCCATCTACCATCTTATAATTAAGATAGCTTTCTATGGTGAATGACTCGTTCCCATTGTCTCCTTCAGAGAATTTCTATTTGAGCTCATCCCAAAGTGCCTTAGCAGAGGTGTAGTTCGAGTAGACATCGAAAAGCCTATTGGATATGACGGCCAATAGTCTAGCTAAGGCTGAATGATTCGCATCCTCCCAGCTCTTAAGCGCCTCAGCTTCCAAAGGAAGTTCGAGGGGATTAGTGATGGCCCAAAAGAGTTTGAAGTCCATAAGCCAAAACCTAGTTTTAGCCTACCAGCGTTTAAACCTCGGGCTGTCAAAAACCTCAGGCTTAACTACATCCGAACTAGAAGCCATTTTAATATATCCTTTTCTAGATTGTTGTAGAAATTGTTGTATTAGCAAATTTATCATGACATAAATCCCAAACATAAAGAATAACCATGGATCAAAAGAATCATAAAAGAATATGCTAGTATATTGAAACATGATAAATGATAATATCATAGTAAATGAACCCATAATCAAAGATATAAGCATACACATGTTCATGAACAATAATGGAGGCAAAACAACTAGAATAAAGCTCAAGTTGATTTATGAGGTGTTCTTTGATGTCGGGTTCCCTTAAAGGCCTTCCTCGCCACTAGGGACAAGTTATAGACTAATTTATGACAACCTTACCTCAATTACCAAATTGCAATACGTGACAGTTTATATAAACCTAACAATTGATTATCTTCCAAACAATATGCCTATAACAGTGAATTAACAAATAACAAGCTTACTAGAACAACCAAAAGAGGCTAACGGCACTATATCATAACCGGCCAGAGTATGATCAACAATAGGGACAGCCAGCAAACAAGAATAGTGACAAAAACATTAAGCTACAGATTCACAGAATGAGCATATATGACAAGATAACAATTGTGCTAATCAAGTATATAACAAAATGTAAATTGAGAATTAAAATTTGTTGTCACAAATAGTCTATCTAACCCCAAATCCTCATTGAACACTAGCCTCCACTTATGCATGGTCCCCAAGACAATGTATTGTCTAGACCCTTTGCAAAATCAGTAAAGTAAGTAATCACAAGAATTTGATAATACTCACGAAACACCGACAGGCTATCAGTGTTACTCGGCTAGGCACGTCAAAGACGCTGTCCCAGAAAATGATATCGCCGCTACAATGCCGCAGAATCACCAGTGAACGTTTCAGAGATATAAAGTCGCAACCACCAAGCGAGGCAATTCATCAGATGGTTCGAGATACACCTGATGCTGCGCAGGGTCATAGAACCAACACCTTGGCCAAGGGAAAGGATTTGTCGAACACAAACAGCAGGTCACAAGGACCTACACCACCAAAGGCAAAACCAAACCGAGACAATCCACCACCATAGAGCCGGGCAAGCTAGCCAGACAAGCTCACAAGGCCAGCAACCGAGATAGCCTCACACACCTTGCCTTGACCAGAAGCCTCAAGTTCTATGACCGAGGTCTACCCTCAAATCACCTAGGGTTGCTCGCAACAACGGTATCCACCAGGTAAAATGGTAGTAGATCAGGGTCAAGAATCACAAGAGTGCGTCGGGAAAGCAAGATCTAAGCCGGAGCTTCACCGAAAGTGTGTGGATTAGAAATCAGTAGAATGGGGAAAATTGATGCTTCACTGTATGTGCCGAGAGGAGCATCCATGATGCTTTAAAGGAGATCGGGGAAGAGGAAGGAAGCAATGGCCGCCAGGAACACCACATGCAACAGCTGCACGCGAGACGCTGGGCGACGTGCCAGCGCCTCCTCCTTACCCACTCGCCTCCCCCCTCAGCACCATGGCTCAGTCAAGGGCAACAAAGACAACACTTATCCACTGTAGGCTAGGCCCAGCCTGGCCCAGTTGGCCTGCCAACACACACAATTTTTTTTCCTGAAATTTGGGGAAAACCCCAAATGCACCAACATATTTGAAGGTTAAATGGGGTTATGTGCACGAAACTGAAGGGGATTAAGAGGATAATCAACAGATCAGTGACTCATTGGGTTTAATTTTGAGGGGTTTTTAGGTGGCTGTTTGCCTCTTCCTGTTAATTATTCAGTACTGTGATTAGTATTATGCTAAGAATAGTCTTAATCAGATACTGATTAGTATCCAAACAATTTTTAGCTAGCTTCTTTCATTGCAAATATCCATGTTTCTTCTCCCGTTCATTTCTTTTTAGTAGGCTGAAATAAAGAATTCGGTGATTTTGCTGCTCCATCCAGCAAGCTCCTTTTGTTGCTTACAGAAGGAGCTTGCTCGACAGTCCTAAGTATTCAGTCAAAGAAGGAGCTCACTAGATGGAGCAGTTGAATTTGTTTAGCATATCCTTGTGAGCTTTCTGGATGTATCTAGTTGTATAACACATTTTCCTTTTGAACAGATCCCTAACTTGAAGAAGGCATGGGCAGAGTTTGCAACAATTGATAAGAATTTCAGTGAACTGATATCATGTTTCTGTTTCTGATATTGAGTGGGTTCACCTATCCCAATATTTTTGTCTAGCTTAGAATAATTTTTATGTTTATGCATCAGTAAGGATACAACAAGCCTAACATCTGTTTTTATTATTGCGGTACTAAAATCCAGTTATGTGTATATCCGATACTTCCATAGAGAAAAAGGAAATTTTGTAGCAATACTTCTCATGTGCAGTTATTAATAGAAATTTACTAGTGGAGAAACTGCAAAAAAAATTCAGTCACTGCCCCTCTTTTTGAAGTTTGAAGTGATATGTTTTTTAACACTTGTTGAAGTCGACTATTGTTGTTATGTCGACTATTGTTGTTTAAATAATCTTTCAAAGAGTACAAGAGATCGTGTTCGTAGTACCGATAAATTTTGCAGTACTATTTCAGATGCAATTTCCTTGGAGAAGAAGAATGATCAAAGATACATACATAAATCGACATTCAATTTGAATCTTTGACGGAAAATCAAATTTTCATCTGGAAAGTATTCTTGTGGAAACTTCCATGACTAGGTACTACTAGATAATCATACGCGGCGTGCCACGCTGCGGACGCCGCTCCCCACGTGAGCAAATCGAGAAAACGTGCGACTGCCGCTCCCTACACGAGCAAATCGAGGAAACACGCGAACGGTTGAAAGGATACAATCCGCGATTTCACTGGAACGGAAGGTCCGCCTCGTGAAAAACGGAAAAAATGATATAAACTTTTTTTTCCGAAAAAAGACCTAAGCAGAATTTTTTATTTTCCGAAAAAGGGCTTAAACGTAATGCTAGGAAAATGCAAAAATGACCTAAATGCAATGTACATCTTTTTTCGAAAAAGGATCCGAACGTATTTTTTTTCCTCGAAAAGAACCTAAACATAATTTTGATTTTTCGTAAAAGGACCCGAGCACAATACCTAAAACACATCAAGGACCTAAACGTAATATATATTCTTTTAAAAAAGATCTAATTGTAACTTTTTTTCCAAAAAAAGATTTAGTCGTAATTTTTTTTCGAAAAAAGGACCCAAACGTAAAAAAAATCGCTGATCGGCTCGAGCCGCCACCGAGCCGACTCAAAGCAACCAGAGCCCGGGATTCCTTCGACATTTAGTGGAGGTATGATGTTAACCCTTCATCTGGAAAGTTAAATTTTCACTTAATTGTGATCCCATGGTCATGCCATCTGAAGATGTATATGTGCTCTGTTACTATCTACTAGATACTGCTATGACTAGCTACTATCTACTAATCAACCTGTGGCAAACAAGAAATCATGAATGTGCGACATGTTACCAGGTATATGTGGTACTGTTACTAGCTACATGTGTGTGTGTGTTTTGTTTATGAATTTCTTTTCTAGTTTCAACTTGTTCTTACGCTATCCCTTATCTTAGATTGATCCCCTTCATGTTATGAAGTTGTGTCACTCAGAATGTGAATCTACGTTACTGTAGGAAGATGTTTTGACTCAATCCGTTATTTAAGGCCTAGTTTTAACTCTTACCCACTTTTTGATATTATATGTTTTTTCAGTTATATTTCTACTAATGTTGCCCGAAGCTACTTAGGTGTACACAAGTAGTATCTTTTCAAGAATAGATGATAATTTCATTCTTTGTTGTTTGTTAACGGAACGTCGGGCACGTTTTGTGTGTGGGTCGTCGTTCCTTCCTGTCTTCTTCATGCTTCCTACACGAATTAGGGTTTTTTTTAGGGCTTTTGTAGGATCAATTGGGCTTTTTTTTATGGACGAATTGTGCTTAGTTAATTGGAATGCATCTAAATAAGTCTGCTAGCACGGCGCCAGCCCATGCATGGAGCCCATAACGACAGACTAAACATGAAGGCCACAGAAATAAAAGACTACAAAAATAAAAGCCCACAACCTAATGAGTACAGATTTAAAATTATTGGGTCCACGGTCAACAATATCGTTAGCAGCAAGTAGGCTGTAGCCCAAAACAACCTTAACGTGTAAGAAAACATTCTTCTTGGGCCCGTTAAGGACAGCGGGAAAGCTGCAACGAAGGAAACAACATAACACACGAAGTGTAACCCTCAGATGACAAATTAAAGGCCTAAAAAAGTGACTGAAAAACGTCGCCCAAGGAATAGGGGTGATACTCTCAATAGTACGTTCGATTACTGTTTATTTTCTCGAATGTATCGTGCAACATTTTTTTTTCACATATGCAACATTTTGTTTCGCGTGAATATTTCTACTGTTATCGAAGGAAAATGTTGCATGCGTAGAAAGAAAATGTTTCACACGTGAAAAAAAAATAAAGGTCCGAACACAAGTCATTTCGAGGAATAGACGGTCTCTTTATACTATTAGCAAGATCCTAAAAAGAAACATTTTTTTTCTATAGCACAAAGCACGAACGGCGCAGCGCCCTTGAGCTCGTCTAGTAGAGACCGTACATGTGTCTGGCGGTGACACTTGGTTAATTAATGGCCCATATTATTTTGGCAATTCGAGCCTGACAAGGAAGTAAAGCACAATGCTTACGCTTATCGCGTCGTGACATGAAAAGGTTATACAGCCGCTGATCGCTGATCGCTGATCCCTGTGAGCCTGACATGTATGGCAATTTGCAGGACTTACATAAGCTAATGCGAATTTGAGGTTATCCTTGTCAATCTCCTTACTTCTCTTTACCATTCTCACATCCTTTCCCTCTCAAGCACTCTCTCCTCGCGACAATTCGTGGCATCCTTTTTCTCCCAATTCGAATCCTCAAACCTTCAAACTCAAAAAAATTCTTGTTTTCAAATTTTGCCTAAGAATTTTTAATATGAAATATTTTTAGCTATTTTGAGTAAAAATGAATCGATTTTTTTAATAGAAAGTTTTCCGAAAGTTTTTTAATCGAAAACGAAAAAAGAAAGGGTAGGAGTGTCACAATGGCAGCACGTGGACGTGTGTCCTCCAACCAAAGGTTGATGAGGCCAGGGTATACCCCAAGCCAGTTTAGGACTCGGTTGACCAAAGCATTAGGTGCTACTCTCTCCGTTGATAAATATAAGGCGTATTTTGACTTGGCATAAGAATTAAGATTGTAATGAAATTGAGAAAAACATGAGAGGAAATGACTTACATATCCCTCTTAATTGTCTTAGAAGATGAGAGATAATACTTTGTGTGGGTGGTAATGAATAAATGTATATGGTTGAGCGAGAATAAATAAGGGTATATGTGGAAAGACTCGTTAAATCTACATGCACGCCTTATATTTTTCAACAAGATCATTCAAACTATAGGCCTTATATTTATCAACGGAGGGAGTAAATGGCAAAGTATGAGTTTAAACATTTTGATTTTCGACTAACAACTTCGCTCAAGAAAGTTAGATTGACAGAAGAAAACTAATATTGTTAGATCTATCTTGAAAAACATTGACAACATTATGATTTTGTTAGATATTGAAAAATATTATAATAGAAAAGTAATGATCGGATTCACACTTTTTTTACCATGAAAGTAACGAAATGACGTTTTTTTTCTATTTCCTAAGGGAGTACAATATATTTTTCCTCCATGTCGCTGCTGTTTAAGGGACAACTTTAACTTCAAAATGTAAAACCAAATTGTGACGATTGGGATCGTCGACCGCAAAGAAGGGGGGAAGGATCGTGCGAAGGGGTGAGGCCCCAAGTCGTGCTCGTCCGGGAAGAAGGAAGCGTCGATAGGTGCACAGTTCGAGGAAGAGGAGTAATCGGACAGGAGACACAACGATTATACTGGTTCGAGCCTCCTAGATCGGGTAATAGCTCTACTCCAGTCTTGCCCGTAGGCGAAAGATGACTAAAAGCTCCTCGGGGGAGTGCAAAGAGGGAGCTCGACCTCATGGCCGTTCGGAAGTGGCGGCCGAGGGGGAGCTCGAAGGATGGTGTAACGTGTGAGTATGTCTGCAGAGGTGTCTGCACATCCCCTTAGGTTCTTGCTGTCTTTTTTCTTTCTGATCGGGGTAGCCTGACGCTTTTATAGGCCCTTGGCACCGATCTCGAGGCTGACGTCGGGTGATTGTCTGTGAGTTGACGGGGGCAGGTGTCCCTAGTTCCCACGCGGAGGAATCGACAGGAGTTGCTGGGAGCAGGTGACCCTAGTTCCCACGCAGGAGAACTGACAGAGGTCGGTGACTCTAGTTCCCACGCAGGGGAGAAAGGTCATATATACATAAAAAAGAGATTATTATACTGGAAGCTGGGTCGAGGTCGCGGGAGTTAGCACAGGCTCGGGAAAACCCTCGTCTGAGCTCGGGAACAGTCCGAGCTCGGGGAGACCCCCAGCACGAGATCGGTAACGGTCCGCACGAGCTCGGGGGACGGCCTAAAGCCCCCGGGGGGCTGGACACGTGTCAGGACGACAGATCCCCGACAACCAGTCCCCGAGGCTCAAGAAACGGTCTGAGATTCTGGGCGTTCTTGAGTCTGAAGTCTTTGAGGAGGGATCGTCCCCCTTGGTTGAGCTCGGGAACTCTCGAGCTCCTCTTTGGGCCCGGGGGAGACCCCCCGCGGGTGCTTTCGGTATGGTTGCGCTCGGAACCACTCGAGCTTCAATGCCTTGTCTATAAATTGACTTGATGACGTCTGGGACGCTCGGGCTTCTCCGCCACGAGGGGACGAAGGGGGGCCCGGAAGTGTTTGGGCCCCGCGAGCGGAGAAGTCGGGGGGAACAGTTGGCGGACGTCGAAAAGTCATGTCCGCACGAGGGTTTTGAAGGGGCGTGATGCTTGATTGTTTGCCGCTGGCTGCGCACGCTCTTTGAGGCGATAATGTCGGCAATGAGGCGCTTTAAAACCGGGAGGCGCTACCTTTTGAGACCCTTCTTCCTCAGTGCTCGTATTCTCTGCCCTTTCTTCTCTGCCCCTTGCACCGACGCACCTGTCCTTTCGCCCTCGATTCCATCCTCCCCTCCGGCTCCATGGCGAAGTTCAGGAAGAGCACACTCACCGCGGACCGGATGAAGGACTTGGAGACCCTGGGGCTGCTGGACCCGTTCACCTGGCGGCTCCCAGCCGGGGAGAACGTGCCACAACCCCGGGACGACTAGATTGTGAGCACGGAGCAGTACACGCTCTTCGGGCTGCGGACCCCAGAGAGCAACTTCTTGGCTGCGGTCCTTGCGCGATCTTGCAGATCGTGCTCGTGAATCTGCACCGAACTCTCTCTCCACCTCTATCTTGGCGCATCTTTGCGAGGGTTTCGGCATCCTTCCCACCTCTCTTTGTTTTTCTTTCTTACCCATGTCCCACACCGCGAAGGACCCCGTCGTCGGTGTCTCTATTTCCGCCGCGGCAAGATTTCTTGCGCCTTTCTCCCGATCCCGACCCGGGACTCGCTCGGGCCATGGTTGGAGAAATGGTTTTACTTGAAGAAGGGCGAGGGGAGCGGCCTCGCGTACCACGGCGCTGCGGTTGACGGCAGCGGGAGACCCCGGAGCCTGAAGATTCGGCGGCTGCCGCCTTCGTCCACATCTGCGCGACGCGTGGACTAAAGGGGCAGGCAGTCGTTTATGACTACCTGCAGAGTCGGGTGTTCCCTCTTCGGAAAAGGTTACACCCCTTCTTCGAGATTACCAGGGAGCATGATGCCACCCGGGAAGGTCATGACGGTAAGCCTCGCTCAACCCCGAGCTTCTTCGGGTCTGGTCGAGTTTACTTGCTCTCAGCGGTCTTCTTTTGATTCCTCGCAGCACCGAAGGCGTCCTGGGTTGCCGCGAGGATGCAGGAGATCTTCGAGAAGGCCGCCATCGCTTACGACCTCGACGGCGACGTCCCCAAGAACATCTTGAGACGGAGCAGCAAGGTAACGCATCCCGCTTTGTTTTTTGCCCCGAGAGCTCGAGTTCGGGCACTGATTGTGACGGGCTCGTGCAGAGACCAAGGAGCTCGGGGAGACGGCCAAGTGGATGCTGCCGCTACCCGGGCTGAGCAAGGGCAAGAAGGGGAGCAAGTGGCCAGCCCCAAACGCCCCGCAGGTCGCCAAGAAGCCCCACGTCGAGTGGGCTGATCGGGCCGTGGTAAGCCGAACGCCTCGGGCTCGGGAACACTCGAGCTCGGGCCCGCCTCCCTGCTGTTTCCTCTTGACTTTTTATTGATGTTTCGGTTTTCTACTAGCAGCAGGAAGCAGCAGCTGCCTCTCGGGCCCCAGATGCGCAGCCGGAGCAGCGGCCCCCGGCGCTAAGCACCCGGGGAAGGATCCTTCCTGCCGCCCCCGTGGAGACGCGGCACCAGGTACGGTCTTCTTCTATTTTCTATCACTCTGCCCTGCCGTAGTGCTCAAGCTTCCGAGGGGCACCAACCTTTTCCGTGGTCCAGGGCGAGGCCGAGGAGGAGGAGGAAGAGGACGAGGATGGATTTCACCTCGTGCCGCGGTCCAGGGCGCGGCGAGTCCCACTCGCCACGCTTCTCGAGGAAGACGACGCGGGTGAGGGGGATGCGGCCGAGGGCGACCAGGGAGCCCCCGAGTCGAACACCAGCCTTGGGGGTTCCGCTGCGGTGGACAAGGTCGAGTCCGGGCAGGCCGCCGTCACGACCCGGATGACCCTGGCCGTCGTCACGCCCGAAGGGGCACCAAGCGAGGTTATGACAAAGCAAGCTCCTCTCCCGGCCCAAGGGGACCAGGCCGGGACGTCGGAGAGCACCGGTGCCGCCGCGGCGATGGGGGCTGCCGGGGACGAGGCTTTTATGGTTCTGCCCCGAGGTCCTGACGGCGCCGTCGATCTGCAGGTGCTGGAGGACTGGCTGGCGACGGTAGGCGTGCTTGTCTTAAATTCCATCCTTTTTCTTATCCTTTTTTTCCCTTGGATCTTCGGTGACACTTCCTTCGTTCCTGCAGGGCTTGCGACTGATCTCCCGAGGGTTCGGGGCCGTGCGCGGGCACGCGCTTAGCTTTCGGGCTCTCCAGGATGCAATCAAAGCCAACCAGAAGGATGCCACCGAACTCGAGGCCAGCGCGGCGCGCGAGCGAGAGGAGGTCGAGCGCTAAAAGAGGCTCAAACTCTTGAGCTCGCGCAGGCTGTCGAGGCCGAGCGGGAGCAAGGGGCCCGAGAGGTCGTGCGGGAGCTGAACCTTGAGAGGGACATCCACGCCGCAACGCTCTCAAAAGCCGTCGAGGAGGAGCGACAGAAGGCGGAGGAGGCCCTCGCCTGCGTTCGGCAGAAGGCGCAGGCGACCCTTCATGAGAATCGCACGAGCTCGTCGACGATGGTCCAGAGCCTCGAGCTCGAGCTCTCTGGCGCTCGCTCGAGGACTTGGCTGCCCAGCAAGAGTCGCAGGAGCTCCGGGAGCGCCTCGAGGTCTCGTTCATGGCCTACGAGGAGAGCTACAGGATCGCGTCGTTCGCGCTTGAGGACTTCGCGATCGCGCGGAAGGAGGTGGAGGCGCTCCAGGTGCGACTGGCGGACCTGCCGACCCGCGCATAGAGGCAGAGGCCGCGCGCGAGGAGGCGGCAGGCCTTCAGGCGTGGCTTGAAAAGCGTTCTGCTGCCCCGGAGAAGGCCTCTGCCGAGCTCGAGGCCGAGGTGGTCGAGCTCAAGAACAGGGTGACCGAGGCAGAGGCGAAGGCGGTCGCGCTTGAGGAGAGAGCAGCCGGGCTGGAGGAGAGGACCACCGAGGCTGAGGCAAAGGCGACCGAGGCCGAGGTGAGGGCCGCCAAAGCTGAGGCACGGGCAGCCAAGGCAGAGACAAAGGCCGCCGCGTCTGAGGCGATGGCCACCGGGCTTGAGGAGAAGCTGGCCCGGGTGGCTCAGGCGGGGAAGAACGCCTTGGCCCAACTCCAAAGCGACTGCAACCAGGTCGACAATGCCGAGGCCGAGGTGCTGGCACTGCAGAGGAGGGTCTCCAACCTCGAGCAGGAAAAACTTGCTCGGGATATGTCTGTAAACTAGAAAGGATAGGTTAGTAGATAGGAGGGGGCAAAAGATTTGCACCCCTTGTAAAGGCAATTGTAACGTTTTGCCCCGAGTAATGGAATTGTGTTCTTAGGTGACTTAGCTCGTTGTTTGCTCCTCGTTGCCTTCGTATGCTTGCATAGCCCACTTCGTAGAAGAGTCCAAGCGGCGTTAGACTTGGGCGCATGGAGAAGACATAGCCGGAGAGGCCCGTCGGGCGAGCCATTGCCTTCGACCTGAATCATTTGGACTGTTAATCGAGCTCGGGGATACTCGGTCGTTAATCGAGGTCGCCGAGCCCGTAGTGCTCGGGCTCGGGTACGACTTGGACCTGCCGGCCTGGGATTGCTCAGGCGCGGACCAGGTTTGGGCCTCAGGTCTAGTCCACCGAGCTCGGGAATGCTCAAGCTCGGGGCTCCCTCAGAGGGCGGTTTCAAAAATTCAAACCCGGCCTACTTGGCCACGGGGGTATAGTCGGCTTATCGCGGCAGGGCGGCTTATCGCGACTGGAAACATCCCCGGTGGTGAATTTAGGAACTGCAACCTCCGAGCCCGGAAATGCATCAGGCTCGGGGCGCCCTCTGAGAACGTTCTCTTGTTGGCAGCACGGGGAATGGCCGGCTTATCCCGATAATGATCGACTTACTGCGGCCAGGGCATCCCGAGGCGAACCTAGAGAACGCGACTTTGGGCGCTGCAAAAGATACGCAAAAAACATATACAAGAAAAGCTAACGCACGGGTGTCTCGAGGTCAGGGAGTCGCTACGCGTGACCTCTGGTCCGAACCTACGACAGGAGGGAGCCATGAGGCGATGAGAATCGGCTTACAGTAGTAGCATCGACCTCCCGGAGGCAGTCCTTATGGTCACACCGCGAGATCGCGTTGCTCGAGGCGCAAGCATTAATGGAAAGGGAGGCAGACCTTACTTGTACCTTTCAGGTCAAGCCGGCTGACCTCGGGAACACTCGAGGTCAGGTTTGACGAAGGTCGGCCGAGCCCGAAGTGCTCGTGCTCGGCTCGACTCGATCGCCGCCTAGAATCGCTCGAGCTCGGACGAGTTCAACCTCGGTCCATCCACGAGCTCGAATGCTCAAGCTCGTGGCTCCTCGCAGGGCGGTTTCAAAAATTCAAACCCAGCCTACTTGGCCACGGGGGTATAGTCGGCTTATCGCAGCAAGGCGGCTTATCGCGACTTGAAACATTCCTGATGGTGAATTTAGGAACTGCAACCTCCGAGCCCAGAAATGCATCAGGCTCGGGGCGCCCTCTGAGAACGTTCTCTGGTTGGCAGCACAGGGAATGGCCGGCTTATGCCGATAACGATCGACTTACTGCGGCCGGGGCATCCCGAGGCGAACCTAGAGAACACGACCATGGGCGCTGCAAAAAAGAACACGCAGAACACGTCTCGAGGTCGAGGAGCTCGCCGCGTGATCTTATGGTTGCCCTTATGGTCACGCTGCGAGGTTGCGTCGCTCAAGACGTTTTATTATAGGAAAAAGAAGACTTTCGGCCGAAAGTAAAACAGATGGAGCCTCGGGCCCGAGGTCTTGAAACGGCGCGATCTTCGGCGAAAGAACCTGAAATTTGGGACCATGACCTCACGTCACATCCCTTGAGAGGCCGAGAAAGGTTAGTGCCAGAGATAAAGGAGAATTTTAACATGGACCCGTACCTGGATTGGGCTGGAGTGCGGTGACCTAAAGGTCGAAGACCTGGGCGTCCCGAGGTGAGTGCGATCTCGGGCTCGTGCCCTACGAAGGGGGGAATGGTCGGCTTACCGCGATGAGAATTGGCTTACTGCGTATTTCGACCCCCGGAGGTGAGTTACTAGATCGAGACCTTAGCTTGAGCGAGGGGCGCGCAGGCCGAAGGCTCCTGCGCCTCGAGGTCGGGAGATTGTCCGGTCGTGATTGCCAGGACAGTCTTTGCCACAGGGGGAGGTCGGCTTACCGCGATGAGAATCAGCCACTGTGGGTTCGACCCCTTGGTGCCGATTCTTCGCATCACGATCTTTAGACATGCTTGCTCGAATGCGAAAAAACATAAGAGGAAACAAGAGACGATAAAGCAGTACATTTTATCGTGAGGAAGAAAACTAGGCCGAGCCCCTTAGCTCGAAGCCCTTACCAGCGACAGTCGCGAGCTCGTGCCCTGCGACGGGGGATGGTTGGCTTACTGCGAAGGGAATCGGCTTACTGCGCATTCGACCCCCGGAGGCGAACCACAAGACCGCCGTGCTAGCTTGAGCGAGGGGCCCGAGGGCCAAGAATCGAGTATCTCAAGGCCGGCGAGCCCACGGGCGTGACCGTCGGGATGGATCTTGCGACGGGGGGATAGCCGGCTTACCGCGATGAGAATCGGCTTACTGCGTGTTCGACCCCCGGAGGTAAGTGTCCGGGCCACGGCCCGGGTCGCGTTGCCCGAGATACAAGAGACAAGCATGATAAGGAAAGCATCTTATCGCAAAACAGAAGGAAGGGGAGCATCAGGTATAAAACCTCCGGAGCTGGTCTACATTCCACGAGTTCGTGAGCTCCCTACCATCGGGGGTCACTAGACGGTAAGCTCCCGCGCGACATGCTGAGACGACTATGTAGGGGCCTTCCCACAGCGGGGACAGTTTGTTGGTGTTGGACCGGTCTTGGATTCGCCTTAAGATGTCGAGACCCGATTCTGAGAATCTGGACCCTCTGTGTATTTTGTGCTAGTCCAAGATCACGCTAGCACACACAGTCTTTACAGGGTTGAACATCACAGACATTCACAACGATACCATAATAAATAGTGCAAACATTTATATAAACTGAATTGTACGACCTTATGGTCTCCTTACATAAATCAGCCACGCAGGGTTTACATTATCAGAGTAAACAGGAAACAGCGGAAAACATATAAACTTCGTGGAAGCCTTCATCTTGCCAAAGGCAACCGACTGGGCTTACCCCCTAATTGTCTGGATCTTCAATATACTCCTCCTCCCAGGTCAGCGTAGACTCCTCCACTGATGTTGGGATTGATAGGCAAGGAAGGGTGAGTACTCAAGGCACTCAACAAGTAATGCACAGAATGCGGTGCTATTACTACATGCAAGGCTTATTTCAAAGAATTGGCTTACTTGGTTCTTTTGCATCAAACAGCAAACTAGCATCTTATTTAGATTAAAAGCAGTGAAAACAATTAATAATAGTACTAAGTTCTTTAAATAGTTTTTCTCCGTAAACTTGGCACACAGCCTTAATAATTCATTTTCACACTGGCACACAGCCACCCTTTCCACATTTTTATTTTCGAAGATCTAACCCTTGACTGTAATCCCCGAGCAATGCTCAATACCGCGAGCACGGCTATTCAAATAGATTTTACACTCTACAGAGGTTGTACACTTTACCCACAAGATACAGCCGCTCACCACACAGGTGATTGTCCGCAACAAAGCCTTTTAGGAACCTCTACCTTAACCAATGAACCTCTCCGGTATTGCCTTCACTATCACTTTCCTCACACAGAGCCGAAGTATAGGACAGGCCAACACCGTTGGATAGGCACCAAGCCGTAGCACAGGTACGCTCCCCCGCACAGACAACCCCCCTGTACTGTCACCCCGAGGTATCAGAGGAAAGATATCAGAACCCTAATCAACTAGGTTTGTCCCATTATCAGATATATGGTTGTACGGGTGACTCAGTTCAAAGACTTGCAAGGTGAAGTCCTTAGCTGACCAAGGCAAGACTTCCAACACTCAACAGTGGCACACAGCCCAATGTGACACACAGACTCACATCACTCATTGACCCATTGCCACACAGGCCCACTTGGCACAAAGCCTCTTGCTACTTGCCCCAGTCTAAATCATTTCCCACCCCGTTGATTATTGTGCAACACATGACAGCAATAACTCAACATCGGTACAGAACCACACAGGTCTCCATACCTCAATATCATCATGTGGCATCATCACACCACTTTCAAAATAAATTCAATATTTCATTAGTCAATATTGTAGTATTTCTCGAAAGATCGTTCATGATTCGTTGCAAGGCTAAGCATATATTCACGGTCTAGCCTCCCGTGTTGGCATCATATTATTATCCAACAAATATGAATAATCCTAGGGTGACAATGATTTTAAGGCACACAAATAGTAATTTCAAGGTGGAAATAACAATATGGGTGGATTAGCTACATTACCCAAATCAATTTAAATTCATTTTTAATTAACTTAGCATGAATAATTTCAAAGCAAAATACATTCTAAAAACTGGGATCAAAATGGTCAAAGCATCACTTGCCTTCAAAGAGTTGCTAGTCTTGATCCGAAGCTTGATCTTGAGCGACGAACTCTTCTTCGAAACTTTCTGGTAAATTTGCGTCTACGCGTAGAAATAACATATGCAATAAATAACCAGTATAGTAGACTAAATGTCCTCAAAAATTTAAATAAAATTCACCACTAAAAAGAGCACAGTTTTACAAATTTTTAGAGACTAGAATCACCCCAATCGGAATTCAAATGCAAAAGTTATAGCCTTTCAAAGTTTGCAAATATATTAAAAAGAATAAACCGAATTAATATAATTATTTTTCAACTGAAAACTCGATTTATTGCGTCAGCATGATGTCAGGGGACACGTGGCACTCTCTGGTGCTGCCACGTTGCCTCGGTCTATGGACTGGGTCCATAGACCGGCTCTGGTCCACGGTGGACCGTTCCGCAAACAAAGGCACTGCCCCCACGGATGACGTCGGATCGATGTCATCGCGACGTCACCCGACACGTGGCACGCTCTGGTTGGCTGGGCGCATGGTGGGCTGAGCTCACCGGCTCGGTCCACTGCACCGCCACGGGTGACGAGGCGAGCCTCACGCCCATGACGCGTCATCGGCGGCGTCATGCGCGACGGCCTTGATCAAGCGACTCTTCGGTCTCCGGCGACACGCGTCATTTTTCGACAGGCTGGCGCAACGGCGCGATCACAATCGTTCGATTCGAAACTGGTGGCTACGATTGAGTCTAGCGAAAAGATTTAATTAAAACCTAATCGAATAATCTACGAGAATTAATCTGGCCGTGCGATTAAAATCTAACAGATGAGATAAATCGATCTGGATTTAATCGAGAGGAATACGTGGCGTTACCGCGACGGTTGGATGGAGATCGGACGGTCGAGGGAACTTGGGCGGCGGCGATGGCGAGACGGCGGCGGCTCAGACCAGCGCGGAAGAAGACGACCTCGATGACGGCGGTACGGGGCCTCTCCGACGAAGAGAAAAGACGCGTTCGACACGTATTGGCACAACGAGGTCGGCGACGCCCTCGGCAACGACGGAGGTGGCTCAATGATGGGAAACGACGCAAAGAAAAGGCGGCGGCCACTAGCAACTACGACGAGCGATTCCGGCTAAACAACGGCGAGACAGGCGCTGAGAAATGAGGCGAAATGAGCGGCGGAAGAACATCTCCACAGTGGGACGATCGAGGGTTTAAAAGGCCTCGGGAGGCGGGCTTAATCACGAATAAAAGCTGCCGTTACTCGTCGTCGATGACGACGGAGGCGGCGGAGATGGAAGAAACGGCCGGGCGATGTGGCGCGAACAGGGGCGTCCACGCGCGATCAGCGGCGGCAAGCGGCGGCGGCGGCCCTCGACCACACGATGCCGATCCAATGGGCGAAACGCGGCGGCGGCTAGGGTTTCGCGGCGCGGCTGAGCTGGGCCAATGAGCACAAATGGACCGGACCAAACGAGGTTTCGGCCCAATTATTATTCTGAAATCTTAATCATTTTTGAATAAAAACAATTTGAGAAAATAGTTTTGGCCAAATAGAACAGTAAAAATATCAGAAAAATTCTGGAAAATACTTTGAGACATTTGGGACTCCAATAAAATATTTCTAATAAAACTTCGCATAAACTTTTTCGTTATTTAATTGATTTCGAGAAAGGCCACATTTGAATAAATCCAAATAAATTCCAATAAATTCTCAAGAATAAAAAAAAACTCCAAAATTTAGTTTATTGAAATTTTTAGGGTGTTACATAAGACCAGGTCCCCGATGTGGAAACCCTTAGGTCGTATCGATCGGGCAGCATGCCTGCGGAGATCTTGCAGGTAGCGCGCCGATCACAGCAGCGCGCGACACCTTACTTCCTCCGCCAGGGCAAGGTCAAGAGACCGCTCCTGCTTGAGGCCGACTTGGTCGACCGAGCTAACCCTGGTGGAGCCGAGCTTGATCTCGGATTGCAGGATGGCCTCGGCACCGAAGACGAGCTGGAAAGGGCTCGCCCTCGTCGCCCGGCTTGACGAGGTGCGGACGGACCAAAGGACGGTGGGGAGCTCATCCACCCAGGCCCGACCACGCTGTCCGAGCTCGACGAACACTCGCTTCTTGACGCCTTGGACGAGCTGTCCGTTGGCGCGTTCGACCGCTCTGTTGCTCTGAGGATGGCTCACCGAGGCATAGCATACCTTGGTTCCCATGTCTACGCAGAACTCTTGGAACAGCTCGCTGGTGAACTGCGTCCCGTTGTCGGTGATAATCCTGTAAGGGACTCCGTACCTTGTGACCACGAAGGAACGAAAGAACCTTACCGCGGCTTTGGCGGTGATAGCGGAGACCGACTCAGCCTCGATCCACTTTGAGAAAGTGTCGATGGCGACGAACAGGAATTTCTTCCCTCCAACCGATCTCGGGAAGGGGCCAAGAATGTCGAGACCCCACGTCGAGAACGGCCAGGCGAGGGGGATGGTCTGCAAGGCGTAGGCCGGTTGCCAGGCCTTCCGGGCATGGAACTGGCAGGCCTAGCAAGCGCGGACGATGTCTTGAGCGTCCCCGAGCGCCGTTGGCAAGTAAAATCTCATCCGGAACGCCTTCCCAACCATGGTCCTGAAAGAAGAGTGAGCGCCGCATAGGCCTAAATGTATATCATTGAGCAAGTACGTACCCTCCTCCGGGGTGACGCGTTTTGACAGAATGCCTAGAGCTCCTCGATGGTAAAGTTGCCCGCCGATGAGCCTGTATAAGCTCGCGCGGCGTCGGATCCTATTCTTCTCGGCCGGAGTAGTAGGGAGCTCTCCGCGGTCGAGGAACTTGGTGATCTGGTCCATCCACGAGGGAACACTCTCGAGGAGGGCCACCGGGTCTTCCTGGTCGGCGACGGATGGCGCGACCAAGGTCTCGAGGATGACGTCCGGCGGGAGCTCATCACCGGACGATCCGAGTCTGACAAGAGGTCGGCGGTGGAGTTGTCTTTCCTTGGCACGTGCTGGATCTTTAAGTTCTGGAACCACCTCTCCATCTTACGTACCTCGGTGAGGTACTTGGCCATTAATGGGTCTGAGCACTGGTAGTCTTCGTTGTATTGATTGATGACGAGCTGGGAGTCCCCTTTAACAATCAGACGGTGGATGCCCAGGGACTTGCAAGCTCGTAGGCCAGCCAAGAGGGCTTCATACTCCGCAGCGTTGTTGGTTGCGGGAAAACTGAAGCGGACCACATACCTCAGGTGGTCACCCCGAGGGGTGACAATGAGAACGCCAGCCTCTGAGCGCTCAAACGACCTCGACCTGTCAAAAAACATGGCCAAGGGGTTCTCGACTTCGATCACGGGCTCAGGGGCAGGCTCGGTCGTCTGCTCGACCACGAAGTCGGCTAGCGCCTGCGATTTCATGGCGGTGCGGGCCACGAAGCGGAGGTCGAACTCGGCCAGTTCCATGGCCCACTTGGCGACGCGACCTTCAACCTCCGGGTTCTTGAGGATCTCTCCAAGCGGGAGCCCGCTCGGTATAACCACCGCATGCGTTTGAAAGTAGTGCTGAAGCTTACACGAGGCCATGAAGAGGGCGTAGAGGAGCTTTTGGACCAGAGGGTAGCGCTCCTTTGGCCCATGAAGCACCTCGCTGATGTAGTAGATCGGGTGCTGTCGCCCGGCACGCTCGGCTACCAGGACCACGCTAATGGCCTGGGTCGTGGCTACGAGGTAGAGCAACAGCACTTCGCCCTGCTGTGGAGTCGTCAGCAGAGGTGGACTTGAGAGGTATGCCTTAAGCTCATCGAAGGACCGTTGGGCTTCTGGGGTCCACTCGAAGCCCCCGTGCCTGCGCAAGATCCTGAAGAAGGGCAGCCCCCGCTCGCCGAGCCTGGAGATGAAGCGACTGAGGGCGATGATGCGGCCGTTGAGGCTCTGGACCTGTTTTACCGAAGTCGGGGCGGCCATTTGCTCAATCGCCTCGATCTTCTCTGGGTTCGGGCCCACGCCCGAGCCCCCGATCATGTAGCCGAGTACCTTTCCGGAGGTCGTGCCGAAGACGCACTTCTCATGATTAAGTTTGATGCCGTACTTGTTTAGATTGGCGAAGGTCTCGGCCAGATCGTTGATGTGGTTGGTCTCGGAGGAGCTCTTGACGATGATGTCGTCGACGTAGACTTCGAGGTTCCGGTCGATCTGCGGGTCGAAGGTCTTGACCATTAGCCGCTGGAACGTTGCGCCCGCGTTGCGAAGGCCGAACGACATGGTCGTGTAACAGAAGGTTCCGAACGGCATGATGAAGGCGGTCTTGTCCTCGCTTTCTACGGCGAGCTTGATCTGGTGGTAGCCAGAATAGGCGTCGAGGAAACTCAACATCTTGGCGTTGGCGGTGGAATCCACAACTTGATCTATGCATGGAAGAGGGAAGTTATCTTTGGGGCACGCAGCGTTTAAGCCCGTGTGATCGACGCATATTCTCCATTTCCCGCCTTTCTTTTGCACAATTACAGGGTTGGCCAACCATTCGGAGTAGTTGACCTCGTGAATGAAGCCGGCCTTTAGGAGCTTGTCAAGGTGCTCCCTGATTATCGCTGCTTTCTTGGGGGAGAAGCGCCGCAGTTTCTGGCGCAAGGGCCTGCAGCCAAGCTTTGTTTGCAGTTTGTGCTCGATCACCTCCCGTGGGACCCCCGGCATGTCCGCTGGTTCGCATACAAAAATGCTTTTATTATTTTGGAGGAAGGTGACGAGCTCGTCTTCCTATTTTGTGTCGAGCTGGGTGGAAATGAGGGCGCACTTGCCCGAGCTCCCTTCCTCGAGCTGCACGACCTTGGTCGGGCCACTGGGCTAGATTGCCGCCTTCCGACGGGCATTCTTCAGGGTTTCCTCGGGACCCTGCTGAGGCAGCATGCCGGTGAGCGCTAGGGCCTTTTCCTCGCAGCCGTGAGCCGCCTTGAGGTTGCCGTGGACCGTTATGACGCCGCCGGGTCTCGGGAGTTTCATACACCGGTGCCCGTAGTGATTCGCGGCCATGAACTTAATCAGGGCTGACCGCCCGAGAATGGCGTTATAGGGTAGGTCCTCATCAACTACCTCAAAGGTGATCAGCTCGGTGCGGAAGTTTGTAGAGTCCCCGAAAGTCGTGGGCATAACCACTTGCCCGAGCGGAGTGGTCGAGCTTCCTGGCACGATGCCAAAGAAGGGGACCGCTATATTTTTGATCTTCGACCGGGGTATCTGCATCCGGTTCAGTGCGCTCGCTAAGAGCAGGTTGAGGGAACTTCCCCCATCAACCATAACCCGCCCGCCGATGGTGTTGCTTATGGTCGGGGCGACGACCAGGGCGGTCTTAAAGTCTCGGGACATCCCCGAGGGAGCATCATCCTGAGAGAAGGTGATGGGAACGCCATCCCACCTGCAGGGTTGGTCGGTGGGCTTCCCGACGGTAGCTTGGTACATGGTGCGCGCAGCATTCTTTAGTTCGCGTCGGGACCGATATGCCGAGGAGCCGCCGAAGATTATGTCAACCCGGCGGTCGCCCTGCTGGAACTCCAGGTCGAGGCCTGCTAGATTCCCGTCGGTGTCGATTCCGCCGGGCAGCTCGTCGTCCTTCGGGAGCGTGGGCATCTCTCCACGCCCTCTGTAAAAGGTGTCCGGCCTGTACAGCCACATCCTGTAATTTCGCAGATCGTGGCCGTAGACTTTATGGAATAGACAGAATTTGTCGGAGTCGAGGCGGAATCGCTCCTCGTCGTCCCAGGATCGGGCATCGGCCCGGGGGCGGCTTCGGATCGCCTCTTTGGGGCGGCCAGTGCTTCCGAGGCCGTGGCGGTTACGTTGGGCCGAGGCCCTCGACGGTCGGGCTGGCGTGCTTCCACCCCTTCGCGCCTGTTGTCGACCACGGCAACGATGCGGAGCTGGCCGCCTCCAGCGCCGCGGTCTTTCCCCCGCTTCTTGTCGCGCGGGGCTGAGCCCCCTTCCTTAGTGCCGGATGGCCCTGCTTCGCCAAAGATGAGGCCGAGCTTGCCTCGGTCGTAGTCGTGCTTCCAGTGGACGGTGTCATCCGCGTCTGCGTGTCTCTCCGCCATGCAGAACAGCTTGTTGACGGTGAGCTTTGTTGCGATCTCGAGGTCCTCTGTAAGGCGTCTGTCGCGGATGCCGAACTTGAAGGCCTTGATGACAGTCTCATCGGAGACATTAGGGATCGAGTTTCGAGCGCGGGTAAACCGACGCACAAAGTCTCGGAGGGGCTCACCCTTTCCCTGGATGACTCGGTCCAGGTTCCTTTCTCGTCCAGGCCGCTCGTAGCAGCTCTGGAAGTTGGAGTGGAGGGTGCTTCGCAGCTGGCGCCACGACCGGAAAGTGCCGGGCGCTTGGTTGAAGAGCCAGGTGCGGGCGGCTCCGTCCAAGACAGTGAGGAGATAGTTGGCCATCGCGGCCTCATCCCCGTCGGCCGCCAAGATGACAGTGGAGTAGATGGAGAGGAATTCTGCGGGGTTCTTGGTCCTGTCGAACCGCTCCATTATCGCTGGTTTGAACCAGGCCGACCAGCGCACCTGAAAGAGGTCGTCCGAGTACGCCGGGCAGCCATAGGCCGGGAGACCGTTGCCGCCGCTGCTGGCGTCGGAGTTGCCGTTCGCTGACAGGGGAAGCTCGAGTCGGCGACGCACCCCGCGCCGACCGTGACGGTCAGCAGGAGTGTTGTCAGGACGGTGGCGTGGGCGATCGCGACCCTTCGGCACCTGGGCGAACGTCCAGGGAAAGACCTCCGGAAGCATTACTGCTTGAGCGAGCATCACTGCCGCTCTGTTGGCGGTGGGCGTCAACTGTCGACGATCGGGACCGTCGACCGCAAAGAAGGGGGGAAGGATCATGCGAAGGGGTGAGGCCCCAGGTCGGCTCGTCCGGGAAGGAGGAAGCGTCGATAGGTGACAGTTCAAGGAAGAGGAGTAATCGGACAGGAGACACAACGATTATACTGATTCAAGCCCCCTAGGTCGGGTAATAGCTCTACTCCAGTCTTACCCGTAGGCGAAAGATGACTAAAAGCTCCTCGGGGGAGTGCAAAGAGGGAGCTCGACCTCCAGGCCGTTCGGAAGTGGCGGCCGAGGGGGAGCTCGAAGGATGGTGTAACGTGTGAGTATGTCTGCAGAGGTGTCTGCGCATCCCCTTAGGTTCTTGCTGTCTTTTTTCTTTCTAATCGGGGTAGCCTGGCGTTTTTATAGGCCCTTGGCGCTGATCTCGAGGCTGACGTCGGGTGATTGTCTGTGAGTTGACGGGGGCAGGTGTCCCTAGTTCCCACACAGGGGAATCGACAGGAGAGAACTGACAGGGGTCGGTGACCCTAGTTCCCACGCAGGGGAGAAATGTCATATATACATAAAAAATAGATTATTATACTGGAAGCCACGTCAAGGTCGCTGAGGTCACGGGAGTCAGCACGGGCTCGGGAAAACCCTCGCCCGAGCTCGGGAACAGTTCGAGCTCGGGGAGACCCCCAGCACGAGCTCGATAACGATCCGCACGAGCTCGGGGGGACGGCCTAAAGCCCCCGAGGGGGGCCTGGACACGTGTCAAGACGACCGATCCCGACACAAATTATGAAGCATAAGTTTTAGAGAGAAGGAAAAATAACCCTGGATATGCCGCTATTTTTTTTTCTTTTTCTTCTCCATCGCTTGCACGATGCAGCGTGCCACAAATAATGACACTGACTAGTACAATACTGTCCATGTATGCTGTTACTTCTCCTTTTTTCATTGCTTGCATGACAACACCTGTAATCTTTACTGATATATAAATACAAGTTGATAGCGGTCATCCATTATATTTCTCCTTTTCTAAAAAAAACCAGGCTAATATATGGACTGCGAGATAAAAAATCCCAACCATATCTTTCTCCTTTTATCCTCACCCGCTCTCCTGATTAGGTCATTACTCACTTCTCTTTTCGTGACAACTTTAAAATACAATTTTATTTTTTATAAACACATAACATAATTTGATTAAAAATTATATTCACAGCCACTTACTGGTATACCCATCAAGGCTGTATAAAAGTGAATTTTTTTTAAATAATACATTTTTTAATGCAAATTGCAAAAGTGTACCACGAAATATTTTTTTGCAGAAATATACCCCTGTCGCATGTTGGTTGGGCGACAGGGGCTAGTCGCCGTACCAAAAATCGACAAGTGGCCGTTGCAGCGCACGTCACCCTGCCCAAGTGCGACTGCACTGAAATCGACGAATGGTTGGGCGACAGGGGAGCGGGCGGCCTCCTGTCGCCCAACCGGAGGGCGACTAGACCCGAAATAAAAGGAGGGGCGCGGTCGGCCGAGAGAAGAGAAACGGCAGAGAAAAAAGAGGGTGAGGGTGAAGAGAGAAAAAGAAAGAGAAGGGAAGAAGAGAAGAAAAGAAGGGGAAGAAAAGCGGCAACTGCGCAGGTAATTTTTTTACGCTCTATTTTATGTAGTTTAGGGTTAGGTTAGTACTAATTAGTTTCGTGGTTTTTTTAGGAAGGTTAGGGTTAGATGTAAATATTTTCGCGGTTTAATTTGTGTAGTGTTTAGGGTTAGGGTTAGATGTAATTAGTTTCACGGTTTATTTTGTTTAGGGTTAGATGTAAATATTTTCGCGATTTATTTTGTTTAGTGTTTAGGGTTAGATGTAGTTAAATGTAGTGTTCATATTTTTAGTACTTTAGTGTTTAGGGTAAAGATGGCCCATGAACAAACACCGGTCCAAAACATGAGTAATTATGTACGCAAAACATACGATTATTTTCGTTGTACATACAGTTAGTTACTCTAGTTATTTTCGCGATTTATTTTGTGTAGTGTTTAGGGTTAGATCTAGTTAAATGTAGTATTTATTTTGTTTATTGTTTAGGGTTAGATCTAGTTAAATGTAGTGTTTATTTTGTTTAGTGTTTAGGGTGGCGGCTTTAGCAACATCCGATTTGTTTAGTTGTATAGCAAGAAATCATGGTAGTGTTTAGTAAGAAAATGTAGTTCAATCTAGTTATTTTTTTAGTAATTTAGTCGGTTTGTGGAAACGCATGTACATAATTGTTTTTACGAATAATAATATGTTGTTACGGTTTTTACAGATAGATGTCGATAGATATGTTTTTACATATAGAAGTGCGTATATATATTGTTAGGGCTGTAGATATTTTTAGAAATACAAGTGCGATGATGAATATTTTTAGTAATGTAGATATTTTTCATAAGTGCGGATATACATACGTTATACTTTATAGTACTTTTTATGAAGAATAATTAATTCGTGTGGTAATGAATAGGTTCGCAGATATGTCGAGCGAGTTCCATTTAGAATCTTTTATGGAGAAGGGGTTGTCATGTATGGTTCGGAGGTGCGGATCTGAGTAACTTTCGGTATGTGGATAGAAGTTTAAGTAGGGTCAAGAGCGGACATTTGCTACGTGTTGAATTGGTTGTATTATCGTTTGGATGGAACAAGAGAAGTGGCGACTCAAGTTATCTTGCCTTTGCACCATGCGAGATGATCCTGTTTATTGGGAGTTGGTTGGTGAAAGGCGCATCTTGGAGGTCATATGTGAAGGGGTTTGGGCAGCGTGGATGGTGTCGGTGCTTTTGGTGCAAGCGTATGAAAGGGCTATTGCACCGCATGGCGATGGCCGGACGCCGTGAGCGTAGCGAGGCTCAAAATGACTTCACTTATGGTGACACTGAAATTGGAGAGTCTAGCGGGAGCGACATGTTCGGGGTTGCAATGAGGATATTGGCTGCCGACCGGTGAGCAAGTTGAGATTGGGGAGGATAAGGGAAACATTGGGCAAGATCTGCGGGGCAAGTAGGCGAAGGTGAGGAAATTGAGGAAGTAATAGCACATATGGAAGAGGAAGACCTTGAATATGAACAAGTAGAAGTGGAAGGCAGCGATAACTTCGGATGAGGAAGATGAATATGAAGATGTTGAGCCACTTGTGCGTGATTGGAGCACGCATCAATTTAATAACACAGTTGTGAATGAAGGCAATGATACACCTTGGCGATATAGCGACAATGAGGTGAGACCTAACAGCATGTACCCCACAAAAGAGGGTCAAGGGGATGCTATCAAAGATTGGGCCTTATCACTAAGAAGAACTTTCAGGGTTAAGAAGTCCACCCCAACCTGCTCTGACGTGGTGTGCGAGATGCGAGGTGCCTGGAGAGTGCAGCGTACAAGCCCAAATGGGGCACCCAGCTATGTTCGAAGGTTGAACAACATAATTGTATGGTCGAGAAACCACGGTGGCTCACGAGAACATGTCTTCCGGTATATCGCGAGTGTCATGTACCCGGAGATAGTTGAGAACACGAATTTTGAGCCCGTGCTATTATCAGAGCAATTGAGAACAGTTTGATACACAATTAGCTACGGGAAGGCATGGCGAAGCGACGAAGGCCTTGGAAATGAGATTTGGGAAATTTGAAGACTCGTACCATAATCTGCCGCCTTTGCTCGGTTGCATTCGGGAAGAAATCTGGTACTTTTATGATTATCGGGTGTCCGTCAAGGAAGTGGTGAACAAGAGGCATCTGAAGAGAGTTTCTTCACATTAGAGCATGCATTAGGGCGTTCTATCACTGCCGTCCATTGTTGTGTGTGGACGGCACATTCTGACAAGGAAATACAAAGGACAAATAATGATAGCTGTGGCGTCGACGCGAACAACCAGATTCACTGTTGCCTTTGCCTTTGTGGAAAGCGAGAACTATGAGAGTTGGTGTGGTTCTGCGGAACTTGAAGATCGGGTGGTGAAGACTCACCAACATGTGTGCATACTACATGACAGCATCTTTGTGCGCTTAGTGCCATCAGACAGTTGCAAGCAGGGAAGAGGAGCCATTTCTCTGGGTGACTTGCAGAGCCGATGGTGCATGAGGCATTTGGCGCGAACTTCTATAAGCGGTTCAAGAACAAGGAACGATGAACATGTTCAAGAGGCTATGTAAGCGAGAACCAAGATAGCAAGTTCCATACTCTTTGGAAGAATCTTGATGAGCTAACAAAAAAACACAAAGAGACTACTAGCGAGTGTAACAGAGGCGGCGAGCCTTTATTCCCTCACGCAACAGAAGATGAGGCGACAAGTCGTAAATCGCGGGCAAAGGCCGATCAAATGTTTCTGACCGGATAAAGCACGAGCCCAAAGAGAAGTGGTCATTGTTACATGACACACATGGTGCTAGATACGGTGTCATGACGACCAACTTGGCGGAGGTGTACAAGCTGGGTAATGAGAGGGATGAGGTGTCTCCGTTGGTAGGAATTGTCGAGGAGTCTTTGCGGGTACAACCAAGTACTTTGTGGATAGGCATAAAGTCTGAAGTAGTAATGAGAGATGAGAATGCCTTGTACTCAAGCATGATAAGTAAATACATGGATGAGAAGAGTAATAAGGTGGGCAAGCATAGAGCTATCAAAGTAGGTTCACGAACACCGCGCTCGAGGTGATATCACGAGAGATAAAGGACGGCGGGAACAAATCGAAGGTTATCACCCAAGAGTGCATCTTGCGGTGCTGAATGTCAATGCTCGTGTAACAAGCCCCTCTGTTGCCAGTGCCATGTTCTCATGTGATAGCTGCATGTGCATTATTTGGAATGCGACCGGTACATATCTATCTGAATATTTTACAAAGGAAAAGGTGATGGCAACTCAAGCAGGAGTGTATGGTTATGGTGTTGTCGGTTCTTTCACCACAACCCCGGTGTTGATGAAAGGTTACGGATCCCCGACTTTGATGCAAGATCATACAAAGGAGGTCGTCGCAAAACCAGGGCGTATCGGGAATGATATGGATGAGTCCGAAACTGGTATGCGCGTGAAGAAATGTTCGTTGTGCAAGCGAACAGGTCATACGTTCAAGAACTGCCAGCCACATAACAAAGAGGACGAAGGAGGAGATGGCAACCCGACGGCGGGGGAAGGATCGTCATCTGCAAGGCGTGGTGGACGACATCGTCGGACTACCGCAGAAGCTGTTTGAACTATTAGATGCTATATGTCAAATTAATATTTTGTTTATGTAATGTGCGTTGCAATCTGTTTTAATATAATTTGATGATGTAATGTGCGTTGTAATCTGTTCTAATATATTTTGTGATGTAGTGTGCATTATGTAACTGTTTGATTAGAGTTTGTGGGCGCTTGTGTATTTATTTATGCGCATTTGGTTCGATGTATTGTTCGATGCTTGTGTATTTATTTATACGCATTTGGTTCGATGTATTGTTCTCATGTTTGTGTATTTATTTGTACGCATTTGGTTCGATGTATTGTTCTGATGCTTGTGTATTTATTTGTACGCATTTGGTTCGATGTATTGTTCTCATGTTTGTGTATTTATTTGTACGCATTTGGTTCGATGTATTGTTCTGATGCTTGTGTATTTATTTGTATATAACTTTCTTTTTTGTAATTTGCAGGTATGGCTCACCAGGCGTAAGTTCCCTACATCGATGTTCTTTAATATGTACGGTGTAATGACATGTAATAATGCTATATTTTTGCTTATCCGCAGGCAGACTAGGAGGGGCGGGAATGGGGGCACCCCATGGCACGTCGTATGGCGCCATGGGTCGAGTGTGGGAGGAGCCTTGGGCGGCGTCCATGCCGAGGATCGGCCGTCACGACCGCAGAGCGTGCCGAGGTACCGACGGTGGTACACTTCCGTGCCGTATGCGTTTGAGTGCGTGTCGACCGGATCCTCCTAGACACATCCCGGGGTGAGGACACGTATCCCGCCATACGGACTCGGTTACGCGGTGCGGTAAGTTACATCTAATGTACGACGTATTTTCGTATTGCATTTTCCAGTTATGTGTTAGGTTAATTCGTAATGTATTTTCCAGACTGATGTGCTAGCCCGGTACTACGAGGAGTCCAGGAGCTTCCTGTCTCATCTGTCTCGTGGGATAGACGTGACCAGGGAGGACGTGACCTCGTTCTTCGCGAGGTTCAGGGAGAGCGCCAGACGCACCCTCGAGTTGGCAGGTTGCCGCACGCCTCGCGATGTGGCTGACGGCCCTCGCGGCGTGCCGCTTACTGCAGCGAGGAGTGCTCCAGGTACTTCTTCACACCCCACGTCCTCCGTCCCACCTTCACGCCGACTTACGCGACGGCGTGAAATGCTGAACCGCCTGGTCTAGCCCCTCACCGAGGTAAGCCCTTCGCCACTTCGTATGTTTTCTAATTATTTCTTGAATGTTACCAACAATTCTTCACTTCTTACAGGCTCCACAGCACGATGGTTCTCCTCTGCGGCTTCACCGCCTCGACGACTACGAGGCGGTTTGATGATCGCACCCATGCGATTTCGACCTCGGCGATGGTGGCGTGTCGAGATACTTCGTTGGTCCGGATGTGCGGATCATCACAGTTGCAGGGAGCACCACCACCGACGCAACCTTCTCAGTCGGCGTACGCTACACCTCCGGCTAGACCACAGAGGGCCCACCACCCACCGGTGCGGTTGGCGTACTCGCGCAGGCGGAGTTCGCAGGAGGCTGCCCGCCACCATGCGAGGTGCCTGCAAACGGGCGCCGATGTTTGTATTTGGCTTATGTATTTGGTTATTACGTTGTGACGTACTTTGCATCTTATGTATTTACTTGTATACGATATATTTTCCTTATGTTAGTAACCCCGTACTTTTGGTTATGAACTATTGTTATTCTTTATTCTGATAGCCACGCTTTCAAGCATGGCAATCTTGTCGTCTGTGACTTTTGAGCGAATAGCCTCATGCATCGACTTTGGCGGCCTTGTCGGGCGATGGGACGAGTCACATGCATCAGCTTTGGCAGTCTTGTCGGGCCGATGGGACAAGTCACATGCATCATTTGTGTGGAGCAGCCCCTCGGCACCACTATAAAAGCGGCCGAGAGGTAGACATCCAACACCGCCAAACAAGCAATACACGCCAGCTGAATCTTCACAAATTAGGGCACGATGTCGTTCTACCGTCGCCTCTTCAGCAAGCAGAATTCATCCCGCCCCGAGTACCCGGATACTAGTAGCGTTGATGCCCCAATTCTGCCGAAGTTGCCCCGACCCAATTGCGACTGCAACCTTCCGGCGAAGATGATGCAATCTACCCACGGAGAGACGGCCGCCCGCGCTCACTACTGTTGTGTCCGCTCTTACCGGGTAGACCTGCTGGTGTCCATACAATACAGAGTAACATTACCATTTCATGCATCGTTCTTTCTTTTCTCAAAGACAACGGTGTTGCTTCTTCCAATGGATCGACGGGCGGAACGGCGTGACTACAAATTTATCCACAAGCGCCATAACGCCGAACCCGCTTCGCGAGAACTTCAACCGGTGGGAGGCCGCTGGGATCGTCCCGTTCTAGAGCGACGAGTTCGGGGCGGTGGGCAAGAGGCCAACCAATCGGTGAGTTTCATGCGGCGAACTCATGCTTCACTCACAAAGTAGTAATTCTAAACCAGTTCATCGCATACAGGAGTTCAAAAAGAAAATTGTGAAATTGCTCGAGTCAAAGGAGAAACCTCCCCAGGGGCCACTCGAAAGCCCCGACTTTTGCGAACACGGCCTTCAGGCAGTGGTTAATACCTGCCACGATGAACTAGCGGACCGGAGATTCTACCGGTGCCCCTTGGCCGAGGATGAATGGTGCGGCTACTTCAACTGGGTGAACCCGGAGACGTACCACCCACATCTCAAACTTCCCGTACGGGATAACTGGGGGAGCAACCCTCCCCGTGGTGCTACTACCGCCTAGAAAAGCCAGACCCCGAGTACGCCTACGGTGTTATTCAACGACCACAGGCGGGCATCTTGTATTGATCGCAGGCACGCTTCGGTTGTGCGAGGACAAGCCCAACACACACCTCCCGCACCATATAGTGGAGTGCGAGCGAAAGCAGCGGCGTCTCGGCAAATCTTCGCCAGCGACCAGCGCAACAGAGGTGCAGAGGTACCTCCTCTCGAAGAGGAAGGGACAAGGGAAGCGGTAGGCCAAGGTCCGCACCACGCAACAAGTCCTTGACGCGTTACGCGACCATCCGGGAACCCGGTGGTATAAACATAGGGGCCAGGAATCGGTATGACAAAAAATTATGTCTTACACACCCGAGACGTCGGCATAGGCCACCCAATCGGCGACACACAGAGCACCGTGGATCCCGTGGATTTCTTTCATAGTGGGGATTGAGCGGTGTCCGAGGACAAATCATAAAATTTACACGGTCGGGTAATATCACGAGAAAATGTAGGACATCATTACGTTTGTACCGGATAGGCGAACGATCATCTGTTCCACCATGACAAACACCGCTTTAGTTAGTTAGTTAGTTAGTCAAGCAATTTCGTCATCTTTGTAATGCCCTTGTAATATAATCTAGTCTATTGCTTATTTTACCATCCGAACTTTGGTGCATCCGCCTCATGTATGTTCAACAAATAGTTTAACACATGATTACAAATCAAAGTTTAATAACGCGATTTAAGGGCATGTATCAAAGATCAAATGTGGTCCACTGTTCAGTAAAAATACAGTTTAGACATGACATTTTACTGGCACCAAAAGGCTAAAAACATTGCCGACTATATTACTTAGGTTGTTGCACTAGTGGAAATTAGATGCAAAGCAAGTCAAATTACATATTTCTCCATAATATGGAAGTGCATGTATCAAAGATCAAATGTGGTCCACTGTTCGTAAAAATACAGTTTAGACATGACATTTTACTGGCGTAGAAAAGGCTAAAAACATTGCCGACTATATTACTTAGGGTTGTTGCACTAGTGGAAATTAGGTGCAAAGCAAGCTGTAAATTACATATTTCTCCATAATATGGAAGTGCATGTATTAAAGATCAAATGTGGTCCACTGTTCGTAAAAATACCGTTTAGACATGACATTGTACGGGCCACCGAAAAAACTAAAAACCATGCACTCTACTTGTTTAAGGGAATTTTCAAAATTACTTCAATCCTAAATCTGTTTATC
This sequence comes from Otatea glauca, assembly GCA_036346275.1. NCBI lineage: Eukaryota > Viridiplantae > Streptophyta > Magnoliopsida > Poales > Poaceae > Otatea > Otatea glauca. The sequence continues at coordinate 28,329,742 of CM070729.1, forward strand.
CAAAAATTTTATTCTTTAAGTCTCTCAGATTTTTTTCCTAAAATTTGTAAATTTTCTGGCCAAGTCGCCCTGCCATTGAGCGATTTATTCATGTCACCCTACCAATAGGCGACTAGTGAAGTGTCGCGTTCCATTGGGCGACTAGTGAGGTGTCACCTTACCATTGGGCGACCTATTTTCTGAGTCACCATGTCGCCCTACCATAGGGCGACAAGGGTACATTTTTGCAATTCTTTTTTTTCGTGGTATATTTCTGCAATTTGAATTATAAAATATATTATTTAGAAAAAATTCGTATAAAAGTTTAAAACCCCTGCTTGTATGAGCTGAACCTAAAAATTCTTTTAATAAAATCCCAAAAAAACTTTCTTCTTGCAAAAAACATTCGTGTACACGTGACGTGTCAAAGCTGTTAAGGAACCTCGCTATCGAATAGTCCGGGGTTCCCGAACAGATCTGAAGTGGAGAACAGAAAGAGAGAGAGACACGTGTTTAGGGAGAGCGAAAGCGGAAATTCTTTATTGCTAATGAATTCTAGTACATGGGGGGGACCCCCCTCCTCCTTTTATAGCGCTCTCTAGGGTTTTGGCTAAGGGACCACATGGGCCTTCCAATGGGCTATTAGGGTTTCTTAACACTCCCCTTGGGCCCTTTGCATGAGATGCATATGCCTCAAAACTCGGAAAAACCCAGTGGGAAAAATACTTGGAGAAAGAGTACATAGCATACGCTTACTATGTTGCCTGAATTGCCTCGTTAAAACCTTACGCAAGAAAAACTTCAAAAACTTGCTAAGGAAAAAGAGTACAATTCTCCCAACTTCAATTGCTAATCTTGAGATTTATGTTGGGTATTCATAATTCATGTTCGAGATTCATGCGGGAGTATGTGACATATCTCCCCACAATCTGCACTTCTCTAAGTCTCATCATCCCAATTCCTTTCACGCACCTTTCAAAGGTAGATCTTTGGGAGTGATTTAGTGAACAAATGCAAGATTTTCACATGACTTAGTATGCAATATCTTAATCTCGTTCATCTTATGCAATTCATGAGCATAGAAGAACTTGGGGTTGATATGCTTCGTGAGATTGCTCTTCACATAACCCATCGTGCTTGGGCAACACAAGTGCATTATCTTCATAGATTATCGTGGGAGTTTGCTCAATGTTCAAACCACATGACTTACGGATGTGGTGAACCATTCTTCCGAGCCATGCACATTCACGTGATGCTTCATACAAGCGATGATTTACGAGTGGTTTGTCGACGTCGAGACAAGAGTGCCTTAGGCGACTTCCAAGAAATTGCTGTTCCTCCACATAGGAAAACATAGCGGTTTGGGACTTGCCGGTATGCGGGTCGATAAATACCAAATCGGCATAGCCAACCAAATTCAATTCATTATTTCTTCTAAAGAATGACCAAGGTCTTTGCTTCCTTGGAGGTAACGGAAGATGTCCTTGATCCCTTTCCAATGCCTTTTGGTGGGTTACGCCTATATCGAGCTAGCAAATTCACAGCGAACGCAATGTCCGGTCTAGTGCTATTCGCAAGGTACATGGCGCTCAATTGCACTCGGATATGGAAATTCTGCTCCCGGGACTTCCTCCCCTTTTCTCTAGGTGCAGTATGGGTCTAGGTGCGCTTGGAGTGACCTTCCACCATTGGAGTCTTCGCAGGATATGCTTTTTCAAATCCAAACCTTTCCAACACTTTACGTGTGTAGGTTGATTGATGTACCAAGATTCCTCCTTGGACATGTTCAAGCCGCAAGCCTAAACAAAACTTGGTTTTACCCAAATCTTTCATTTCAAACTCGGACTTCAAGTATGAGCATGCCTCTTCAATTTCTTCATCTGTCCCAATGATGTTCAAGTCATCTACATAGACGGAGATTATCTGAGAATCCATTCGGGATCATTGTATAAACACACATGGACAATCTTATTTGTTTGTGTAGCCTTTCTTGCAGAGAAAGTCACTCAGCGATTGTACCACATTCTTCTGATCGCTTGACCCATACAGTGATTTCTCCAATTTCACACTGCATGTGTTTCTATTTGCTCCATCTTGGTTGGGATAGGAATTCCTTAGGTACTTTCATGTATATCTCCGAATCCAAGTTTCCATCTGGTATCTTTGTGACAACATCCATTAGCTTCATTCTCAACTTCAAGTTGATGCCATTGAGATCAAATATCTAAAGGTAATTCCTCCCATGGCCGGGAATAGGTTTCTTCATAATCAACTCCGGGACGTTGAGTGAAACCTTGAGCTACGAGCCTTGCTTTGTACCTTACAACCGTTGTTTTCATTTCTCTTCGAACAAAGACCCATTTGTGACCTCACGGGCTTATATGGGGAGGTGTGCGGCATCTGGCCCAAACACCTCTCTCTTGTTCGAGAGACTAACTCTGCAGTGATTGCCTTTTCCATTCTTCCCAATCTAGCCTTTTCTTGCACTCTGCGAGATGCGAGCTCGGGATCATGATCAATGATCGAGGCAATCTTTTTGCAAAGTATGCATCAATGTTGGTCGTTGCTCTATTCAGGATTCTCCGTGATTACAAAGTTTATGGCCATTTCTTCATGGGGTGCTTCATGCACTTCTACTTGCTCTTCGCCTTTTCCCTATTGCAGAGCAAGTTCCTTTAGCTTTTCATCGCCTATGTGTGCGCACACATTATTTCCGTGGCTTCTGCGATGGAAGATTCAAGTCCAGGAATTGCCTTTTCCATTGGCTTCTTTCCAGTGCTGTGTCTCAACTGGCTCCCTTCTTTCCTTGGGGCATTTTCATGATTGGTTGTGGTAAGTCCTCTCGCTCGCTTTTCTCAGGGCGTCTCCGGTACTTTGGGTTTGAGGAGCAGATTGCTGTTCTTTTCTTTGAGGCCTCTGAGCAGGTTGAGGATACCTTCTATTTTTTTGGTATTTCCACCCTCTCGGTGCATTCCTTGCGGGTACATGCGACTTAACCACGCCCTTGAGATCACAAAATGATCAGCGGTTCATTTGCTAAATTCGCAAATCAATTATCTTCTGACTTCTTGATTTGCTTCATTAGTTCGGGGTCATGTGCGGGGATCGGTGGAATGCCATATGATTTCCCGGCATTTTTCATCCAAAGGTTGATTTCCTCCCCCTAATGACGGGAAGCGATCCTCGTCAAAGATGCAATCAGCGAATCGGGCTGTATGCAAGTCTCCAGTCATGGGTTCCAAATACCTGATTATGGATGCACTCTCATAACCAACGTATATCCCAGACTTGCGGAGAGGGCCCATTGCAGTCCGCTGAGGGGGTGGTATAGGTACATATACCATACACCCAAATTTTCTAAGATGGGAGATCTTCGGGATGATCCCGTGCACAAGCTGCATAGGAGAATGGATGTTGTAGGCCGACGGTCTGAAATTGATAAGAGCTGCTGCGTGCAGGACTGCGTGTCCCCAACAAGTGTTGGGCAAGTTACAACTCTGCAAAAGCGGTCTGGCAATGAACTTGATCCTCTTTATTAGTGCTTCTGCTAGTCCGTTCTGCGTATGAACGTGCGGTACAGAGTGCTCAACTGCTATCCCTGTTGCTGTGCAATAATCATCAAATGCCTTTGAAGTAAATTCTCCGGCATTGTCCATTCTAATGGACTTCACGCGATGATCAGGGAAAGCATTCTTAATTCTTATGATCTGCGAGATCAGCTTTGCAAAAGCATGGTTTCTTGTTGACAACAAGCATACATGCGACCATTTCGAGGAAGCATCGATGAGCACCATAAAGTATCGAAGCGGCCCTACGGGGCTGAATCGGACCGCAAATATCCCCTGGATGCGTTCCAGAATGCAGGATTTCACTTTGCACTTTCATGACAGAGGGTCTAGTTATTAATTTCCGTGGCACATGCAGGCACACAAAATCTTCATGATTCGGAAATCTTTAACATTAATGCCATGACCTTGTGAGTTGTTTACTATATTTCTCATCATTCTAAGACCAGGATGACCTAATCTACCATGCCATAAAGAAAATAACTCGAGCTTCTAAAAGCAGTCTTCAAGGAAGTATACACTTGGTGCATGAATATTCGTGTAGTACAACCCGATTCATATGAGGGACATTTTTCTAATACCATTTTCCACATACCGTGTGCTTCACAATGCACAAGTATTCTTTGCCATTTTCTTCATTGGTTTCTACGTGAAAACCATTGGCGCGGATGTCTTTAAAGCTTAAGAGAGTGCGAGTTGATTCGAGGTACAAAGGGCTTCTTCAATTACCAAAGTTGTACCCATAGGCAATATTATAGTGGCTCTTCTGAGCCGATTACATATGAGTCGCTTCTGCGATCGTAGTAATCTTTCAGCGTTCTTCGTGATCGATTGGAAATACTTAGACTCTCTTAAGATGGTATTTGTTGTGCCACTATCAACAATGCATATCTCTTCCATTTGGGCGCTACGATTTCTAGATAAAAGAAATATAATTCTAATCGATAGAGGCAAAAACAATCCAAATATTACTTGCAAAATTGAAGAATCTTTGGAATAAAGAATAAATTGCGTATTTATTCATGAAAGAAGTATGCTCTTCTAGAGCTTACAATCCTTTATTCAAAGAAAAGCTAACAACCAAAATCTAAAAGAAATGCATTAAGCAGAATCAGAAAATATGCATTAATTTACGCTTCTATATCATCTGCGAAGTTTTCTCTTCATTTGCCATAATCATGGTGCGAGATCGATGTCCGTGCTATTCGTGAGGATGAGGCAAGTGGGGTGTCTACATCCATGACATCATCTTCACCGATGTTGGCGAAGTCGCCTCTGCGGGCGTTTTCCTTTGCCTTCTTCTTAGCACGATATCGTTGATCGCTTCCTTGGATTCTCGACATATCTTGACCAATGTCCCCAAGTGCCACACTTGAAGCACGTCCGTTCTCACTGTCCATACGGCTTGGCGTGCGTCTTTTCTTTGTCATCCCTCTTCACGGGGCTTTGGACTTTCCTTTGGCACGGGCCTCTCTTTCCACCCTACTTGCCCTTCTTTCTATGAGTGGGCTTTCTCACCTTGTAGCTATTGGCATTGACTTGATGCGGTGCCTCGTCGGTGGTCTGCGAGACATAGTTCTTGCGTAGAACATCGTCTTGCGATTCCGCAACTTGCATTACATCAATCGATTCGCTATACTCCTTGTATGCGTCCCGACGATAGCTGCGTGCACTGGATAGCATTAGGGTGGAAGGTAGAGAGAGTTTCTCAATCTTCTCCTCATCGGTGATCTTCTTGCTACATAGGAGAGATTGGTACAAATTCGTGCAAGGCGGTTGTACTCGACCATTGATACAAGTCGCAAACCTCAGCGTACCCAATCTTCTTGTGCTTGGGGCAAGATGGTGTACTTGAGCTTTTCGAACCGCTCAAGTGCGGTCAAAGCTCAAGTGCACTCTCCTCGACCATATATTCATTCTTTAGAGTGGTGAGAGGTGGTGCTGAGAAAATGCAGAGCTTGATCGTTACGCTTTCGGTAGGGTTTTGTCCCGCGAGGACCCTAGACCAATCGCCGAACGGAGCTTCTTGCCCCAAGAACAATCTTTACGTCCGATGCCCAAGTGAGATAGTTACGACCGTGCGGGGCGATTCTTCAAACTCACGATTCACAATGCGGACATCCGCATGATTTCAAAATTACGTTTAGATTCTGCGTGTAATCGATAGAAAATGGTTGCAAAAGCATAAAGTGCGGAAAATAAATTCATATGCATTGCATTATATAAAATAAAGCAAAGGATTCAAAATTCATAAAGAAAATTCATAAAACAGAGAAATAGAGCAAGAAAATTAAAAACAGAGCCAAATAAATCTTCTTGATTTTCTGGCAATTTTTCAAAATTTTCTGCAATTTTTCTGCAATTTTTCTCTCTTTTTTTTTCTTTTTTTTCTTCTTTTTCTTTTCCAGCCGAACCGGCCGGGTGGGCCCCCTTTCCTGGCCGATCGGCTATATGGGCTTGGTCCTTTTCGGCCCACACGCACGCACGCAGCTAGGGTTTCCCTAGCCGCCGCCACCACTCCCCTTTTTTTTTCTTCCGCGCGCACCACTTTCTTCTCCCGTGCGCTCCCCCTTTGCGCGCCGACGGTTCTTCCGTGCGAGGCGACACGGTGCTTCCACGGGTTAAGGGCGACGCGGCTTCAAGCCGAATCGGGCGGCGGCGGCTGGCTTTGCCGGCCGGCGAGCGACATCTGCGCGTGGCGGGCGGCCGAGCCGGGCAGACGAGGCGGCGACGCGCTTCTTCCGTCTGGCGGTGGCGCGCGGGCGCCGATGGCGACATCTTGCGGCGGCGGCCGGCCGGCCCACGAGGCGGCGCGCTTCTTCCGTCTGGCGGGAGGCGCGGGCGCCGATGGCGACATCTGCGGGCGGGTGGCTTTTCTTCTTGAGTGGCGTCAGCGACGGAGCGCTTCTGGCGCGGCCGGCCGACGGGCGGGCGCCGTTCGCGGCGCGCGCCGGCGGCGCCGGAGGCGGCAGCGCATGGTGCGTCGTCGACGACCACCTGATCTGCGGCGGCGAGCGCGTCTGGCGGCAGCGCCGGAGGCGGCGGCGCGGCGCGTCTTGCGGCCCCACGATCTGTGGCGCTGCGTCGCGTGGCGAAGCCGAGCGGCAGCACGGGGCGAGCCGTCGCGCGGTGGCGGCGTCTGCGTGCGGTAGGTCGCACGGTGGCCGACGGCGGCGCAGGTCGTGGTAATGGCGGCCGTTCTTCGTCTTGCGGCGGCGTCTGCGTGACGCGGTGGCGGGCGACTCTTGGCGCGCGTCGGTGGCCGAGAGGAACGGCCGGCGCAACGCGGCGGCCAGCGCCGAGCGCATCACCGTGGCGATGGCTTTGACGGCGCCGTCGCGAGGCGCTGCGTCTTGTAGTGGCGAGGCATCGGCGCCGGCTGCGTGTCGGGCGGTGCCGGGTGTGCCGTGCGCAGGCGGTGGCGCGATGGTCGCATGCCGAGGCGACGACCTTTCTTTTTTTTCGGATGTAAATATGCTTCTTGTGTCTCGTTGTTTCGTGTCGATGTAGCTTCTTGCCACGTGTCGAGCAGCGATCGCCGTCGTGTGGGTTAGATGCATGCATAGAAACAACAATGATTTAGATTCAATCGCGAAAACCCACCTTTTCTCACCTTTTCAATCGATCTCGGTAGAGCTTCGTGCTGATAACGTGTTAAGGAACCTCGCTATCGAATAGTTCGGGGTTCCCGAACAGATCTGAAGTGGAGAACAGAAAGAGAGAGAGACACGTGTTTAGGGAGAGCGAAAGCGGAAATTCTTTATTGCTAATGAATTCTAGTACATGGGGGGGACCCCCTCCTTTTATAGCGCTCTCTAGGGTTTTGGCTAAGGGACCACATGGGCCTTCCAATGGGCTATTAGGTTTTCTTAACAAAAGCAACAGCACCGGCCGTTCATTTTGTATCTGAAAGCTAACAGAACTCGACTGACTATAGGAGCACAGCACATTCATGACAGAGGCTCTTTCGCACTACCTGGATGCGGTAGCGAGCTCCTGCCATGCTCGCCTCACAGAGTCCGCATCCCTGCACACCTTTCGAGGTGGGTGAGTAAAGCAAATTTGCAAATTCGAACATGAAAAATTAGATTTTTTTTTAAAAATGAGGCGACCGGATGTATAAAAGCATCCTCGCCCCGCTCACTTCATATGATCTTGCGCCCCCTTCCGGTTTCTACTCAACAGCTCACTCCGTCGCTCGGTCCCTCCTCGGCTTCCCCTCCCTCTCGCCGCTTCTCCGCGGCGGAACCACGAGCACCCTCGCGGCGTCGGCATTGCCACCGCCATCCGCACCGGGAGCGGGGATGGCCTCGCACGCGCTCCGCCCTTGCCCGCTGCTCTCCACCGCGCGCCGCTCCGCTCCCCCGCCGCGCGCAGCCGCCCAACGCCGGGGCCCCGCGCCGGCGTTCGTGGTGGTCCGGTGCTCCTCCGCCGGGTCGCCGTCTGCTGCTCAGGCTCTCAAGGTACGGCCCCGATGGTAAACCCCTTCCGCTCCCCTGGTTCCTCGCTCGCGCGGCGCTCTGGTGGGGGGTGCGTGTCTGTCTCGTGGGTTCTTGGGTGGTGAAATTGTGGCCTTTGTGAGCGCCCGGTTCTATGCAGTGTGTTCCTCTGCGCAATTGGGGTGTTAACCTTGAGTTCTTTCGTTGATTTGGGTTAGCAATGGTTCTTGCCGTCGTTGTTTGATATGAAGGAGACTCGTTTTCCGTGGAGCACCGGCATCAGCGCTGGCTTGGCAGCGGTTTCTGTGGGTGTGGGTGGAGGGATCCGTAGTTTTGGTGGTTTCAGGTGTTTCTCGACACCCGTCATGTGCAAAGCCACTGCATTTGTGGCATTTTTGGATTATTAGGTGCCTGCCCATCCATCTAGTACTTGTTTGGATGTTAGGGGAAATAATCTCAGGGAACAAAATCCCAAGGGGCTCAACCCTTTGGGGAAATACTCCCTCCTAGTAAATATTCCCTGCGACCATTTAGAATACATAGGGATGAAAATCCCGAACATTAAAAAAGATCTCCAAAAAAAATTCAGAAAATTCAGAGGAAAGCATTTGACCAGATCCATACATCCACACGTTCAAATTAGATTCATACAAGCATTCACACATAGTTAAAATCCAAACAAGATAGTGTTACTTGCATCTGTAGCATCCATACATCCACACACTAGGATTAAGGTATTTACATGAGTCCAATCTAGGATAGAGTTTATGGGAATATTCACACACAACTAAGGCCATGTACGAGGCTAGCCCAATAGTACCACATGAAGTCATATATTCTACATTATTACATTTCCATAATGGCTTAAGAAGATAAGAAAAACGGATGACAGCAGCCAGCTAGGCGTTGCATTGCACCTTGTCACTCTTAAACACTTTAGTAGTTAGCACTCATTGTTGTGTCACTTGCAATAGCCAAATCAAATCTCCCATCCAACACAATGTAGCACATATATCCTAGAAGCCCAAATGGTCACAATAAAAAAAAGTCAGTGGCTTTACAGGAATTTACATAGCAGCACAAGTGGAAAAAAATTGAACAAGAAAAGAACTCTTATGTCTGCTAGGGTTTGCGGCTTTAATACCTAAAACTAGAAGCTAGAACAAAGGTAGAAACAAAAACAGAGCAATCTTAAGCACAAGTTGTAATTGTTGCTTTGTATGAAAATGGTACATGTCAGTGGCTGCACCAGGGTCACTGAAGGAGTGTTAGAATTGGACAGAGAAGGGAAGTAATGTGGCTGTCTGTCTAATGCATCATGCTTGGATGTATGTATCCATCTCCATGCATAATTGGGTACATGCAAGGCTTCAGATAAAAGGAGAGGGAGCCAATAAACGCACCATGAATTGGATCCTGGTACAAGGAGATGTGTAGTAAATTCTCTCAGAAAAATTAAGCAAACTGTTTCACACATACTTCTCGTGTATGTATGCAATTCAACAACTTAAACGAAATGTATGTCTCTATTGCGCCAAAAATTACCCAAAAGGATGCTTGTTAAGCATTGTTTTATTCCTGAAAACTACAACAAAAATTTATTATTCTTCTGATACAGAAAAGGGATAGATCCCTTCAATATTTTATAACTGACCTACATTGCTTGCACTTGACTAGAATCCATTCATATCTCATGGCAAAAGATTCTAAACAAAAAGAAAGAAAAATAAAAATAAACACTCCGGTTAGCATGATCCATAAGACAATACTATGACAATATATAATTCCCAATTAATAACTACTCAATCCTGATGTAACGTAGACAAATTACTCTTCCTGAACTAGTACTAGTCCTAACCATGCAAGACCTCTACAAACCTGCAGCACCGGTTTGAACAAGATTAGGTACAACATATTTGTGGGAAAAAGAGTAAAAAACGAAACCCTAAGCAGCATGAGGAGGAGCAACGAAAATAGTGTGGAGACATACCCAGAGCTGGCGGTTCCTTCATCTGCCCCTTCACGCGCCTCAGCTGAAATCCTCACGAATAGCAACCCCCTCCTCTGCTTCCTCAAAATGCCTAGGAGCACCAGATTTGTGAGAACAGGACGAGGGATCAATGAAGCCTAGGAGCAAGAGGACAATGGGTTGGAAAGAGGAAGAGGTGGAGCTAACGTAGGAGATGTGGCTCCGGAGTGGTAGGAGATGTCGCTGGAGTGGTAGGTAGAGGAGTCGCGAGCAATGGAGAGGAGTCGTGACTCGCGAGTCAGCGGCGATGGAGAGAGATCATGGCGTCGCGCGATGCGGCGGGGAGAAGAATCCACGAGTGGCGAGGCGATTTTTTCTTCCCTGGGGATTTCGCTCGGATCGAGCCAGAAAAACCTGCCCCCTGTGGACTCCCAAATGGACCTTCTACCTGGCCCGCATAATCTTTCCCCGTGGGACTCCAGCCCAGGGATTCAGCGGGGATCCCGACCGGAATAGAGGTTTCCAAACAAGGCCTTATGTGGGCTCTAGCGATATGGTTGTGTGTTTCATACATGTTTCCACTTCCCAGTGTACTGAGCCCTTTTCCCTGATTTGGACACCATGAACTTTTGGTGGTGTTCTTTGTGTAGATTGGAGGACTATCATCTTGTCTTATACTTGTTGTGTTGTTGAGGCACAATATCATAGTATGATTGTAACTTTTTGTGCAGATCAAGTCAATCCCGACCAAGCCCGTTGAGGGGCAGAAGACAGGAACCAGCGGATTGAGGAAAAAGGTACACCTTTTCTCTGTTTCAGAGTCTTGAAGATTTCATTGGGCTTTCCTGTACAATTCTCTTAATGGATTATGGAACTGTTACATCATGCTTTTTGGTGCTCTTTTCAGGTCAAAGTGTTCCAGCAGGAGAACTACCTCGCCAATTGGATTCAGGTGTGCTGTCAGTGTTTGCTGTTGCACGCATAAATATGTTTTTATGTTTTGCGATGTTTCATTGGATGGCTCAGTTATACTGATCTATCCATTTCGCGTGGTTTTAAGGCTCTGTTCAATTCATTGCCCCCAGAGGATTATGTGGGTGGAACACTTGTACTTGGGGGTGATGGCCGATACTTTAACCGGGAGGCTGCTCAGGTGCTGCTAGAAATGAAGCACAAAGCGACATGTGTTTTCTCCAGATTTGTTTATGCATGTTTATGACTACTTTTGTTGTGGGAATGTAGATTATCATTAAGATTGTGGCAAGAAATGGTGTTGGGAAGATCCTCATTGGCAGGTGAGGAATCAGTAGCTTATTGGCTTAAGGGAATGCAACAGTAACTGTTAAAAGTAGGTATATTTGTTGAACTATTCCAAAGCATTGGGTAGGATAGCATCAAGTAATAAATCCACTTATTGCCCTTAGCATGCTTATTAAAGGCAGCAGAATGCAACTTGTGGAAGGCATAAAAACATCCAAGGACAACCATACAATGTCACAAAAACACATTCCTGCTATGTTGGTCACTTGATGTTAACTTGAAGTTCTATCTTATGTTCGATAAATACTTTGTATCCAGGAATTGTCCAAATGTATAACATTTTATTTGCAGGCATGGGCTGCTGTCAACACCTGCTGTATCTGCTGTAATTCGTAAAAGAGATGTATGCTTTTGGCCCTTTATCATTCATTCTGTGCATCTCCACCTGTTTTATCTATTTTTGATCGGTTGCAGTTTTCATTTTTTCTTTTCAGGCCAATGGTGGCTTCATCATGAGTGCAAGCCATAATCCAGGTGGACCAGACAACGATTGGGGTGTTAAGGTAATGTCATAAGTCATAACAAAAATTTAGGGTGCTTTCTCCTATACAGCTGTCAGTGATTGAATCTTAAAAGAAATTTATTTACTTTGAGAAGAAAATGATATGGAGTGCCTGAAAAAACAATATCAAAGAAACACTTTGCTATTTCTAGAAACAAAGTTACCAATCATACTCTTAAGGATGAGTAATGCGAAGCAGAAAACTAGATATATATTTTGTTTTGTTGGTTGTATTTTGTCAATATTTCGGTTTCTTGTCCTAGAGGCCTGGACAAAATGAAAAGAAATGGCTATTCTATATTTTAGAGTGTGTATATATATTTTTTGTTGTGCATGGTAGAGTGAGTGTGTGTGTGTGTATGTACATATATATGTATATGTGTGTGTGCATGCATCGTCATGCGTGTATGTATATGTATATATATATATATATATATATATATATATATATATATATATATATATATATATTTGTTGTATATGTTTTGAGAATGCATGAGTCATGAATCAAAATTGTTGACAACATAGCTACCCATGCTTTAACAAGTATTCTGCAAAATAAAACGGTCAATATGTGACATATTCAAATGGTGCACTTTCCCTTGTCAAAATCTGATGTACTCAACTATCATAATATAATGTTCTATCGCAGTTTAATTATAGCAGTGGGCAACCAGCACCGGAGATGATTACTGACCAAATATATGGGAATACACTTTCGGTACAAAGCTTTACCATTTATTATTAGTCATTATATTTATGTCTATTACTTGTTTCTTTTTTTAACCTCTATTACTTATTTCTCATTGTTTTGTTTCTCTTGTGCAACACAAAACTTCTCCTGCAGATTTCTGAAATAAAAACAGCAGTTATTCCTGATGTTGATTTGACCTCTCTAGGAGTTGTAAGCTATGGTGATTTCACTGTGGAAGTTATAGATCCTGTTTTGGACTACCTTGAGTTAATGGAAGTACACAATGAAATAACTTGGCAGTGATAACATGTTTTCTTTGTAATGTAATTATTCAGTTTTTGTCTTGCAGAATGTGTTTGACTTCCAGCTTATCAATGATCTGCTTTCTCGGCCTGATTTCAGGTTCTATTTCTTTTTGCTTTTTTACATGTTGTTACTTCTTCACGAATAATTTCTTGCAAAATGTACTATTAGATCCCTTATGATTGACATCTTTTTATTTACTTATATTTAAGCATAAGTTGGTAAAGCTGTTTTTCTTCTTTGCAAGAAGCCTATATTATTTGTTATGAATGTACAAGACTACAAGGCTACAAGCCTACGACTAAATGGGTCACTGTTGAGTTTTAAAGGAGACTAGTTCTATGATATTTGCTTATTGTTGCTGATTCAATGTTTGTTTTGGTCATGATTGGTAGCAGATGCAGTAACTGTGTGTACCTTTGTAGTGCAACAACCATATTCGTTGATTGCATGTTCTTGGGAACATGAATTTATGACTGCAATCATAAATTCATAATTGATTATTTACCCTTGTTTTTCAGGTTCATATTTGATGCCATGCATGCAGTAACTGGTGCATACGCAGGACCAATTTTTGTCGAGAAACTTGGAGCTGATCCGGTGGCATATTAATTACTTGAGATGAACACTTTGATTGGCTTTAAGAATCACATTGTTTGATGTTGAATATTCACCTGGTTTGCAGGACAGCATAATAAATGGGGTGCCTCTTGAAGATTTTGGACATGGTCATCCAGATCCTAATCTAAAGTATGTAAATTAGTCATCAAATGAAATACCTTTGCAATGTTACAATACTTATATTTTTCTGCAGTTATGCCAAAGAGCTTGTTTTTACAATGTATGGAACCCGTGCACCTGACTTTGGTGCAGCAAGTGATGGTATGTTTTATTACTACATAGCTCACAAGTTTTTAATAGAGGATCCGCCAAAATTTAATTTCCCTGCTCATCCATTGGCACTTCTCACTGCACGATAAGTCCTTGATTTTTAGCAATCAGATGAGAAGTATCCATGAGTATTCATGGGACTCCTTGACTTTCTTGCTGATCATAAAGTTCCTTTTCCACAGAGTGATGCCATAGTAATTATTTACCCATATGAACTGAAATAATAGCCATATTCTCCCTCCATTTTATAATATAAGGCATATAGTTTTAGCAATTTTGCTTCAAAGTAATGGTGTGGATGCGAATTTATTGTTGTTTTTTCATGTTTGCCCTTATTTATTACATCTTCTCTCTCCTACATTTATAAGTAACACTCATAGACTATTCTTTCTCACATTTCCAAGGTATTATAGCATGGATGACATGGTCATTTCCTTTTATCTTTCTCTTGGTTTTGCAGCCTCTTTAATCCCCGTGCCCAGCCAGAATAGGTGTTATAAAAAGAAATGGAGGGAGCGCAAGCTAGTAATTTACCCATTTGAATAAGTGAAAGTAGACTGTCACTACAACTATCCATGTTAATGACATATTCACATTCTACCAAGTGCATGTAATTACAATTTGAGATATTGCTTGATATGAAGTTTGTTTTGTGTCTACCTCAACATTACCTCTTAATACAGTTGAATTTGATAAGTGTATTATTGTTGAACTGCGAAACTCCACTCAATTGTCTGTTTATCATTGATTGCGTCTTTTTCTTTTTTTGCTCTTCAGTTATTCAAGGAAATATTTTATGATATCAAAATAACATCAGAGAACAACAAAAATTGCAGGTGATGGTGATCGAAACATGATTCTAGGAAGAAGGTTCTTTGTTACACCATCAGACTCTGTTGCAATAATTGCAGCCAATGCACAGGCAGCAATTCCTTATTTCCCATCTGGTCCAAAAGTAATGATATGCTACATAGTTTGATGATTTTTTTTCTTACTTGGGTATTAGACTCAGAAAAGATAAGAATCTTCTTTAACGTTTGACCAATACTATTTTTTAGGGACTTGCTAGATCAATGCCAACCAGTGGTGCTCTTGATCTTGTGGCCAAGAAATTGAATGTTCCATTCTTTGAGGTACTATTGTTAGAGAGTTGTATGCACATGATTATATGCAAATAATGACATTGCTGTAGCTTCTACGTGAACGCTCAGACAATGTGGTGTCAATTTGTAGGTTCCAACAGGCTGGAAATTTTTTGGGAATCTAATGGATGCAGGAAAATTGTCTATATGTGGAGAGGAAAGTTTTGGGACAGGATCTGATCACATCAGAGAGAAGGATGGCATCTGGTAAGAAGTAAATTATTCATACATGGCTGTAACTTTCATCAGATATCTCAAGTGTACTGGTAATCTATTTATGATTGGAAAGGCCAAACAGAGAAAATGTATTAGAGTTTCGTACTATGACATGCTTCATTTTTTTTCCCTTGAGGGATGTTCCTAAGCATGTAATCGTACTCTTCGTCAACTCTTGACTTCAGGGCTGTTCTGGCTTGGCTCTCCATACTTGCACACCGAAATAAGGATAAGAAGGCCGGGGAGAGACTAGTGACAGTGGAAGATGTAGCTAGGGAACACTGGGCAACATATGGCAGGAATTTCTTCTCTAGATATGATTATGAGGTATTTCATCAAATGGAATCCTGAAATTATATTTACAAGCATATATCTTATGTGACCGCCCAATAAAATTTATGGTACATTAACCCAACCAGAAATTCCCATGAACCCATGATCTTCACTTGTACAGGAGTGTGAATCTGACAGTGCAAATAAGATGATGGAGCACCTTAGAGATTTGATTGCGATGAGCAAGCCTGGAGAGAAATATGGTTGGTTTGCATGTTATACTTCCTTTTTATATAGAATTGTTCTTCTATTTTCCCTATAGATGATAGTGTCCAGAAAGCCTGATGCCATTGAATTTGTGACGTAGGAAATTATGCCCTTCAATTTGCCGATGATTTCAGTTACACTGATCCCGTAGGCTCTCTCTCTCTCTCTCTCTCTCTCTCTCTAGTTTACAAAAAAGTTAGCAGAAGTTCACATTTTCCCTCAATATTACAGGTAGATGGTAGTACTGTATCCAAACAAGGTTTTCGATTTGTTTTCACCGATGGATCTAGGATTATCTTCTGCCTTTCGGTACAGACATACCGCTGACCTTTCAAAGATTTTTACTTGTTTACTCTTGTTCTTCAATTCAATAAATTTTGTTTCTTACAGGGAACTGGATCTGCTGGAGCAACAATCCGCTTGTACATTGGGCAATTTGAGTCCGATGCTTCAAAAGCATGATCTCGATGCTCAAACAGCTTTGGAGCCTTTAATAGGTTACATTCTTTCCTCGTATGAACCTTTTGCGAATGTCAATACTTCAATTGTCTATAATTTGTGATGCAGACCTAGCGCTGTCCATTTCAAAGCTAAAGGATTTCACTGGAAGAGACAAGCCTACTGTCATAACATAGACAAAACTCATAATGTTAGCGACGTCACCACCTGTGTATTCTTTCATTTCTTTCTGTTTATGGCCCGTTCCAAGCGAAGAACAAATAATATAACCTTAGGCCAAGTTTTGAGATGAGTTGATGGTAAACATGTGTCGTTCAGACACATTTCCACCAGAATAAAAATATTTCACAAAGTTTCTTATGGCAATGGTATATTATCTTGAAGTTTTCCCATTTTTGAACTTTAGGACTTGTTATTCTGATCCTACACTTAACATTCATTTCCCATTAATTTGTTGAAATGTATCACACATTCCATTGATCTGTACCATTTTATGTGAATTCGTGGGCATGTCAGATTTTTTTCCTTTTACTGACGAACTATTCCCACCATTGGTGGTGTGGAGTGAGTACTTAAATAGACCACCGTATCCCATCATTTGCCAACAAGGAATTGAACTCTGCATTCTCATTTCTCTCTGTCTGTCTTTTTCCCTGCTCTTCTACTCTTCTCCTATCCCTAAATCCCCTATTGTTTTCACACCTGACGGCGGCGACTTGAACGGTGGCTGCGGGACATTACATTTGTTGTCAGAACTTGGTCGGGGCCGGGCGTGATTCCTCGTTACTCTCTCGGTCTTGATCGGTAAAATCCCACTGTGAAGGGGGCCGATTGCCTTTCAGGTGGTTTTTGTCCATGACTCCGTTGGGAGAGGTGAAACAAGAACAAAATAAGTGGTGAGAGCTCTGAAGGGAGAGACGGCTGGAATCATGGATGCACCGTCGCAAGGAGCCCCCACCAAGCCCAGCGGTTGTAACAAGACTAAATCAAGTAGAACACCAGAGGGATTCGGGACCAGGTTAAATTGGGTGCCCAAAATGGACTTCCCAAAATTTGATGGTACGAAGCTGGTGATTTGGTTGGATAATTTGCAACAATTACTTCAAGTTGTACCAGATTACAGATTGGTTCAAGGTGATCACAACGTCGATGCATATGGTAGAAAATGCTGCAATGTGGCTGCAATCGTACAAGAGAACTCGTGATTTGCAGACGTGGGAGGAAGTGACGTCGGCTGTGATTGCTGGTAAATCCAATGGACACCGACACCGTAGCAACATGAGGGAACTATTGCAACTCAGGGAGAAAAGAACGATGGTTGATTACCAAAAGCAGTACTAGCATACACGTATGAGTTACTACTGTACGATGCTACACATAGCTGGTTGTTCTATGTCACTCAAGTCTGTACTGGGATTGAAGGCGTTCATGTGGGATTGGAGCCTCATTTGCCTGAAACAGTTCTAGAAGCAGCGACATTAGCGTCATTCAAGAAGATATGTGTTGACGCCAAAAATTTGAAGTAGGGTTTCTGACAACAGCACACCAGACGAACACCTGGTTCAGAGCGTGCTAGTCGATTTGACCTGTAATCGACAAGGTAAAAATATAAAATTGACTCGAAGCCGATCTTTAAGATCAATCGGCTTAAATTCAATCAGCTCAAAGCCGATTAAATCAAGATAACAGGGTAAGTCTAACTAGACGATTAGGGCTAATCAGAGGATAAAGATAGATCGATTCTGAAGAAGACGATGCGCAACAAAATCAGAATAAATCGAACCTGGTGCGTAATTTAAAGAAGATCAACAATCGGCGATGCACAACTTTATTGATTAAGATCGAATTACAAAGACTAAATTACAAGAACTACTCCTAGTCGACAGGAAAATGTAACGTAAATTGGCGTGTTTGATTGTGTTGATTTCTCTTCGCAGCTCGCCCTTGCCCTCTTTTTATACCCATCGGCCAATCGTGTCCTATTACAACACGTTACAAGCATGATCCGTATCGGCCTCAATCCGGATAGTTTTCCCTTAAAATCTCTACCGTTACCAAATAAATATCTTCAAATCTTTCCAAATCGTCCATTGGTTACTATGGGTGTGTTTGGTACGGCTCCAGCTCCACCAGATTCATGGATCTGGTGGAGCTAGGTATTTGTAGCTCCACAGATCCGTGAAGCTGGATCTGTGGGTATATTAAGAGTGTTTAGGTAGGTCATTTTATTTAATTTTAAACTAAAAATATAAACTTAATTCTATTTATTTTAGCCTACAAGATTCAGATCTGAGGTGGAGCCAGAATCTGGAGCTCTACCAAACAGGGTCTATATGTTGACTTTCTCTTGCCGATTTTGACCATATCTGCCAAATTTTGGTGCAAACATATGCCCCCCATTTTTGAGAGATTACTTGTTATCTTTCAAAAATTGCAACAATCGGCTTTTCTCCATCGGCTAACTGCTAATCTTCATACAGTAATTGCTGCCTTAATAGCGCCGTAATTTTCTGACATGAGTGTAGTGCATTTTAACTGCTCGTGTCTTTTGATATCCATCTCCCGCCGCTTCAAATTTTCACCATGCTATAAAATACGGCCCCCACACGGTCATTCTTCATGTGCTCGAGCTCTCGAACCATCTGCAATCGGCTTAAGCTCTTTGTTTTACGAATCTTCAAAACAATTCCTTAGCTCAATCACCTTTCCAGATCGGCTACAATGGACCCGAGTCAGGTACTCATCCCGATCCCACATAGCAATGATCAATACTTTTTGGGTC
The DNA here is from genome assembly GCA_036346275.1 of Otatea glauca. NCBI lineage: Eukaryota > Viridiplantae > Streptophyta > Magnoliopsida > Poales > Poaceae > Otatea > Otatea glauca. The sequence continues at coordinate 28,348,544 of CM070729.1, forward strand.
CCTTAGGAAATCTAGATGTTAATACTGTCACAAATCAAGAAATTCCCCGTCTTCCTTCATCGACTTCTGGTCATAATATAGAAGGTTAGACTAAAAGTTTCAGAGCTTGGCCGACAGCTCTCAAGGGGTGGAGGAATTTGTTTATTAGAGTGGCAGCCCAAAAGAGGGGTGAATGGGAAAAGATGGGTATAGCCGAATGCATCCCCCTTTCCTTAGCCGATCCAAAAGCCAATGAACCCCTAGTGGCCACGGCTTGTTATTTTTGGTCAGATTGCTTCAATGCCTTTTTGTTTCGTACTGGTCCCATCGGCCCAACTCTTTTGGACGTAGCCCAACTGTGCTGCCTTAGGTCAGATGGTGAACAAGTGTTGACTTTTAGTGGTAAGCCCATACATAAGCTTGTCAAATCAAAGGGTGAAGGATGGGCCAAATACATCAGTAATAATAATAAGGTGCATGGACCAGTGTCGGATGAAGAACATATTGCTTTTCTTAACCTTTGGCTAGATCGATTCTTATTTTGTGGGGCATCCCTTGGGTCAACTCAAGTCTATCAAGTCAGCAAAACAGCTCGTTGAAGGTCGTCGGTTAGCATTAGGAAAAACCTTTCTGGGTGCTGTGTATCAGATATTGTACGTAATAAGGAGTCGGCTTTTTACTGATTTTGAACATTTCACTGTCGGCAATGTGGGAGGTCCGATGTGGTTCGTGCAGATTTGGTTATACTGCCTATTCAGTCGCCCTTTCAACCTGAATTTAGCCGACGGGACTCCTTTTCCAAGAGATGATACTCCAGAAGGCGCACCTCTCCAATTCAGGGAATGCTGATCTTTTGGTGAAAGATTTATGATGTGCTCTAGTAATGAGACAAAGATCACACCTATCGGCTGTAGAAAATTTTTATCATTCTTCCTGCAATTAAACACTGAAGACTTCAAGCAACAGGATTTCTTTAGTTACAGTGCCACAGCCGATTTTCCTTGGCCCTCTTTCTTGCATTTAGAAGCCGACAGCTCTTTGATGCCTAAAGAGACTCTGGACTTGTACAAACTTTTCGTCTCTCCATGCGTTTTTCATGCCGGCCTTCACACTAGGAATCGGACATTCCAACCATCGTACGAATTTTACCATCCTTCAGTCTATGCAAGACAGCTTGGTTTTGGTCAAGTGATTCCAAGCTTACCACTCCTTGATCGGCTACAGCCCAGGGCTAGAGTCTGTAATGCTACTACAGACAAGCTGGTTTTAGAAATAGCCGATGAGCTCCAACTTCGTAGCTTTCCTCACTTCTTGTTGAATGCTCGTCGGGCTGGTGGTTTCACCTCATGGTGTTCGGTTATTGCAGATTCGTTGTATATGGAAAAAACTCCGTCAATCATAATCAAGGACTTCTTCCCAGACCTACCAGAGCCGACATTAGTGTCTAACAACGATTCTAGCAATGAATCTAGTTCATCGGGTTAAACTAACACAAGCTTAGAAAAAATAACGAGTGAGGTATTGGCCTTTAATCAACTTCACCTTATTCGTCTTTTATTTTTCCTTAAGACATTTTACTGACTGACCTTTGTTTGCTTAATAGGTCAAGGCTACTGGCCAATTGGGTAGTGGCCAACAAGGTAAAAGGCCACACCAATCGACTGGCCTTACTGGGTACACCTCGGGTACCCTGGGTATCCAAAGTCCGTCACTATCGGACATTGAGAAAAAACAACCCAGTAAGTATGACATGATCGACTGTCATCTCTTTTTTATCCTTTCTGCAACTAATTCTTAGCCGATCACAATTTCAGAAAAGAAGAAAACCAAGTACACCAAGGTTCCAGCAAAAAGGGGATCAAAGCCCTAGGAGCAGAGTGGCGAGAGTTCGTGATGAGGACACCACTTCTTCAGTTCCAACCACATCACCTACTGCTACCACACCTCCAGACATGATTCAAGGACCGATGACTCGATCCCGTGCACGTGGACTGAACTGTGTGATTCTCCTAAGGAATGAAGGTCAAGAACATGGCAACAAATAAAAGGGGTGCTGCGCCACCCATCATTTAGGCTGGACCCATGTAATAAAAGCTAATTTCAGACAGATTATGGAAGGATGGGAGGAGATTTTGGCCCTTCCATAGTGCTGGCCGAAATTACCTCCCCCTCCATCTATTTAGTTGGGTTCGAGTTCCTCTTGTAAGGCGGGTTTTTCTTTGTGTTAGTTTAGCCATTGTGCAAACTCGCTCTTGATTGTGTCGACCAACCACCGCGAGACACCTTTGAGAACCCCACTTTTGAGTTGAATCAAATTACTATTGCGATTCATTGTTGCCTCTATCTTATTCTTGCTAGTTTTTCGATTGCTCGCAGGAATTGAACCTCGTGTTCAGGTTGATCATGCTACCCGGCAAGGTCAATAACCTTCGGAGTTGGTTCAACGATTGCTAAGGCGCACACGACCTGTTCGTTTGTAGTCAGATCGCGAGATTCACCTCCACGAGAATCGAAAGTTATCTTCTCACTGAAAGATCGGGCACTTCGACTCTATCAGTTCGCCACACGCATCGGCTATTGTAGAGGTAAGCAGTGTATTTTTGATCAATGACTTATGTTTTCAAGACATTGGTTTACCCTTTGCCTTTTTCCTCAGCCAACGCCATCTGTGCAGGTCGCGACAATCTTAGCCGACCTCCCTGCTGCTTCTTTGGGAGTTCTTTCTGTCTCTGCCAACGCCACCAGTCACGACAGCTAAAGCACTTCCAGAGTCCTTCGACCCAACCAATTTGTTGGGATTCTCATTGGCCAATCTAGACGATCCTAAGATCATGGCCACTGATGATTATGACACAAAGATCAGGAAAATCCTTGAAGTGTCAAAGGAAGCATCGGCTGCAGTCACCTCTGCCACAGGGATGCAAGAGCATCCCAACAAGCTCTTTGGCCTTGTGATGAAGCCGCAATCGGAGATCCTAGCCAACAACCAGCCGATCTGAGATGCCATGGCATCAGTCGAAGCCGACCTGCCCCTAGAAGCAATGGACGCACTTCTTAACGTCTGTCACTTGGACGAAAGGAAGTCAGAAGTGGAAGTAGCTCAGGCAAGAATAGCACAGCGCGAAGCTCAAGAAGCCGATCAGAAACTTTTGGACGAGCTGGTCGCTGATGCCAAGGCCAAGAAGCAGAAATTTGATGCCGACACTGAGCTGCTCAAGACCACCAAGGAATCCATCTCCAAACTTGAAACGACCAAGAAGTTCCTCTTGGAAGAGTTGGCCAAGACAGAGAAGCAGATTCTAGAAGGCCAACAAACCCTTGAGAAAACTTCATTGGTCATCAAAGATCAGAAGCTTGGCATTGCTATGGCCGTGGTCGGAGTGAAGAAGCAAATGGCCAAAGTGGTACCGGTGCCAGGGAGTGCCAAAGAAGACGACCGCATTATTGATGAAGTTCAATGTGTGATCCCCAAGGCTGCCAGTGCTTTATCGGCTTTGGGTGCAACACTCCCAGGCTCTGGCATTCAGTACTAAGTCTTTCCATAAGATTTAAACCTTGTTGGATGTCCTGAAACACTAATTTTGTAACACTCTGGTGTTTTATAATCGGCTGTTTAACCGATTTATATTTGGCTTTGTTATGTAATTTACTCCATTTCTAGCTAATTAACAACATCGAGTTAACTCGGCTTCTCAGAGCGATTCTCTTCTCTAGTCGACTAAGCTCCAACCCAGACGCTAGGATAGTATTTCTTCAAGTACTTCCCGTTAATCGCTTTAGGCAAAACAGATCCTTCTAACGTCTCAAGTATGTACAAATTTCCATCGACTAGCCGATTAATCTTATACGGTCCTTCCCACGTAGGCAACCATTTTCCAAATCGATTATCTTTAGAACCAACATGCAATATTGTCTTCCAAACTAAATTGGCTTCATCAAAAGATTTAGGCACCACCTTTTTATTGTATGCCCTTGCAACTCTCACCTTGTTCTTCTTAAGCCGATCCAGTGTAGACAAACGTAACTCTACTAATTCATCCAAGTTATCGAACATTAGATCGTTGTAATTTTGAGCCGACAAACCATTTTGTCTAGCTATTCGCATAGAATTGATGTTAGTCTCCACGGGCAAAACGGCTTCTTGGCCATACACTAACTTATAAGGCGAAAACTTTGTTGCTCCGTGATAAGCTAGCCGATACGCCCAAAGTGAATCCGATAGCGTTGTGTGCTAATTCCTTGGTTTTTCATCGATTTTTCTTTTGATCAACTTGATCAATGTTTTGTTAGATGACTCGGCTTGTCCATTAGCCTAAGCGTAATACGGAGATGAATTCAACAACTTGATCCCTAAGCTTTTCGTATAATTCTGAAATTCATTAGACATAAACACTGTACCTTGATCGGTCGTGATTGTTTGCGGTATTCCAAACCGATGGACAATGTGTTCATTAACAAACCCGATCGCTTCAACACTCGTGACCTTTTTAAGTGGTATAGCTTCAACCCACTTAGAGAAATAATCGGTTGCAGCCAAAATGAACTTATGGCCTTTACTTGAAGCAGGAAATATTTTACCGATTACACCTATCCCTCATCCTCTGAACGGCTATGGCTTAATAATCGGGTGTAAAGCCGATGCCGGTGCTATTTGCATGTTGCCAAACTTTTGACAAGTCTGACATCCTTTGTAATATCTGAAACAATCTTCTAACATTGTCGGCCAGAAATATCCCGTTCACCTTACCATCCATTTCATCTTATGAGCCGATTGATGGGATCCACAAATACCTTCATGTACTTCACGCATTGCTACCTGTGCCTCTTCGGCTCCAAGACATCTTAACATAAACATTCCATCGTTCGATAATACAAAATATCATCCAAGACTACGTATTTCAGAGTTTGCTACCTAACCTTGCGCACTGTTGGTTTAGATGGGTCGATTAGGTAATTCCTTATTTGCGTCCTCCAGTCAACAACATCCGCACACATGACAGCTTTGCTTACTAGTTCAGTCACCTGATATCGGCCAAAGTCCTTGTACCCCGACACCTGCTGAGCCACTGTGTTGGCCCTATCGTTCAATTCTCGAGGGATATGACCAATAGAAAATGAAGTAAACGAGTCGATAATTTCGAAGCACTGTTCTAAATATTTAAGTAATATTTCATCACAGCATTGGTATTCGCCTTTCATTTGCTGTACAATTAACATGGAGTCACCATATGCCTCAACAGTACTTACTCCGATATTCTCTAACAATTGTAGGCCTTTGAGCAATGCCTCATACTCCGCCTGGTTGTTTGAACATCGGCTATTTAGCCAAAATGCAAATTCGAAATTATGACCCTTGGGCGATATGAGTACGATACCAATACCATCGCCTTCCCGGCATACCGACCCATCAAACAATAATTTTCAAGGGGCAATGATACTAGGTCGGCAGCGGTATCATGTCCTGTCATAAAATCGGCTACAACCTGTCCTTTTACCGCTTTAGTAGATTCATATGATAGGTCGAACTCTATTAAGGCATAAACCCATTTACCAAGTCGACCTCGTAAAATTAGATTCATGGCTCGGTGATAAGTTGCCCCGGTCAATGTATATTTCAACAATATGACCGATTAAGTCATGAAAAATTAGATTCATGGCTCGGTGATAAGTTGCCCCGGCATTTTTTAAACCGAAAGTCATAACCGTCCACTTAAATAATCCTATTGCTCCAGGACACCTGAAGACGGTTTTTGGTATATCGGCTTCTGCCATGAATATCTGATTATATCTGGTATTTCTATCTAAAAAACTTATGATTTTATTCCCTGATACAGCATCGATAAGCATATTGGCTATCGGCATCGGATACTCATCTTTTGGTGTGGCTTTATTTAAGTCTCTAAAGTTGACATACACCCTAAGTTTTCCGTTTTTCTTCATGACTGGAACGATGTTGGAAACCCATTCTGCATATCGGCAAAGTCTAATGAATTTTGCCTCCAATAACTGTTCTATCTCCTCCTTTATAATATTATACAGGGCCAGATTAAAACGTCTAGGATACTGTTTAAACGGCCGATATCCTGGTTTAATAGGCAATCGATGTTCAATCAATTGTCGGCTTAAACCAGGCATCTCATGATAATCCCAAGCAAAACAATCTTTACAATCTCTAAGAATTTTGACCAAATTTTCTTTATATTTTACATCTAATTTTGCACTAATAAAAGTTGGTCTCTTTCTATCACCACTACCTATATCGACTTCTTCAAGCAGATCAGTAGACGTGAAACATTGGCCCAACTTTTCAACTTCTTGGAAATCTTCTATGGCCTCATAGCTATCTGTTACTTGCCGATAGATTTGCATTTTGTCTTGTAAAGCCTTCATTGTTTTTCTTGCCCCCATCGGCGTAATACCTCATTTGCTCGATCACATGTGCCTGGCTTGACACTGATCGGCATAAGTCCTGTCTTGCTTACGCAAATAAAGTCACAATCATCCAACGTCTTTCCTGATATACATCCAACCTCTTCGTGTTGCCAATTCGCATCAGAACTGGCCATGGCGATATGAACCGATGTATCGGCTTTGACAACCTCAACTTCACCTCCATTCCACTGAACAAGCTCTTGATGCATGGTCGACGGGATGCAATAATTGGCATGAATCCAATCCCGACCAAGCAGCACACTGTAATTTCCTTTGGCGTCAATGAAAAAAAAATGCAGTCGGCAAAGTTTTACTGCCGACAGTCAACTCTGTGACCATGTCGCCTTTGGCTTCCGTGGGATTGCCTGTGAAGTCATTCAAAACCATATTAGTCATGATTAAGTCTTCATCGGACTTAACGAATTTCTTGCAGGTGGTGTACGGCATCAGGTTGACTGTAGCTCCCCCATCCACCAGCTCCTTGATTTCGGCTTGCCATTTATATAACCTTTCAAATATAATGGCTATAGATGCCGATGATCATCTCGTAGTTTTTCAAAGATAGCGTTCTGGACACCTGAACACGACTGAGCAAAAGTTTCTTTGGTCGATTCAGTTTTAATTTTGAACTTGGCCGGCAATGTAAATACCATGTTGATGTCCATCAGAGGGGTGTCATCCCTAATCATGGGAAAATCTAAATCATCGGCTGAATCAAAATCTTCTTCAACCTGTTCTTTCTTCCTCCATTCTTTCTTGGTAACTTTGATCGGCCAAAGTTCATTAAAGGTTTGATCCCTTTGTTTCTCTGCATCGGCTTCTCTGATCTCCTGAGTCCTTAGCCTCTGAAACCGTCTGCGCTGTGATCGGCTAAGGTCAGGTGGACACCACCTAGGTTTGGGCTCTATTGGCTTACGTATTTTGCCAGCCAAATCTTCCCGATCAGAACTAGACCCTTGTTCCTTAACCTGGTTCGGCACCTGATTTGGTTCGGAGATTCTTTCGTGAACCGGTCTTTTGTAACTTTTATTAGGATGATCTCGTATCGGCCCAGACAATCTGTCTTTGGCCGATCGGCTAGGCCAATCGTCTTAGGGATAATGCTCCATTGGGCATGTGTATGGAGATGGCAACGCTACTCCCCTTTCCCAACAAAATTGCCAAAAAGGACATCTCCGATGCGCTCTCTCTACGTTCTCAGTTTGATACAAATTGTCTGGCCGATGAGGATAATATCTTGGCCGATTATTTATTCTTTTATACTTCTCCATTAACTGAGAAAACGTCGGTCCCGGCCTTCTTGCTGGCTGTTTTGACGGTGATTTTTTCACCTTATACCATCTGTCAACCTGCGAATTTCCCTTAGGTTTAATGGTCCTTGAATTCTTTCCTTCATGATCAGCTTCTATTTGTAATAAACCGATCAAGATTTTTAATGTCTGACCGCCATTTGAGGTTGACTGAACATCAACTTGCCGATCCCTTTTTGGCTCCTCGCTGTGCATCGGCTTTTTTCCTTTGCTTGAACATTGGACCATATTTATAGGGAACGGATCAACATCAACTTGCATGGTCGGCTCATCAGCGAATATTAGCCGACTGTCCTCGATAGCTGACTGGATCTACTGACGGAAAATATTGCAATCATTAGTATTATGAGAAAAAGAATGATGCCACTTGCAATACCTGCGTTTCTTGATCTCATCAGCCGATGGTATAACGTGTCCTTCGGGCAATCGTATTATTATTTCTTGTAACAATAAATCAAAAATACGATCACACTTGGAGACATCAAAAGCATACTTAACTTCCGACTTATTCCTAGTCGGCTTAAGCCAGGAAGAGACTAAGGATTTTTTAGACCCTTTTATCCATTAGGCTATGTTTATCTCTGCTTCATCATCTTCTGAAGATTCGCTAGGACAATAGTCGACCATATTAACTTTGACTTTATCCTTTTCCTTATTATTACCATTCGTTTTAAATCTATCTTTGAATGCCCTATTATCCGGGAACCGGCTCTCTTGAGCCGACACACGATGAAGCAGATGGATCAGATCGGTGAACTCCTGTCCTCCAAACTTTTCTCCGAGTGGTAGAATTAACCCTTGGAAAGCCAAATCAGCGAGCTGGTTATCAGGTAACGTGACGCTAAAACACCGATTTCTGATCTCTCTAAATCTTTTAATATAATCAGTTACCGATTCTCCAAATTTCTGATGAACAGAGCTTAGATTGGAGATCCTGAGTTCTAAACTGCCTAAGAAAAAGTATTCATGAAATCGGTTTTCCAAATCGTTCCATAAGTGAACCGAATTTGGAGGCAGACAAGTAAACCAAGTAAAAGCTGCTCCCGATAATGATAATGGGAACAAGTAAACCAAGTAAAAGCTACTCCCGATAATGATAATGGGAACAGTTTGATTTTTAGCCCGTCGGATTGAGCTGCCTCGCCGCATTGTGCAATAAAGCATCCGATGTGTTCTAATGTAGTAATCGAGTCGTCACTAGAGAATTTTGCAAAATTTGGGACTTTGAAATTGTGGGGATAAGGCATATGATCTATGTAATCAGGATACGGCTTTCTATAGCCGATAACTTTCCCTTTCGACTGTATGCCAAATTGATCCCTTAATACAGCAAAAATCTGATCGGCCCAATTCACATTATCGGCCACTGGAACAATAGATCCTTGATAATGTTGGTCATAATTGGCATTCTGCCCCCCGAGTGCAAACTCGGGTTGCCAATTAGGTTGAGCCGATGGCAGACGACTGTGTTGGTCGTACCTATTGTTTCTAGTTAATGGCTTTGGTTCTGGGACAAAAGGCTCTGAATATGTCACTACCCTGTGCGGACCTGGATTTCAGGGCAGGACATGTTCATGATGTTGTCGGTATCTGTCAGATTCAATCGGCTGCGAAACCGATTGTGGAAAAGCGTAAAAAGGAGCTGATGACGGTAGATTCGCCGATGCATCTAGTTTAGCAGCATCGGTGTAAGCTTGGTAATGATTTGCCCCACTCGGCCGAGGATCTCTGGGCAGTATGATGATGGGTTGAGTGAGCATCATAGTTGGGGATGAGGTTATAGCTGATGGTTTAGGATCAGTTAGTGTGCTTTGCGTGTTTTGTGCTATTGAAAAAACAGGGTAACTTGGCAGAGCTTGTATCAGGTCGAGCAGGCTTCCAGATGAGGCCAACTCCTGGGCAATGGTTTTAACACTATTTGCAATCATCGGCTTAAGGGTTGTGACAAGAGCCGATGATTGGTCTATCAGAGCATGGTGTACAGATTGATTAATCATAGCCGATAACTCGGCCTGAGCGGGTAGATATCGATTTAGTGGTCCTTCTGTGACGCCTGCATCCTTCAAGGCATTGACCGTCGGCAGAGTGGTTTTTTGAGTGACGCCACGTCGATGCATATGGTAGAAAATGCTGCAATGTGGCTGCAATCGTACAAGAGAACTCGTGATTTGCAGACGTGGGAGGAAGTGAGGTCGGCTGTGATTGCTGGTAAATCCAATGGACACCGACACACCGACACCGTAGCAACATGAGGGAACTATTGCAACTCAGGGAGAAAAGAACGATGGTTGATTACCAAAAGCAGTACTAGCATACACGTATGAGTTACTACTGTACGATGCTACACATAGCTGGTTGTTCTTTGTCACTCAGTCTGTACTGGGATTGAAGGCGTTCATGTGGGATTGAAGCCTCATTTGCCTGAAACAGTTCTAGAAGCAGCGACATTAGCAGTCATTCAAGAAGATATGATTGAGCAGTCAAAGAAATACAGTGCGAAGGCTAATAGACCATTCAGAGGGTCAACTAGTGGAGGCAAACAGTTGTGTCGAGGATTGAAAATACAAACCAGTGAATTATGGAAGGCCAAACAGTTAAGGGAGTATGAAGTGCTAATGGATTGTACTTGTGATGCGGATCAAACCACCAAAACCGCATCAATTTATGCTATTAAATCAGAGAAAAAGATTAGTGCTGATTTGGTTGATAGTTCATTCCTAGTGGGTGAAATACTTGTAAATGCTAATAGGTAGGTGAGGGAGGACGGCATGGAAGGCCATGGAGAAGCCATGGTGCAAATTAGGAGGACTCCTGCTGGGCAGCTGGCTAGCACGTGGAGGCAAAGTGTATGAGGCAAAAGGAAATATGGGTGGCATGCATGCATGGAAAAACAGGAATCCAACTTGGGAAAGAAAGCTAGGAAAGACCATAGATCAACTAGCGAGAATTACTAATTAATGCGTGAGATGCTCGACCTTTTATGGTACCATATACGATAACTTGCAAACAAATATAAAAAAAGAATTGCAAGGGCTTTCTTGGCACAATCTGAAAACCACGAGTTTTCAACTTGTGCAATCAACTCTCTATAGGAAGGATGTGCTGTCAATCCAAGTTGATTTCTTTCTTTCTAAACCAAGTTAAACTCTTTCTTTGCTTCTCTTTCATGACTTGGATTATCATTTTCTCTTCCCAAATCATGTGCAAGCCCACATACCCTCCATCCATATAGTCTACTAGAAACTTGTACGCGGCGTGCCACGCCGCGGGCGCCGCTCTCCACACGAGCAAATCGAGAAAACGTGCGATCGACGCTCCACACACGAGAAAATCGAGGAAACGCGCGAAAAGGACCTAAAAAAGATTTTGTGTTTTCCATAAAAGGGCTTAAACGTAATGCTAGAAAAACGCAACAAGGACCTAAATGCAATGTACATTTTTTCCACAAAAAAAGGGACTCGAAAGTTTTTTTTTTCGAGAAGGACCTAATCGTAATTCCATTTTTTGGTAAAAGGACCCGAGCGCGAGCCTTAAAAACGCATAAAGGACATAGACGTAATATATATTCTTTTTTCGAAAAAGGACCTAATCGCATTTTTTTTTTGGAAAAAGGACCTATATGTAATTTTTTTTGGAAAAGGACCAGGATGTAATATTTTTTCGGCCGGCTCGGCTCGAGCCGCGAGTCAAGTCGGCTTGCTCCACGGCTCAAACGCACCACATCGCAGGAACTCTTCCAACATTAGTAAGGGTTATATAGCATTGGCCCACGTGGCTATACCTTTGTTTGGCCTATGTGGCCATAGCTCCTTGACCCATGCAGTGATGCCTTTGGCAGGCCCATGCAACCATAGGTAGCATATGTGTTGCCTCTATATGATTTACGTATTGCCGGCACAATATGTTTATCATATTTTAGGGTTTAAACCATTCCTCCTTGGCCTTTCTCCCTCACCTTCCCCTTGGCCATATGCTTGATTTGTTCTTTCTTTCTCAAAACAACAACACTTTAATCATTTGTCTTGATTTCACATTTAGAACACGATTCAAAGTAGTGTTGATAATTGAGGCCATATCAGCCCCTCTCCCTTTAAGCGAAACCGTCCTCGGTTTTGAGGTATGCTTAAAAACCTCCTGGTCTCCTCAGCATGAATTGCACTATCCAGCATAGGACACAACATGTACGATCTACCCTCATGCACAAAAGAGTACTTATTGGACCTCCCATGATGTGTAGCATTGCGATCAAATTACCACGATTGTCCCAACAACAAGTGACATGCATGATTGGCACAACGTCGTACTACACATTGTCTTGATACGGTGAGTAATTTTTAGCTTACCAACATTGTGCATCCATTGAGCATAATATGGTTTCAGATGTCACCAGGTTATCAATCCCAAAGCTTGCACCAAATCTTTGCTAATAAGGTTGTTGTAGCTTCCATCATCAACGATAAACTTGTAAACTTTTCCTTCAACTTGACACGCTAGTTTGAACAAATTGGTTCATTGTCCCATTGAAATAATTGTAGTGTTGTCAACACAAACCTTGTTGGTTATCATACACATGCTTGCTAGCGGAGTCTCAATGTCGATGTTGTCATCATGAGTAGACTACTTTTCTAGCTGTTCATGACATGAAATAATGGCCTCCTTTTCAGCTTTCTTCTTTGTTTCTTTGGCCATCTTTTTTTCCTCCCACTTTTTAGCTTCTTCTTGTGATTTCTTCTTTTGTTCTAACTGTTGTGCTCCAAATCTAGCTTGAATATCATCACGCTATTGATGATCCTCCAAGTATTGTTGGTTTGTCCATACTTCAATCTCCTGATGTGTATTCTTCCAAGGAAATGATGGGCAAGGAAGGCTTCCGAATCCACCAGACATTCCACTCCTTCATCCAATTGTATCCAAGCATCAAAGAACATGCTCGCATATGTATTGGCATTACATCACAAGTAACAATAGCAGTGTATCCATTCAAAGAGAGCTTTACCTCCACTTGTTGCATAATTGGACGATACAACCATGTCAACTTGTATGGCTCTGATGTGGCATCATCGTCAACCCCAATCTGTCCACAAGTGTTTTGCTTGCTATGTTGATGTTGCTTTCTTCAACCATCATCATGGCACAATCGGTATTCCCGACGCGGCATCGACGAAAAAAATATGGTGCTTGCTCGGTTGTTACAGATGATCTTCTTTGCACTTCTCCAAGCCATAGCCTCACAACATGATCACCTTCATCATGTCCTCCATCGATGACCTTCGTAGCAACAAATCAATAGCTCCGTGAGCAACGAAAGCTCTGATACCAAATGATACGGTTCAACTAGCAGGAATTGCTAATTGATGCATGAGATGCTCTATCTTTTATGGTACCACACACGATAACATGCAAACCAATATGAAAAGATAAATTACAAGGGCTTTCTTCCGCACAATCTGAAAACGACAAGTCTTCAACTTGCACAATCAACTCTCTCTATCTCTGAACTCATGACAATCAACTCAACCCAAGCACACACCTAAATCATGGCCACCTAACACCATGGCGATTTTTTGAAATTTTATTCAGTGCATAAACTCTAATATCTTTACATGGGGTACACCCCTTGGCCATATATTATTTGCACCATACATGACCAAAACACATCTAAATGAACTCAATTTTACCTCCTAAATGTGTACAACTTGGAATCTAAAAGATATAAAGAGATTAAAACTTTAAAACCAAAATTTTGCCAACCAGCAGGCTGATACTTGTCAGCCAGATTAAAAATAGAAAGAAGCAAAATTGGAAGGTCTCACTATGTAAATATATGAAGATAATCTTCTAGCCTTTCAAGAAAGTACAAGAACATCAAAATCTGAGCTCGATCATGAAAGTTATAGACTTTTTAATTCGGGATACGTTGCTAATCCGAGTTGATTTCTTTCTTTCTTTCCAAACCAAGTCAGACTCTTTCCTTACTTCTCTCCCACGACTTGAGCTATATTTTCTCTTTTCAAATCATGTGCAAATTCACATACCCTCTATCCATATGGTCCATGTGGCCAAGCCCTTGGTTGGCCCAGCGGCTATATCACCTTGGCCTATGAGGCGATGCCCTTAGCAGGCCCATGCAGCAATAGGTAGCATATGTGTTGTTTTCATATGATTTACACATTGCCGGTACAATACATTTATCACATTTAAGGGTTCCAACCATCCTTCCTTGGTCTTCCTCCCTCACCTTTCCCTCGGGTATATGCTTGATTTGTTCTTTCTTTCTCAAAATAGAACCACTTTAATTGTTTGTGTTGATTTGTATATTCGAAATATGATTTAAAACAGTGTTGGTAATTGAGGCAGTATCAAAAGAGATAAATTTTAGTCGGTTTGATTCCAATTTATTTCTGATTTTCAAACTGTAGTTTCCTTCCTCAAAATCCGTGTCCTTGTTTCATTTTGTTTGTTTGTTTCGATCTGAGTTGTACGTGCGTGACTTATAAAAGCTCAGGTCAACTGAGAAAAAAATACAGCCCTAATCATTAGTTTGCAGTAGCCAGGGTTGACATTATCGTTTAAGGATGGGAAATCGCCGGCCCGCCGATACCGAAATTCGGCCGAAAATCGGTAAAAATCGGCCGATTATCGTAGCACCGGCGGCGATTTTCCTGCCATATTCGCCGGATCTGGCCGGAGTCCTCCTGGTCGGGAAAGCTGGTCTCGAGGTGAGTCTGGAGATGCAATTATTGTGCCCAAATTCGCAGCCGAATGGGTTATAACGCCGCACAAATGTTCACCAGGCCGGCCGGGCCGAGTTGGCCTGCACTGTTTGTGCACGGCCCACTACTGTTCTGTATTTTTTTTGGCTTTTTTAATTTTATTTTTCATCTTTTCATTCAAATTTGTGTCAAACATTCGAATTTTTTCAAAATTTTCGTCTCATAAATCATAAATATGTTAATACTAATTTTAGAAAATTTCAGGACAAAATTTTCGAAATTGTTCAAAATTTGCGAATTTGAATTTGAATCCGGCCGGTTTGCTGACCGATACGCAAAGCCGGGCCGGACCGATACAGACGATTTTCGCAATTTTTGACCGAAAATCGCCGGCTTTTCAAACCCTGGCAGTAGCTGGACAGGCCCAAATTAGAGCTATGGATATGGGAGATTGGGAGGCAATAATATCATTAGTCAGGATGAGATTTTAGATGCTCTCGCTGCGGAAGAAGAGACCATAATGATGGAGACTTGATGTTTATATCTATCAGTGCAGTGGCTGGACAGTGAGACTTGAGCATTGGTCAAGAATCAAGTGATGACTACGCTAATAGACTCAGGAATTTCTCACAGTTTCATTTATGCTTCTATAGTAGAAAGACTGGGTGCCAGACCAAGATGGCTCGTGCTCAAGTTACGGTAGCTAATGGTGAAATTTTACATTGCAATTCTGAAGTGCCACAACTATCATGGTGGCTACAGAGTCACACTTTTGAGCATAACACGAGGGCACTTTTACGATACATAATATTGAATATTAGTCATCCATTCTATTTGATCTAACGGATCAGATTAGTTAGGATTTAGTTATACTTCCGCTGATAGTATTGGTAGTAGAAATTATATCGTGGTAGTATTGTAATTAACCATTTTTTTTAATTTTAAACGTATGTGTATTTTTTGGTGCTTTTGTGTAAAATTCGGAATTGCTTCATGGGCCGGGCAGGACAGAGCGCTCGATGTGTTAGTGTGAGGCCACAGCGGCGTCACGAATTAGACGGGAGGGCGCTAGCCACGGCGTGGTAATAATCCAGGAGGGCACCGACAGGAAGGCAGAGGTTGTGGCATCAACAGGATCGGACTGGCGGCGACTGCGGCGGAAAAAAGAGGGCATCAATAATGAGTAACGCAACAAAGGGTGGCGGCAGTGGAAAATGAAGGTCAACGATAACGATTAACGAGTAACGTAGCAAAGGATCAAAAGTCCATAATACCCCTAAGAAATGTATGACTAGATCTGATATCTACTACCACTATTTACTACCCATGTTATCTACCGTAAAATTGCTCTAACACAAAGGTGTTTACCTGTGGGGGATATGGTGCCATCTTAGGAATGGACTAGATGGAATAAGAGAAAATTCTCTAAATGCCAACTAAAAGTTAAGTGATTCTTTCTATGTCTCAACAAATAAAAGGACTTTACCCTCCTCATCTAGAATGATCATCCCACCCCACACGCTCTTCCCTCGCTCTTGAGATGGTCACACACACTCATCCTCAAAAATCATTTCCACTGCTACCCGAGGACCTCCACCTCCCCCTCGCCTATATCGTCATTGCTTGAGGACCTTTGCTTCCCCCTCGCCCGCATCTCCACTGCCTGAGGACCTCCACCTCCCCTCGCCTGCATCACCACTGCCTCCCTTTGCCCGCAACGCTACCTTGACATACCCTCGTGGCTGCCTCATTGCCTCCTCTTTCTCGAGCCGCCGCCCCCTTCTCCCTCACCCATCATGTACCCTTGCTTGTGACAGTTCCATGACTAGGGACGGCTGGATCTGGCGGTGCTGTGGACGACAAGGATGGCATGCCGTAGCACCATGGATGGGGACTGGTTGATTCCCACACCCTTCACGCCGTAGCCAGGCTAGCTACATCCGACAGTGTTGTGGACGAGGAGGATGGGATGCGGCAGCGCCATGGACGGGGATGGGCCGACGGACCTCAACCTCCAACTCCCCCACCTCGCCCTCTCAAGTGACAGATTTCCTTAGATAAGCAACACTCTCTAATCCCCACTTGACTAGCCTCCCAAACCCAACTCTTGGTGCACGTAGAGGTGAAAACATGTCAAATACGAGTGGATATTGCTCTTCCTGTATCCTAACCCATATTTTTTTCCTATATTCGAAACTAGATACGAGCTAGCTAGATAAAGATACGAATCCGGGAAACAGATAAATATATATAGATAATGCATGCATATATAGACTAATATATGTTGAATCAAACCATTGGACTTCCATCGCAGTTTGTTCGATCCGCATATGTATCAACAAAATATGGAAATTTTTGGGAAGAGAGGTCCAATTTAAAACTCAAATGGGTGAGGGAGAAAATAGGTCAAACAGGAATAGAATAGGAGAGTAGAGACAGAGATAAGATGAGAATAGCACATCAATTAAGTTTTCCATTTGTAAAATAATCTTTTCAAGTTTTCTTAACAATGACCATTCTAACTAAGGTCACGACCTATAGTCGATATGGCTATGATACTACCTCTGTTGGGACCCGAATATGAAAATTCGGACCCTCTGTGTATAGTGCACTAATCCAGTATCACGCCAGTGCACACAGTGGCAACATTGATAAAATATAATTCCATATGCATAATATTTAAGAAAGAAGCATTTAACAATAAATATCAGAGTAGCGATTTTATGATCAAGGCTTACAAAGATCAGAACGAGCTTGCCGGCGGACCACTGCCGTCCCATTCTTTAGTGAGATGTAATTATTGCCTTATGAGATGAACAACTCAATTATATGGCACTGGAAGGAAACAAAATATCTTCAAGTGAAACCCATCCATATGCCACAGGGAATCGACTAGGGTAGCACGACCTATTACTTCACAATCTTCAAAGCAACCCTCTTGACCACTAATGTCTTTATAAATGTCTTCAACAACTGAGTAGCATTACCTATAACAAGGGTGAGTACATCGGTACTCAGCTAGTTGCACCACAAAATGCAAGTCTAATTACTACCTGCAGGGCTTATTCAGAGAATGGCTGACATGGTTACTTTTGCACAAAGCATACTTTAGCATTTAAATAGAATAATAGAATAAAACCATAAGTAAAACAAATAATAGTAATAATAAGCTATTCAGAAATTTTCCAAGTTAAACTTCCTACACCATTTTCTTTTCCCCATCCCTCCCAACCCTTGCATGAAATTCCCGAGCATTGTCCATAACTAGGGACACATCTATTCGAATAGATTGACACTGTGCAAAGGTTATACATTTCACGCACAAGATATGATTATCTTAGACTGTCCGTCTGACACACTTCTGTAGGTGTGCGACTAAGAAAATCATAAAAAAATCTTTTGAAAACTCTATCTAAACATTGACCCTCCCAATAAGTCTAAACTCACTATTCCTCCCTCACACAGAGTAGAAGAATAGAAGAGACTTATCGTTAGACTAGGAACAATACTTGCTCATGATGTGTGGCTATGGTGACACATATTTTCCAAACCTCGCACACAACTTAGTCTTCTGCCTGAGGCATCACATGTCAAGACTCAGTAACTTACTAAGTTAGGTCTAGCCCATAACAGACATCTAGTTGTATGATTGGCCCAGTTCAATAGCTTACAAGGTTAAGTACTTAATTGACCGAGGCAAAACTTTCAATTATTCACAGTATCCATTATCCATTCACATATAATCAACAACCATATCACTTTCATTCACATATCATCACACCAACCCAATGTCTCACAGACCCACCCTAGCTCACAACCTCTTGCAAATTTCCCTAGTCTAAATCATTTACCACCCTAGTTGATTATTGTGTAACACATTACATCAACAACTCAACATCATTGTGTGACAATACATGATACACATTTTCCATAAACATGTTCCATATATCATTAGTCAAGTTCGAATTTGCACTTTCAAAATATATCAAAGATTCGTGGTATGGCTAAGCTTACTAAACACATCCTAACCAACCCACATTGGCTCTATATTTATGACCAACTATAATTATCCATCATAGGGTGACAAATGATTATATCATAGGAAATTACAAGGTTGACATAACAAATGAAAGGTAGGTATAATTCATTTGGGTTGAATAACTAATTCCCAATATAATTAAATAGTTGATAACTTGAAATAGCATGCAACAATTCGAATCAAAAAACTTTTGTAAAACTGGGTTCAACATAATCAAAGCACAACTTGCTTGTCTCTTGCTATGTTGTTCCTATATCTTTGATCACTTCATCTTTTGTCTTCAATTTCCCTACCTTCAGCTCCTCGGAATGACTTCTAGACGTTTACATGTAACAAGAGAGAAATAGTAAATATAAGCAAAGCTCAAAAAGACAAATCAAACAAACTCCAAATTGAAAATAGATGGTATTGGAATGAAGGACTTGATTTTGATTAATTTAGAAATTTTAGTGGGTTCAATCGGAGCTCGCTGAAAGGAGAATGAGCTTCTAGAAGATTGAATGGGAGAGAAAATCAAGAAATTTAAAATAGAGAAAATATGAGACCGACATGTGGGATCCACGAAATTTTTGGATTTTTGGAATTAAAAGAAATTTAGAAAAGGGCTGAGAGGCTGACATGTGGGACCATGGCTATAGAACGGGTCCATAGAATAGATCTAATGCACGGTGGACAGGGTACATGGAATAAGACGGCTAACAGGTGGGGCCCACATGTCATAGACTCTGGGTTTGGATCTGCCACGCAAGCACTAACCGAGATGAAACGTCAGTGATTGGCTATCATGGCAGCTGAGATGGCACTGCGATGGCGCACATGCGGGCGTCCACATCAGCACGACCGATGGCTAACTCCGGTGACAGCCGAGAACGGCAATGGTGGCGCGGCTGTGAGGAGAAGGTTTTTGATGAGGACATCACTATGTCGGATATACCCATGACCTCACCTCCACCACCTCCTATGCAATGTCCTATCAAAAGGGCATGCGCACGGCAGCTAAATCAACAGGTGAACTCGTTTCTCGGGTGGTATAATTATATTTTAGAGGATAGACCACTGCATAATAATGTGCTTGTGCTTAGGAATCATGGCTTAGAGCTGCAAGGACGTCATTCCTCGTCACTACAAGCTAGAGTACAAGGTATTCCCGAGAAGAAAGCCAAAACGTCCACCCAGGAGCAGTCCACCTTCAACTGGCCATAACTTTTTCATACGGAGTCCGTTTTGGGATGAGTGAGTACTTGATTAAACGATAAATCCGTTCTCTTTCCAACGGATCTGGCCTCATCATCAAATTCTACTCGAGCTGGCCACAGAAGTCAAAACGGTGTGACGGTCTCAGTCTTTTAAGGTGCTGTGCCACTATAATTTTGGGCTGAGTTCCCATGTAATTAAAGTGGCGTGAGACCAACTCCTAGCAGCTATATATTGGACAAGCCCTCTATCTATCTCCTTAGGTTTTGTTAAGTTTAGTTGCCCCATGTGTGGAACTTTAACCTTGTTCTCCTGACTCGGCTAGAGCAGCAGTAAACAAGTTCACAACCTCAGTTCGTGTGTTTGCTTTATCCTTGTTCTTGCTGGTTCTTCGATTGCTTGTAAGAATAGGCCTTTGTGGTCAGGTCATCCGGGCTTCGGCATGGTTGATAACAACTAGGAGTGTGGTTTAGCGATTGCGGGCGTTTATCCTTGTGTGGTTCGTAGCTGGATCGTCAAAGTCATCCTCTGCCTAATCGAAATTATCCCCTCACCGGAAGATCAGGCCGTCTTGTGCGCATCAATTTTTTTCTTGGGCAACATTGCGAACACCGTGACATGACTGGTTTTGGCCGAAAGCGACCACAGCGGCTGGAACTGGAGAAGGAAGCGTGGCGCAGTGAGCTTGCGGAGGCGAGGGTGCAACAAGGCTTCTCCAGGGAAAAGAATGTGAGCAACACATGAAACGCGATGAGGCGAAGCTAGGGGAGAAGAAGATGGTGGCAGCAGGGTTCAAAAAACCGATGAAAACCGGTCGGTTTTCGCGAAAACCACCTGTGTCGAGCCGGTTCGGCAATTAAAACCGTTCGGAAATCCGTTCAGTTGAATAGTAAATTTAAAAATTTTGAAGAAATTTAACAAAACGTGTCAAAAAATTTTGAATTTTTTTTTGTGTGCTCCTGAGGTAATCCTAATGATTATCTAAAATTTTCAGATTATTATCAGATATGTAATTTTTTTTTAAAATTCTGACAGTGATACTATCACAATATATGCTTTTCATTTTTTATTTTATAGGGTACAAAATGAAGTCTAATATTTCTTAAACTTTTTTTGTGATTTTATAACGTCATTAAAATGATTATTTAAAATTTTCAGTTGATGATCAGATATGTGTATTTTTTAAAAATTTTATAAGTGCTATTATCATTGTATATGCTCTTCTATTTTTGAGTCTAATATTTCTGAAAATTTTATTGCATGATCCTTTGGAACTATTTATATTTTAATTAAAATTTTAGAATATAATAAATCTTTTTAGTATTTATAAACATCTGATAGTGTATTTGTTCCATTTCATTAATTGCTATTTTAGATTTTTTAGAAGCAATAAAGGATTTAAAAAATTGTATAAATTTCTCTGAGGTGTTTTATAGATTAATTGGGATATTTTTGTAAATTTGTCATTTTGTTTGCAATGTTTTCTTATATTTTCACCATTTTTCCTTCTGTCATCGGTTTTCGACATTCCGTTCATGTCGGTCGAACATGCCATTTCTGCGATAATGGAAGAGTGATGAAGCTATGTTTATACCTACTCCACAACTTCAATTGAAAGGTATTATAATGTAAATGATGTTGACAAGTTAATGGTAGTGAAATTGCGAATGATTTTGTTTTGTGGTTATGTAAATGCCGATTTTTGCACTTGTGTGATTGTAGTATTGCAATGAAAGATTATTTATTGACATATTATAGCTAAATACATAACTTACAACTTCCAATTCTCTAAAATATAGCAAAGGTCATGTCGATTTTTTCCAAATTTAGAAGAGATCATTCTGGAATTTTTTCACGTTTTCACATACCTTATTTATATATTTATTACATTTTTACTTAATTTTAGCCTTACCTATATTTCTACAAATTTTACAATATTTTTTGCATTTCTTCCTTATTTTTTTCGATTTCCCCCTAATTTTCCAACCTCGGGCGATTTTTGCCGTTTTCTCCAAAAACCGCTCGGTTTTTCGCAAAAACCGAGCGGGTTTTCGTAAAAAACCACGGTTTTCGCGATCTTGTTTGTCCAAATTTCAAAATTTTCAAATTTACAAACTGTTCGGTTTTTCGCGATTTTCGAACGGTTTTTCGCAAAAACCGTTACCACAGGGCTAGCGATTTTCGCGAACGAAACGAAATTGTGAACCCTGGGTGGCAGAAACTCATCGGCCAAGACGAAATCTTGCGGCGAAGGACGGTGGTGGCGAAGCCTTTTGAGCTCGATTCTAGCGTGGATGCAGCACAATCCGAGGCAAATCCTTGGGGTTTGGGAAGAGGAGATCGGGCATGTTCTTGTGATGCGGGTGGATTTACCTTTATAGGCTCGGAGAGGCGGCGTGGTGTGTGGGACACGGACTCGACGAAGGGAGCATCGCGGACTCCTCAGGGAGGAAGCACAGTGCATGCGGCTAGGCTAGGCTAGGCCAATAGGATAGGCAGGCTGGGAAGCTGGGCTAGCTGGGGTGGCGTGGCAGTTGTGGGTCCATTTAACGAATTTTTTTCTTTAATATTTTTTTTTCAAAACTAAGCGTCGGGGTGAAAAATTAGCAAGAATATCCGCCGGTCGCCCGTATATGGGGCAATCGCCCCATATACGGGCGATTAGTCCCTGCACTTACGGTCTTCTAACAGTCATCTAACAGCGATGTGGGGCCCACCTATCGCCGAGACAGGCGATCGCCCCTATTTGGGCGACAATTGGTAGAGCCGATTGTTTTCTAAATTTTAATTCCTAATTAATTTTTCGAGAATAATCAATAGGATAGAAATAACGAAAAGATTTTTTTAAATTTTAATTCATAATTAATTATCCGAGAATAATCAATAGGACAGAAAAAACGAAAATGCTCATAGTACTTATGTACTTTAATATTTTAAATTTTAAAGAATTTATACCTCTTAGTATTGATTATAAATAATTTTTAACGAAAATGGTCATAAGTTACAAACACTGATCTTTAAGTACGTGATACTTCTTAGTATTGTTTCACTATAATATTTTATATGTGTTAGCCAAAATATTCCATAAGTTAGAAGCACTATATGTATTTGCCAAAATCGTCGGTTCCGGACCAACAGGCGATTAGGGGCAGTCGCATTACTTGGGAGGTCCAACTAGAACAAGATAAATTTTGAAATATTAATTAATATATAAGGATTTGAATTATGTTGTGAAAAGTACTATGTGTCATGCAAATTTAAATTGTATAAATCAATTTTACTTAAACACTATTTAGTGCGTTATGAACAAACTATACGAACCATGCCTCGAGAAATCTTGAAATAAATATGTCTTGTTCGTAGGGTGTTAGGTGTCCCATTTTAGGGGAAAAATTAGGAATGAACTCAGTTGAATAAATCAAATGACTGTAAGTAGCCTCATTTGCATGACATACTTAAGCGTTTACAGCAACCCGTGAAATATCATTTTTAAATGTAATTTGTTGGGAGAACAGGCCAGAGTTGCTCTTTGATATATGCAGTACGCTATGGTGGGAAAATATTTTATTTACACCTTTCTTTGCATATTAATTTTGACAGTGCAATAACCCAAAGTATTATGGTCGACGCAACAATGAAACGCTGAAGCCTTTTCAGCAGCTCGCGAAATATCATGTTCAAATGTAATTTGTAGGGAGAACGGCCCAGGTTTGCTCTTCGATATATGCAGTACCATATGGCGGGAAAATATTTTATTTACACCTTGCTTGCATATTAATCCTGCCAGTGTAATAACCCAAAGTATTACGGTCGAGACAACAATGAAACGCTTAAGCCTTTTCGGCAGCATGCGAAATATCAAAACGAAGGTCGAATTGTAGGTTACTGCGGAAAATAAGGTAGGCCACACCCTTTATTACGGCTTAAAACAGGAAGGAGTACCACGAGCAAGGAATTTGAAAGTTAAAACTAGACGTCTACTGAGTGCGTTACCTCATCCTCCGGGGTGTCGGCGATGTGCTCGGCATACTCAATCAGGTGCCGGTCCACCGTGTTCCCGTGGGAGTACGGGAACATCACCCAACCGAACAACAAGGAGGTATGCCTCCAGATGGCGGGCCACTTCCTCCTCCTCTGCGTGCGGGTGGAGAAGTTGAGTCTGCAGCGTTCGTAACAAACATTATCAGCAAATTAACACTTCTCTTTTAATTCGCAAAGAAAGAGGTACTCACTGTTAACTGAAGCAGCCACGCCTTCGTCGGTCCGTGCCGCTCACCCTGCCTGAGGGGTCGGTAGGGGGCTGCCCGGGGGTGCCGCTGCACCACGGCGAACCGCGCGGACAACTCCGCGTGCCACGTGACAGAGGCGTCGTGCGGCACAACTGTCGGACCCGCACAAGGGAGGCCTAGGAGGTACGACATGTCCTGCAGCGTCGGAGCCATCTCTCCGCACGGAAGGTGGAACGTATGCGTCTCCGGTCTCCACCGGTCCACGAGTGTGGCCAGTAGGGACCGGTTGTACCCGAACCGCGGGACCTCCCTGCCCTCTAACGGGGTAGTCACCTACTCCACCATCCTACAGAGAGGAAGTAAGCCAGCCGCTCGTAACCTGCATGTAGTGCATTGAGTCGTTAGAATTGCATTCACAGGTAAGTACATGTACGTAAAAGAGTGCAAGTGTTGGCAGCTTACCGTGGAACCCAACGTGGGTCAATGCGAAGCAGCTCGTTGGGCACCCGAGGTTGGAGTGTCCCTAGCTCTCGGTTCTGCTCTGCAGAGTACCTAGACCGGTGGGTCGCATCCGCGGTCGCGTCGAGCAGCTTAGGGCAAGGTAGCGCCATCGTCGCCTGTTACAAAGCAAATACAATAAATTTGTCAGTAATTAAATGTGCACACAAAATGAAATGCGAAATAATGAATTGTACCATACTCAACAAACAATACAAAAGATGAAGACATGTTGGATGAGGCACACAACGCCAAAAATTACATTATCCTCGTAGCAATTAACTGGTACATCGAAAAATATATGATGCGAATAACAACTAACTAGTACATCGAAAAATACATGATGCGAATAACAACTAACTGGTACATCGAAAAATACATGATGCGAATAACAACTAACTGGTACATCGAAAAATACATGATGCGAATAACAACTAACTGGTACATCGAAAAATACATGATGTGAATAACAACTAACTGGTACATCGAAAAATACATGACGCGAGAAACAACTTACTGGAAGTGCGAAAATTACATGATTGGCACAACAGTTTGTAGGGAAACGCGGTATGCTACGCTAGCACAAAAAAAAAACTACCGCGCAGAACGAAAGCTACTGCAAGAAGGGGATCATAGATAAGATTACCACTAGGCGCGCGATTCGCGGAATCCTTCGCGCGTCGATGTAGTGGTTCGTCCTCGCCCGCGAGTCGTTGCGTCGATGTAGTGGATCGTCCTCGCCGCGCGCGATCGCAGCAGCGTCACCGCAGATAGTCCACACGTCCGAGATGGAACGCCGCGCGTCGTGTGCAAGCACCTAGTCGCTCGGCGAGGCGCGAGAGGAGGAGGCTAGGGTTTCAAGTGAATCAAACCTAAACCGTGGAAAGCACACTCTGCGCCTCCTCCTCCCCTCCTTATATAGCCACGAGATGAAACCTAAACCAGGCCCACCAAATGCTAAGCCCACGAGGTTCATTAATTACGGATCAATCCAAATTAATGCGTCCCACCCATTAAGTGTGTGACCTGCGAGGTTCACATACGTTTGGACATGGATTCGAAAACTCCTTTTCAATCCAATAGTTGGTAGCGGCTTCTTGCAAAGTATGCCAACTCCCAAACATACTGTGATCAAATCGAGCAGAACCTATCAAAAGAACTCATGTAATAATCCCTTTGCCAAGTATATGAAGATTGATCTCAAGGCGAAGCATGTCATCCTTTGATGATTCAATCCATCTCTCGTATCCGTGATATATTAATAAGTTGTGATTGACTCCTCAATCACGGCATGGCCATGCACTTTCTTAATCATATCACACGAGTGGCCTTGTCATATATCTCCGTTTCATTGGAGTGGCAAATTCCATCTTGATTGCTCACTTCCCTCTCGCACGTTTCATAGTAAACATGAAAGCTACCTTTATAACTATCCGGTTAGGAAGTAGTGTTTGATAGCCCCAAGGAAAACTATTACACATGTAGGGAATATGACAATCTCAGGTCTAAGGATCATACATCTTCTAGGTATGAGATACAGCGATGACACATAAGAATGAAACATTCTCGCGATGTCCCATAGCGGGTCTATCTAACCCATGTTCTTCAACATGGTCCACAATGTAGAGATGATATCTCCATATCCCATGATCTATGAAGCATGATCATCGATCACTACATGTCTTGATCTATTCATCGTAGTCCTATCGATGATATCCGATCGAAGATATTTATCGAATTACATCATTAAGTAAAGAGCTTCATAATCAAGTCACATACTTGTTGATCAATACAATGATATACATTCATTGGACCAATAATCATATTATTATTCATAAACATAGTCATGTTACAATCATCTAAATGATTGCCTCAAGGGCATAACACTAACAATCTCCCACTTGCACTTGAGTCAATCAATTAAGTATCTAATACCAATAGACCTTGTGTGCGCTCATGCTTAGGTCAGTGGCGGTGGCTTTGTCAACGGATCGGCCACATTGGCTTCCGTATGTACTTTGCATATTCGACGTCACCTCTATCCACAATCTCGCGAATAAGGTGAAAGCGACGGAGTATGTGTTTAGACTTTTGATGTGATCTAGGCTCTTTTGCTTGTGCAATGGCACCACTATTATCACAATAGATGTCCATTGGACTAGAGACACTAGCGACCACACCAAGCTCGTGATAAACTTCTTAATCCACACAGCCTCCTTTGCGGCCTCCGGCCGCAATGTACTCCGCTTCGTCAGAGAGTCGGCCACCGTGTTTTGCTTGGAACTCTTCCACCATCTTGCTCCTCCATTAAGTGTAAACACAAACCCGGATTGCGATCGAAAATCATCTTTGTCGGTTTGGAAGCTTGCATCGGTGTAACCCTTTGCAACCAGATCTTCCTCACCTCCAAAACAAGGAACATACCCTTAGTTCTTCTCAAGTACTTGAGGATATTTTTACGGCTATCCAATGACCATCACGAGATCCGCTTGGTATCCGCTCGTGACACTTAGAGCATATGAGACATCCGGCGTGTACGGATCATGGCATACATAATAGACCCAATAGTGAAGCATATGGAATCTTGCTCATCTGTCTCGCTCATCGGATGTCGAAGGACACCGATTCTTGCAGAGATGCCATGTGACATTGGCATGAAACCTCTCTTGGATTCATGCATATTGAACCTTTTCAATATCTTGTCAATGTACGTTTCTGACTTAATCCAATTAACCTTTTGATCTATCTCTATAGATTTTTATGCCCAAGATATAGCATGCTTCTCCCAAGTCCTTCATTGAGAAACTCCTTTTCAATGAAGTCTTAACATCTTCAAGCATAGGAATGTCATTCCCGATTAATAATATGTCATCCACATACAAAATCGTAAATACAAGTGCGCTCCCACTAGCCTTCTTGTAAACACAAGGCTCTTCTTCATTTTTGATAAAGTCAAAACCTTTGACTACTTCATCAAAACGAATGTTCCAACTCCTAGATGCTTGCTTTAACCCATAAATGGATCTTTGAAGCTTGCATACCCTTTTAGCATATTTAGGATCAACAAAGCCTTGAGGTTGTATCATGTATACATCCTCGTAAAGATTCCCATTAAGGAAGGTGTTTTGACATCCATCGCCATATTTCATAATCAAAATATGCAGCAATAGCTAAAATGATCCGGACAGGACTTGAGCATGGCTACGGTGAGAAAGTTTCATCATAGTCAACTCCTTGAACTTGTTTGAAACCCTTTGCCACCAACCGTGCCTTATAGATCTGAACATTTCCATCTACGTCTATCTTTTCTTGAAAATCCATTTGCACTCAATGGTTTTACACCATCAGTGAATCGACCAAGTTCCAAACTTGATTGTCATGCATGGATTGAATTTGGATCTCATGGCTTCAAGCCATTTTTCGAGTTTGGGTCCATCATTGCTTCTTCATAAGTCGTGGGCTCATCATTGTCCAACAATAATATGTCATTCCATATCTAATAGGTACATGGCGTGGCCTCCCGACCTACGTGGGGGAGTCTCTTCCACAAAGTTGTACAACACTTTGTACATCTTGTGAAGGTTCAGAGTAGCTTGAACATATTCATGTGATTCTCGAACTTCATCAAGATACACATCACTCCTCTGATTTCTTTTGAAAGAAACTCTTTCTCCAAAAGACACCATTTCGAGCAACAAAAACTTTGTTCTCGTTTCTTTTGTAAAAGTAATATCCTTTTGTTTCTTTAGGATACCCCACAAAAAGCATTTTTCCGATTTAGGTGCGAGTTTATCGATTGTAAACGTTTTACATAAGCCTCACATCCCCATATCTTGAGAAATGACAACATGGGTCTTCTCCATCCATATCTCATATGGCGTCTTCTCAACGGATTTTGATGGGACCCTATTCAAAGTGAACGCAATTGTCTCTAGAGCGAAACCCCAAAAGGATAATGGCGGATCTGTTTGGTGATCATTGACCGAACCATATCTAATAAAGTCCGATTCGTCGTTCGGACACACCATTCCATTGAGGCGTTCTGGCGGAGTAAGTTGCGAACGATTCCACATTGCTTTAAATGATCACCAAACTCTTGGCTCAAGTATTCGCCACCACGATCGGATCGTAAGTGTTTTATTGTTTTGCCAAGTTGATTTTGTACTTCGTTCAAACTCTTTGAACCTTTCAAAGTTTGATTTATGCCTCATTAAATAGATATATCCATATCTCTGAAGTCATCGGTAAAAGTTACAAAGTACTAAACCCACCCCTAGCAATCGAGCTCATTGGTCCACATACATCCAGTATGTACTAGGGCCAATAATTCACTTGCTCTCTCACTAAAACACGTGAAAGGGCTTTTGTCATCTTGCCAAGTAAACAAGATTCACATGTTTCAAATGATTCAAAATCAAATGAGGTTAGAAGTCCATCACCATGGAGCTTCTTCATGCGCTTCTCATTTATATGACCTAGCGACAATGCCACAAAAGGTAGGGTTCAAATCATTAGGCGGTGCCTTTTTACATTAATATTATAGACAGTTTTTCTTGAGTTCAAGGACGTACAACCCATCCACCATGGGGCAACGACCATAATACATATCATTCAAAAATATTGAACAAACAAAGTTCTTTATTCGAAATCATAACCTTCATGTTCCAAACAAGAAGATGAAATAATGTTTCTACTCAAAGATGGAACAAAATAACAATTATTGAGTTCTAAAACTAATCTCAAGGCAAATGCAATGGGTATGTGCCAACAGCAAGACCACCAACTCTTGCTTTATTCCCCACGAAGATCCACTTCTCCTTTTGCCAAGTCTCTACTCTTTATCACCCGCAACGAATTGCAAATGTGAGCAACCGAACCGGTATCATATACCCATGAGCTGAGTGAAGAAGTAGCAAGATTAATTTCTATAACATTAATACCAAGTGGAAACCACATTTCCATTCTTCTTATCCGCCAGTACTTTTCGATTCGTTTCCAATGCCCCGATTTCTTGCAATAGAAGCATTGGGTATCGTTTGAGGGCCAACTTTAAGCTTCAAGCTTAGTTTTGAGGCTCGCGATCTCATCTTGAGCCTTGCCCTTGCCCTTGCCCTTGCTCTTTCCGTTCCCACCTTAGCCTTTCCTCTTTTTGAAAGCGGTTGTTTTACGAACCATCATCACATGATTGGGTTTTTCTTAATGCTTTCCTCATGAGCCTTGAGCATCCCATGTAGCTCGGTTAGGCTCTTCTCCATGCTATTCATATGAAAATTCATAATGAATGGCTCAAAGCTCGAGGCGAGACGGAGAATAACATCGTGGCCAAACCGAGGCTAAGGGAAACTCAAGTTTTCCAATCTCCCAATGTAACCAATCATCTTGATCACATGAGGATGACCGACTACCTTGACCAACTTACAAGCAAATAAAAGCTTTGAGATACCATACCTCTCAGCTCTTGCTTGATTCCCAAACATGCCCTTCAAGCCCACAATCATATTGTAAGCATCCTGGTCCTCATATTGCTTTTGGAGCTCGAGTCCATTGTGACTAGCATGAGACAGTGACTCTCTGAAGCATTAACATGCTTTTCATATTCAACCCTCAAATTGCGAGCGGCATTTTGGTTAGTTCATCAGAATTGGATTCTCTAGAACATAGTCCTTCTTTTCATGCTTGAGAACAATTCTCGAAGTTGCGATACCAATCAACAAAATTAGTTCCATTCAGTTTTCCCTTTCCAAAACCGATCTCAAAGCAAAACCAGTGTAGCGGGAGTAGGAGAAGGTGCCATTGAACTACAACAAAAATATGCAAAGATTCTAAGCACTATGTTTATGTAAAACTTTTATTAAACTTTTTAATTAAAGACACTCCTATTTTATGTCCTTTTATAGACACATAGTGAGTATTCAAGATCCATATTCATTAAACACTAGTGAGCTTTGGCATCACTGCTAGAAATTTAATGACATAGGTAAGCAACACCTTTGCTAATTACATCATATGTAACTCTTGTTTGTTGAGTATGAAAACAAGTAATGAATGCCTCCATCAACTTGACTCATGGCCAGTCAACTCGCCCCAAGGGCTCACATGAGGAGGGAGCACTTCCGTATTCGGTGCCAATTAAGAAACCTGCCTCATGTGTGTTTTCCTAGACACCAATTGTCTTGTATAGGTTCCTTCATTATCAAATCAAATCCCAACCACTTATGTCCTCAAGCCCAAAACCGTTTTGATAGCTCGTTTAAATCTGCCATTGTTATGCGTGATGTGTCCAACACATCCCTATCATCTATTGAGATAGCCATTGATATACTACTTTGGCAGTCATATCAATAACGATCTAAATTCTTGATAGGTGCAACAATTGGATGGACAATTTGATTTAAGATTTTTAACTATAAGGATGAACAAAGATTACTATGAACATAGCATCACATGCAATGAGCATAAAGAAAATAGCAAGGATAAAACACACATCCACGTAAAATCAAAATAAGTCGTGAAATAGCATGGCCCTTAGCATTAAGATCTCCATCATCATGCTTGGTTGTTCACCTAGCCACCTTGCTTGATTTGTTCACCTAGCCATCGTCTTCATCATTATGGATGCAACTCCTTACAACTTTTGATAATGAATTTTACATGAGGGTTTGAAGCATCACAAGTCGACACGCAGTCGTTATACAATTTAAATAGCCTTATGGCTTAACACGCACACGCAGCCATGTGGAAATTACATGCATCACATACACATAGGCCATACTATTTCACATAATTCCTGCAAAAACAAGTTAAACAAAAGCAACCCTCGACTCGGGTCCGAGGCGCAGCAGAGTCCATAAGCGCCTGCAGGCGGTGGCGGTCGTGGCGAGGTCGGAGGCGCCAGCGAGGGTCAAGCGAGCCTGGCAGGCTCTGGAAATTTTTTTAGAGTCGAGGGCGCCTTTGAAATTTTTTAGAGGCATGTCTTCCGCCATGGAAAACACCTCAAAATTTCCACGGATCAACCAGATTGACCCAATCCGATCTAATATAATTGGCTTGGTCCCATATGGATACGTTTGAAACCACGATGGCGGTAACCCGACCGGTAAGGGCAACGCGTCGTACCATGAGCGGACTCACCCAAATCAATATTGAATCTGCTTGCGCTTACCATGGATCAACCAGATTGACCCAATCCAACTCGATCGATTGGCTTGGTCCCATATGGATACGTTTGAAACCACGATGGCGGTAACCCGACCGGTAAGGGTAACGTCGTACCATGAGCGGACTCACCCAAATCAAGATTGAGTCGGTTTGCACTTTCCTCAAACCCTAAATCGATCGATCTCATCGATGGTCGCCGTCACCAATTCATCACATGAACCGATTGAACATGTAATAGATCCAATCTACTAACCTCACACATCATATGTGCAACATCCAGATCACAAAACTATACGAGATGGCTCGATACCACTTTGAAGGAAACGCGGTATGCTACGCTAGCACAAAAAAAAAACTACCGCGCAGAACCGTAAAGCTACTCGCAAGAAGGGGATCATAGATAAGATTACCACTAGGCGCGCAATTGCGGAATCCTTCGCCGTCGATGTAGTGGTTCGTCCTCGCCGCGATCGTTGCGTCGATGTAGTGGATCGTCCTCGCCGCGCCGCGATCGCGCAGCCAGCGTCACCGCATGAGTCCACACGTCCAGAGATGGGCAGCTGCGCGTGTGTGCAAGCACCTAGTCGCTCGGCGAGGCGGCGAGAGGAGGAGGCTAGGGTTTCAAGTGAATCAAACCTAAACCGTGGAAAGCACACTCTGCGCCTCCCTCCTCCCCTCCTTATATAGCCACGAGATGAAACCTAAACCAGGGCCCACCAAAGATGCTAAGCCCACGAGGTTCATTAATTACGGATCAATCCAAATTAATGCGTCCAAGCCCATTAAGTGTGTGACCTGCGCAGTTCACATACGTTTGGACATGGATTCGAAAACTCCTTTTCAATCCAATAGTTGGTAGCGGCTTCTTGCAAAGTATGCCAACTCCCAAACATACTATGATCAAATCGAATGAACCTATCAAAAGAACTCATGTAATAATCCCTTTGCCAAGTATATGAAGATTGATCTCAAGGCGAGAAGCATGTCATCCTTTGATGATTCAATCCATCTCTCGTATCCGTGATATATTAATAAGTTGTGATTGACTCCTCAATCACGGCATGGCCATGCACTTTCTTAATCATATCACACGAGTGGCCTTGTCATATATCTCCGTTTCATTGGAGTGGCAAATTCCATCTTGACTGCTCACTTCCCTCTGCACGTTTCATAGTAAACATGAAAGCTACCTTTATAACTATCCGGTTAGGAAGTAGTGTTTGATAGCCCCAAGGAAAACTATTACACATGTAGGGAATATGACAATCTCGGTCTAAGGATCATACATCTTCTAGGTATGAGATACATCGATGACACATAAGAATGAAACATTCTCGCAGTGTCCCATAGCGGGTCTATCTAACCCATGTTCTTCAACATGGTCCACAATGTAGAGATGATATCTCCATATCCCATGATCTATGAAGCATGATCATCGATCACTACATGTGCTGATCTATTCATCGTAGTCCTATAATGATGATATCCGATCGAGAGATATTTATCGAATTACATCATTAAGTAAAGAGCTTCATAATCAAGTCACATACTTGTTGATCAATACAATGATATACATTCATTGGACCAATAATCATATTATTATTCATAAACATAGTCATGTTACAATCATCTAAATGATTGCCTCAAGGGCATAACACTAACACAGTTCACTGGTACATGATCGAATCTTACAAGATGCGAAGAAGATCAAACATTACATTATCCGCGGTTGCGACGCGCCTCGGACTCGTCAATATCGTTACGAATGCGCCGTGTCCTCCGACGTCCGACCTTCAGCCTCAACATTCGGATGTCTGGTACCCATCAATACTCCGGAGGTGGGGCGGTTGTGAACGATCCATCCACTCGGTACCCGTACACCTCGTGATGCCACGTGTTGAGAACACTTTGCTTGTAGTAGTAGGGGGAGATGTACGGACGAAATGATTGATGCGTCTCTGCGACTGCGGCAATGACGTGCGAGCACGGCAAGTGCAGCAGATGTGGTTTCTGACAGGAGCACTCGCAGTCAGCTCCTCGGAGTATGCACAGATGGAAGTCCTCTCCCGGTGGGCACCCCTGCGACCTTGGTCACCGTAGTGCACGTGGTATCTCCGTTCCACGCCACTCTCCGGTGTCACCCGATGTGTCTGCGCCTTTCTTGTTTTCTTGGACATGTATGTAGATACAACTATTGAGTACGACAGTCGATTGTCTGACATACATGCTGCGGAGTTCTCGTATCGCTCAATGAAATATCTCTGTGTCCCTAGTAAGACGCATTCAACTATACCTACCAGTGGAAGGCATCTGGTGCCTTTCATTACCCAGTTGTAAATCTCCGCCAGGTTCGTTGTCATGATTCCGTAACGCGAGCCGCCCTCGTCATGCAGAAGGGACCATTTCTCCAAAGGCTCGTGCCGTATCTAGTCGGTGAAACTTTTTATGCTGGTCCTCGGCCTATGCCGAATGTTTGGGGCGTCTGTCGGGAGTGCACACAAGGCTGTGGGGTCCTCTCCTTTCTCATGGTACACCATCGGGTTCCTTGATGAACCAGCGGTATCTCTTGGATTCATTGACTGCTTCTTCGTTAGTTCATCCAATGTCCTCCAAAGCGCGTCGAACTTCCTCCATTGGTTCTATTTACACAGCCGCTTGAACATGTTCATAAGCTCCTTGTTCCTGAACTGACGGAAAAAATTGGCACCCATGTGCCTCATGCACCACCTGCTCTTCAGGTCCGGCCACTTTGCTGCTCCCACGACGGCGGACCCTTGTTGCATATCCACGATAGCCCTTAGCAGCCCTGCATGTCGGTCATGGATGACACAAACATCAGGCCTGTCCAGAACAACTGCCAGCTTCACTCTTTCAAGGAACCAGTACCAGCTCTCCGTGTTTTCCCCCTCCACGAAGGCCAATGCAACTGGTAGAACCTGGTTGTTGGTGTCCGCCGCGATCGCAGTTAGAATCTGGCCCTTATACTTCCCCGTGAGGAATGTGCCGTCCATGCAAATGACCGGCGACGGTCTTTTAACGCATTTATGCATGCGCCCAGGGCGAAGAATGCACGCTGCAAGACCCACTTACCCGTGCACACACCACCCGCAGGAAACTCCGCAAGGTCGACGGATGTACCGGGGTTCCTACGTGCTATTGCCCTCAGCAAGTGGAGAATATTCTCGTAGGAAGCCTCGTACGTCCCGAACCGTATTTCCAGAGCTGTCCTTTTCGCTCTCCATGCCTTTCCGTAGCTAATCTTATACTGAAACCTCTCCTCCACGGCTGTGATAATAGATCGAGGCTGCAGGTGTGGATTGTCCACGATATGACCATAAAACACATTTGCCACCCAAGTGGACGACAGATTGCGGTGTCCCTGCTCCGCTTCTTCCAGCTCGTAGTTATGTTCCATCATTATGGAGCATTTCTGAAGGACCGAGATGGCGAACAGAGGGGGGTGAATGGTCGCAAATAAAATTTCCCCCAAAATACTCCAACAAAAACCTCGACAAGATCGCTCAAAGGAAATTGCGAAAAACCCGAAAACCCACACAGCCATGCAAGGGCTAACCCAAAACCCACACACATACCGCGTTTTCTTACACGGTTTTGAAAGCATACTACCTGGACCCGCTAACCTATCAACTAGACCTCAATCCGACGGCCCTCATTGATCCACGCGGCATCTAGCTAGCATCAACTCCATTCCTTGTCTTCTTGACTTGCCCGGACTCCGTCTCCGATCATCTTCCGACGATCTCCCAACCGTCTAGACCTCCGACACTCCTCGCCTAGTCCCGGTCATCCTTCGCCTCACCATGACCTAGCACCGTCGTCCTGCAACCATTAAAGACAAGGAAAAAACCTTTCACATAGCAATGCCCACAATGATATGCAATATAAACCATCCAACTCATCACTACCGCGTCCATACGATCGGTACTTCCACTCCTGGCAGAGACAACTCAAATTGCTTCATTTTGAAAATCAATCTAAATCAAACTCAAACTTGAGCACACCTTGCTCAAATAAAGTCAAATACTCATCACTAACATGGATGGACCTCCACATGGTCCTTCAATCTCCCCCTTGATGAGTATATTGACAAACTACACAAAAAGGCATAAATTTGAGTTTGAAGAAAATGAAGAAGAAAGCATTTTTTAGTTGTAAAGTCAAACTCTGTCCAAAGATAGAGATTAGAACCATGACCAAGTTGACGAAGAGGAATTTAGATTTTAGAGTTAAATTTAAGAAAGAGCAAGTTTTCAACAAAAACTCTAAAATCCAACTAAACATGTCAAATGTGATTATGAGATTATGATCCAACAGAAGTAGTAGCATAGTTTTACAAACATCATAATAACCAAATAAGCATTCACATTTTTATATTTTTAGTGATGCCTTTTCTACGTTTTCTCCCCCTTTTGGCAATATAGGCATCAATTTTTTTTATGTATGCATGAAATGCAATCGAAAGAGGTTTGAAGATTATCCAATTGATCAAAATGGAAGGATATTACACCAAGCTTGTCAATTTCAGAACATGACTAAAATAAGACATGCCCAAGTGCAAATACGAGCTTAGTTTTGAATATTTCATTTTAGCAAGATTTGACAAGTGCAACACTTAACTTTAGTTTCAAAAATAGAAGAATAGCCACTTTAAGGATCAAAAGGAAAACCTAGAGTTCAACCTACTCAACACTTTGGGGAATCTAGAAGAGCATACAAGGTCCTTCGGGCTCATTTATCACTTAATGCAAATTTTGATTTATCATCATACAAGACATAGCGGGGTGCAAATGTTTGACATTATTTGCATTCTTTACCCACATATGTCTTTGTTTTTAATTTATTTGCATTTTCTTTTGACAACCAATTGACTCAAGCCGTATGCGACCATCTCAAGATGAACTCTTAAGAGGATGGTCTAGGTCAAACACGATGTATTCCAAGTTCATCCCAAGTGCAATGAGAAGCGGTCTTGTGAATGCAAGGTGTTGAGTCGAATGTGCACAAGAAGAGTCAATTTTGTTTAATTTTCATTTTTAGCACAATGATTCATGAGCAATTGAAGGACTCTAGCATGGATCAAACTAGTTTCACCCAAGTTGCTATAGGGACTCTAGAGAACTCCAAAATTTCTCAAATTATGGCACAAACCTCTAGAGAAGAAACCTAGCAAGTAAAAACAACAAGTTTCATCAAGTTTTTCATTTAAGACTTTTTTCATTTTAAAGCATAGCAAGTTAAATGAACTTGGACATATCTGAGCTAGTGATTTCCTCCATATGATGCAGCATGGTGTATAGCATGAAGAAGAAATCAATTGCATAATAGACAAAGCTCATTAAACAGGAAATGCAGTCTATATGCAATGCACGAACAGATTCCCAAACTCCCCCTCAACAAATGAATCAATTTTAAGCTCAAATCTGGTTAAAGTTGAGTTATTATCAAGATTAGGCACAAAGAAAAACCGAATGAACTCAATAATAACTTAAAAACATAATGAGGAGAAGAAGTCGAGAAACGCAAAACTGGATGGCTATAGAGCATAGAAAAGATATAAGAGACTCACTACGGCTTAGACTCGCTCTTATCTTCCCAAAGGATCGACATAGGAAGTCGACTCTAG
Organism: Otatea glauca; assembly: GCA_036346275.1. Classification (NCBI taxonomy): domain Eukaryota; kingdom Viridiplantae; phylum Streptophyta; class Magnoliopsida; order Poales; family Poaceae; genus Otatea; species Otatea glauca. Next base: position 28,385,740 of record CM070729.1, read on the forward strand.
ATCCCAACTAAGGAGTTCACACGGACCTGTCTACCTGGAGGCCCAATACCGCTAGACTTATAAGACTGTGAGGGAACTCAACCTAGAGAGAAGAGAGAACAGCTAATCACGCATGATAGCAACCCAAAGCACAAGATAAGAGGTTCATGGAAGGCATGCCAGAAGTCTAAGTGAGTGAACTCAACTCAAGAAAACAAGCCCAAAGTCACCCAAAAGAAATACAAAGAAAAGAAAAGCTGGAAGAAAACATATAATACATAATATACAAACCAGCTCCCCCTCACGAAAGGCCGTAAGGGATCATGACTCCAAGCTCACTCCTCAAGGCAACAAATCTGGAGCTATCCAAAGGCTTGGTGAAGATATCGGCTAATTGAAGGTCACTCTCTACGAACTGATGCGCGATATCTCTCTTCTCCACATGGTCTCTAAGGAAGTGATATCTAATATCAATGTGTTTGGTCCGGGAATGTTGCATTGGGTTTTTAGCAATGCAAATAGCTGAAGTGTTGTCACAGAAAAGTGGCACACTCTCTATCTCTAACCCATAGTCCCGTAAGGTCGATCTCATCCAGAGCACTGCTCAAAGAATCGGCTGCGATAATATACTCGACCTCGGCCGTGGATGTGCAACCCAGCATCGCTTCCTAGATGACCAAGAAACAAGAGAAGTGCCAATGAATTGGCAAGTGCCGAAGTGCTCTTCCTATCTATCCTCTGACCCGACAAAGTCGGCATCGGAAAAGGCTCTAAGAGATAGACAAGAAGGCGAAGAGTACCAAATACCATAATCGGTGGTAGCACAAAGGTACGGAAGATGCGCTTGATCGCTTTGGCGGTGAGAGCGCGAGGAGAAGCCTAAAATCGGCGCATAGACACACAAATAAATGTATGTCCGCCTCGAAGCGGTGAGGTACAAGAGGGCCGATCATGCTCCGAAACTCCTTTTGATCAGCAGGCTCACCATCCTCATCGGGCTCGAGGACAGCAGTGGTGGCCATAGGAGTCATCACCGGCTTCTCATCAGATATATCGAAGCGCCTCTGGAGGTCACAGGTATACTTGCCTTGATGCAAGAAAGTACCCTCCCGAGTCTTCTTGATTTGGAAGCCAAGAAAGTAGCTCAACTCGCCCATCATACTCATCTCAAACTCTGTGCTCATCACCTCAGAAAACTGAGACACAAGCGAATGAGATGAGCCACCAAAAATGATATCGTCCACATAAATCTGGACAAGAAGAAAATGAGACTCATGGTGTCTGATGAACAGAGTTTTGTCTACTATGCCCATTTTGAAGTCATGGCTGAGAAGATAAGACTTGAGCCTCTCATACTATGCTCTAGGGGCCTGCTTGAGTCCATACAAAGCTTTGGAGAGCTTGTATACATGACTCGGAAACTTGGGGTTCTCGAATCCTGGAGGTTGTTTGACATAAACCCCTTCCTCAATATAGCCATTGAGGAATGCACTCTTGACATCCATTTGATAGAGCTTGAAGCCCGGGATGCGAGATAATGCAAGCGAGATCCTAATAGCCTCTAGTCTAGCTACGAGGGCAAAGGTCTCCTCAAAGTCAAGACCCTCAACTTTGAGAAAAGCCCCTGTGCAACTAGCCTAGCCTTGTTGCGAATGACAACCCCATCCTCACTCTGCTTGTTTTTGAACACCCACTTGGTCCCAATGACATTATGACCAGATGGGGCTCGACAAGCGCCATACCTTGTTCCTCTCAAAGTTCTCAAGTTCCTCATGCATAGCATTAATCCACGATTCATCGGATAATGCATGAGAAACATCCTTCGGCTCAAAGGAGGCAACGAAGGCGAGTGGAGGCGGCGGACAAACCTAATTTTGTGCGGTGACCGGCTCAAGCAGATCACCAATGATCCGATCAGGTGGATGAGCACGTTGAATATGACGGGGAGGTCCAGAAACAGAAGTGGCCTCTACCTCATGCACGAAAGAGGTAGGAGCGAGCCACTAGCCAAGGAGAGTCGGAAGGCAAGGGCTGGTCTCCCGAGGTGCGAAAATGGAAACAGAGGCACCTCGGTGAAGAGGAGACTGGATCCGTGGAACACCATCATCTCCATCATCCTCATCTTCTACAAAGATGGTCTCGGAGGGATAAGAAGAGCCTGAAACATTAGGTCTAGCTCCTGGGCTAGCCTCATCAAAGGTCACATCACAGGTCTCTATGATCCTATGCGTATCAACACTCCAGACCCTATAGCTACGAGAAGAAATCGAGTAACCTAGAAAGATACCATCGAAGAACGAGACTCAAACTTATCTAGGTTACGGACTTCAAGATAAAACACTTGCAACCAGCAACGCGAAAATGAGACACACTGGGCTTTCGCCCATACCTCAACTCATAAGAAGTGCGATGCAGATGTGCTCTCAAAAACACGCGATTAGAAACATGGCAAGCAGTAGCTATAGCCTCAGCCCAAAACTTCTTAGGAGTACTATACTCGTCTAGCATCATCCTGGCCATCTCAACCAAGGTCCTGTTCTTCCTTTCCACTACGCCATTCTGCTGAGGGGCGTAGGGAGAAGAGAACTGGTGCTCTAAACCAGACTCCACACAGAAACTCTCAAAGTAGGAATTCTTGAACTCCGTGCCATTATCATCACAGATAGCTCGTAATGCACACAGGAGCTCAATAGACAACCTATTGACCAAACCCCTGAAGTGAGAAAAAGTCTCATCCTTCGAGGCCATGAAGAATACCCAAGAGTATCTAGAAAAATCATCAACGATGACAAGAACATACCACTTCCCTCCTGCTGACTGCACTCTAGCTGGACCAACAGTGTCCATATGTAAAAGCTGTCCTGGTGCATCAGTCATTACTACGGTGACTGGAGGATGAGAAGCAGTAACCATCTTGCCATGTTGGCAAGGAGAGCAAACTAAGTCTTTGACCATCTTGAGTTTGGGCAAACCCCGAATGAGATCGTGGCTGCTAACTCGGGTCAAATGATCAAAACCAATGTGACCAAGTCTCCTATGCCAGAAGGAGAGATCACGGGACTCAGAAGCAATCAAACATCGAAGAGAGTCTCCAGAAGAAGCAGAAAAATCAGCACGAAAGACTCCCAAATCTAGAAATCCCGCAAACTAACCCTCCTGATGAATCAAGAATTCTACAGGCATTACTCTTGAAGCTTACCTCGAAAGAGTCATCGATAAGCTGAGAAACAGAGAGCAGATTGTATTGCAGCTTACTTACTGAGTCAACATCTTTAAGAATGAAATTTTGGTTAATGCAGATGGTACCTTTAGCAATGACTCTACCCGAAGATGCATCGCAAAAGTGATTAACAAATCACCGGGGGCTCGGACTAGGGAAGAGAACCAACGAGAATCTCCGGTCATATGATGAGAACAACCGGAGTCAACAATCCAAACATCGCCCTTCCCCATCCGACGAACCTGATCAAGACACAAGAGAGAAAGATGACTCAGTACTGGGATAGAGTGAAGACTTAGGAACCCAATACTGAACCATACGACACCTCAGAGTAACAGCCACAGAAGAAGACCGGACTCGAGTGTCTCTCTGACGCTCAACTCTCACACGATCTGAAGGAACTCTGGTAGATAATCTATGAGTCAAAACTGGGTTGGCACGCCGTGGTGCAAAAGCCGGACCATCCCAGTAAGGCTGCTTGGATCTCCTACCGAAAAACACCTCACGCCGCTGTATCTACCTCGATGGGAAAAACGAGGAATATCAAAAAGCCAGCGGAAAGACTGACTACGAACAGCTCTAGGACTAAAACTCGAAGAACTAGCATGAAAACCAAGTCCTAGACGCTGCCCAAAAACAGGCGACTCTCTAACCTGTCTAGAAGCAGTGTGTGTCTTAGGAGCACTCAAAGTCTGAGGATGACCCTGAATACCCCTAAGAGCAGCAACACGCTCACGCCGAGTGATCTTGGCGCGCCTGAAGCACAAATCTACTAGGTGACCATCCTTCTTACAGAAGGTGCATGTGTACTTCGCCTTGCTAGAGGTAGAAGCAATAGAAGTAACACCCTTCTGGTCAGAAGTCCTATGGACAACCCCAGCGGACCTAAACACGGTGGTACTCACTTTGGGAGCTACCACAATCTCACCACTCTTGGAGCCGCGCACAAGGGTGGGAGGATGCGCCCGAGCGTGCTCCAAGGGATCAAATCCTAGACCTTGATTGAATCTACTAATCTTGGATTGGTCTAGAATAAGATTGAGCTTATTCTTGCCTCCAACAAACTTCTCGAGAGTGCTCATAAGATACTGGCAATCTCGGAAGAAAGAAGCACAAGAAGAACAGGGGGAAGGAGAGGAAGAAGAAGAACCAGAAAGAGAAGATCTCTCAGCACGTGCTTTTTGTTCCCTTAGCACGACTGCCTCAATCTTGAGGGCCTCACAAGAAACAAGGAGCATCTCTAATCCTAAGGGTTTGGTCTTTTAACTTCTTCTTAAGCTCGACATGGATTTGATCCACATCATCCTTAACCCCAACACACATCAAGCAACAAGTTTTTGACTTAACTAGGAAGTCCTTAGCAAGTTGATCACACTTGACATTCAAAGCATCATTGTCAAGTTTTAGTTGCCTACAACCCTCATATGAGCCGACTGGGTCCTTAGAAGCATGCAATTCAAGTTCATTATTTCTAGCAGAAAGCTTTCTAAGGTGTTCGCTCATGGCATCAATTTCAGCAAGCAATTTAGGGCAATTAGCACATGATAGAGTGGAGTGAGCATGAAGAAAACTAGCCTCAACAGAATAGCATCAATGTAACTAGTGCTAGCATTCTTCAACCTAAGGCCATCAAGTTCAAAGAAGCACACTATCATGTATGGTCCTTCGGTTCTCCAACTCCACAAGAATAGCATCACACAAAGAGCAATCATTAGTGACTCGGGAGGGAGAAGATCTAAGTGAAGCTAACTCCCGAGTCAAGGTACCTACTTCCTTCTCAAGCTCCGTACACCTAGCTCTAGCTCTAGCATGAAATTTTCCTAATTTGCAGAAAGCTTCGTTGAGATGGTCATAGGAGGGTACCTCATCCGAGTCATTTGTAGAGCTCGGAGTCGCTGATGTCGTTGGTGTCGGCCATGAAGCACATGCCGGAGAAGTCGTCACTGCCCTTCTTCTCTTGCGGATCATCCTCGCCCTCATCGCTCCATGTCTCCGTGTCGGAGAGGTTGATGTCGTCAAGCGCGGCGAGGACGCGGTGGAAGAGCTTCTTGTTCTTGGAGAAGTTGCGGTACTTCTTCTCGTGTGCCGGTTCACGAACTGGAGGCTTCTTGTTGCGGTTCTTGTCGGTGTAGTCGTTCTTGCCCGAACCGCCAACGTCGTTCTTGCCCGAACCGCCAACGTTGTTCTTGCCCTTCTCGGCTTTGGGGATATTCGCCGAATGTGGTTGGGGCCACCACACTCGAAGCAGGTGATCATGCCACCTCTCTTCCTCTCTCTCACCCTCTTGTATGCATGAGAAAACTTGCGAGCGAGAAGAGCAAGCTGATTTTCTGAAAATTTTTCCAGTTGGTCATCGCTTAGCTCGCAAAGGGTGGAAAGAGAGAAACCAATAGAAGGATCAGAAGAAGAAGATCCAATGGATCGGTTACCAAAGCCATCGACTCAGATTTCGTCTTCCGAGAGACGACATCGATCTCATGAGTCTTGAGGCAGGAATAAAGCCTGTCAAGAGTCAGAGTCGATAAGTCGGTGGTGTCCTTGATGGTGGTCACCTTCATCTCCCAAACCCGAAGGTCGAGTGCGGTCAAGAAATGCCGAGAATTGTCCGAGTCAGGGTATATGCAACTAACTGCTCGGAGGTCACTCAAAATCTTTGTAAACCGACCAAAACACTCGTCGAGACTCTCACCAGCGCGTTGATCAAATTTGTTGTACTCGCGCTTGAACTGGTCCTGCCTCACATTCTTGATTTGAGTAGAGCCCTCATGGTAAGCATCGAGGGTTACCCAAATCTTGTGAGCGGAGCAAAGGTGAGAAATTCTATCATACTCACCGCGGCTAAGACCCTGTATGAGAATGTTCCTTGCCTTAGCATTCGCCTCAACGTCAACCATATTGATAGCCGTGACATTTTCATCAGCAGGAACCTCATACGGGAGTTTCACCTTCTGCCATATCAGGTAACCCTGGGCAGTGATGTATGACTCCATCCGGGACTTCCAAAAAGGAAAATCAACTTTATTAAAGATGGGAGGCTTGGTGGAATATTTGTCCGTCGCCATGGCTCTTGAGACCGGTCAAGATCTATGGAAGAGCAAAACCGGCTCTAATACCAATTGAAGGACCGAGATAGCGAACAGAGGGGGGTGAATGGTCGCAAATAAAATTTCCCCCAAAATACTTCAACAAAAACCTCGACAAGATCGCTCAAAGGAAATCGTGAAAAACCTGAAAACTAGACAACTATGTGTACCCCAAGCTTGCATGGAGAAGTACCATAAAATATGTGGGGATTTTTGAGTCACAATACTGGTTGTCTAGTGTCCAAGATAAAGAGGAATCAATTCAAACTCTTGCTTTTAGAAAGGACATCAATTCAAATCACAAAAGTCACTTTCAGAAAAGCAAAAGCAGAATTTCCAGAACTTCACCTCAATTTGCACAGGAGGTTGGTGGGTTTCTGCAGCTCACAAAATTTTGAGACTTTTTTCCCTATGAGCATCAGAGTTGTGAAGAACTCCACAAAATTTCTCCTCAAAAAGCCTTACACAAAAAAAGGGAAAAATCTAAGAACACAGTCTGGTCAAGAACTTCAAGCAGAAATTTTGGGGCTCGGTTTTCAGCTCATGGCGCCCAAAAGGTGCAACAAATGAACTCCAAACATTTTATGCAAGTGGATATACGAGTCCCGCACCTCTTCAAGAAAGAATCACTTCAAAAATATTTTTCTATATTTTTATAGAAATCAAACACTGACTGCTGCACGAAGAACAAGTTCTGAACAAAGGTGGAACTTGAAAGAAAAAATGTTCTCTACTCAATCCAAGAGTGCAAAAGAGATGTAAAACCATATGAACACACTAAAAACATCCAAGATCAGAAGCATTTAGAAGGAGGGGAGGCAAATCCAAATTACATGAAAGTAAATTGCGAGAAAGTAATTGCGGGAAAGTAAATGCTGAATTTAAATTGCGTAAAGTAAAGACATAATGTAAATGCGCAAAATAAATTCAGAGGTGGATGGATAAAACTTTCATTTCTGGAAGGAGAGGTTACAAAGCCTCACTTTCATGTGGGCAAAGCTCAAAGGAGCATTCACAAACCTCAAAACCTTCAAGGGAAGGAGGCTACCCCTCCACCCCTATTTATACTACTCTTGGGCCACCTACCACCCTTGGATGAGTCCCTCAACCCTAGAGCACTCATCTAAGGGCTAGGATTAACCCACACACACAGCCATGCAAGGGCTAACCCAAAACCCACACACATACCGGGTTTTCTTGCACGGTTTTGAAAGCATACTACTTAGACCCGCTAACCTATCAACTAGACCTCAATCCGACGGCCCTCATTGATCCACGCGGCATCTAGCTAGCATCAACTCCTTTCCTTGTCTTCTTGACTTGCCCAGACTCCATCTCTGATTATCTTCCAGCGATCTCCCAACCGTCTGGACCTCCGACGCTCCTCGCCTAGTCCCGGTCATCCTTCGCCTCACCATGACCTAGCACCGTCGTCCTGCAACCATCAAAGACAAGGAAAAAACCTTTCACATAGCAATGCCCACAATGATATGCAATATAAACCATCCAACTCATCACTACCGCGTCCATACGATCGGTACTTCCATTCCTGGCACGGACAACTCAAATTGCTTCATTTTGAAAATCAATCCAAATCAAACTCAAACTTGAGCACACCTTGCTCAAATAAAGTCAAATACTCATCACTAACATGGATGGACCTCCACATGGTCCTTCAATTTCCAGTAGTCCTTCCACTTCCCCTTGTATGCATGCACCTGCCATGGGCACGAATCAACTACGCACTTCACGTCATACTCCTTCTTGCTGGACTTCACTACCCTGAATTGTCGCCGGAGAGACATTGCCCAGTACTTCACCGCATCCATCACAGCCTCCTTGTCTTTATATATGGCTCCCTCCGTCACCTCGTTCTCACGATACTCCCATGCATCAAAGTTCCCTTCATTCATTGTTAGGTCTTTGAAACTGTAATTGGTCCATGCATTAGGGATAGGCACCTCAGGAGCGTTGTCCTCCTCGTCGGAGTGCTCACCATCAGGGACTTCCTCATCCGCATGGTCCTCCTCTTCCATCAGGTCAACTATGTCCTCCACCTCCTCCCCCTCGTCGGCCACCCCTCGCGCCTCCACCGCTGTCTCCTCTGCCCCCCCCGATCCCTTCGCCACCGCCAGTCTCGTGCTCCTCGTCTCCGAGCTCCTCGCCACCTTCCTCTTCGCATCCTTCTACATTTGACGTCCCCTCCCTCGTAATGTCCACCCTGACATCACGAACTTGCGACACCGATGGATCTACCGGGTAGCACTGTACCAACAACATGAGCGGCCAACCCCGCTCTACGGGAAATCCAACATAACTCCTCCATGTTGACGTCGAGTTAATAGGAATCAACTCTTCGTAAAAACAGTCTTGCGCCGCGGCTCACTCTGCTCGACCATAACCGAACAGTGCAGGCATCCAAACTGAACATCCGAGACATCCACTCCAACAAACCCCTGTATGTCCTATCGCTCGGTCTACATATGTCCCGTACGACTTTTAAAAATGATGATAAATCCACCCCATCCGCCCCTGTGCTATCTCCCCATCTCCATAAAATATTTGGAAATACAATTTCTCCGACATGCTGCAACGTCCGACGGAAAAATATTACTCTAAAATACAATATACAAAACGTACATTGAACCTACTACAAAATACGACTATAAATAAGTGATTCGATTAGCCTACCATACGGCCTAATATTAAATTTCTACTACATTACATTTGTATATATTGCCTAATACATTATTTACATAATAAAATTAGTAATACACAACCCTACTAAATTAAATTTATACCACATTACATTTGTATATATATTGCCTAATATATTATTTGCATAATAAAATTACTAATACACAACCCTACTAAATTAAATTTCTAAATATTGCCTAATATTTCTACTGTATTAAATTTCTACATACTAAATACTACATTAAATTTGCACATACTGAAATACTAAATTAAATTTCTAAATACTACATACTACATTAAATTTCTGAATATTAACTTCTATATTAAATTTCTAAACACTATACAATCCTAAAATTTGTAAACAATACATAATCCTAAAATTTCTAAATACTACAACAAATTCCTAAATATTAAATGCTACATTAAATTTCTAAATACTACATAACCTATAAAAAAATTCCTACATTTAACTCTACAAAAAATTCCTAAAGCTAACTCTACAATAAAAATCCGAAATTTACCTAAATTTCTCGGCTCCCCTTCTCTTCTTCTTCTCTTCCTCTCTTCTCCCCCTCTCTTTCTTCCTGCGCTCGGCTCCCCCTCTTTCTTTCTCCCTGCGCTCGGCTGTGCGCTAGCAGCTGCGCCGAGCGGCTTTTAAAGGAGTCTGTCGCCCCTGTATGGGGCGATCACCCGTACAGGGGGGGCGACAGGGGGCCCACCACCACCGCTGCGCGCCATTTCTAGCCGTTTGTAGCCATTGGTCGGGGGAATAATCGCCCGTATATGGGGCGATCGCCCCATATACGGGCGACCGGCGGGTATTCTTGCTAATTTTTCACCCCGACGCCTAGTTTTGAAAAAAAGAATAAAAATAAATACTAAAGAAAAAAAATTCTCCATTTAACGGGCTGGTAAGCTGACGTCCTGAGAAAGGAAATGGGCCGGGTGAATTCGACCCGAGGGAGAAATAGAATTTTTTTCTTTAATATTTATTTTTATTCTTTTTTCGAAACTAGTCGTTAGGGCACGAAAATTGCAGAAGTAGGTGCCTGTCGCCTGTACAGGGGGCGATCGCCCTATGTACGGGTGATCGGTGCCGCAGATAACGTGGAGTTAACTGTGGGGAAGTAATCACCCCATACAGGGGCGACCAAATTTTTGTTGTAATGTTCATTTGTAATTTGTTTTCCGAGAATAATCAATAGGAAAAAATAACAAAAATGGCCATAGTATTGGTTTCCTTTAATATTTTATATCTTTAAATACTTGATACCTCTTAGTATTGATTAAAAATAAATATTAACGAAGATGGCCATAAGTTAAAAACACTAATCTTTAAATACGTGATACCTCTTAGTATTGATTTACTATAATATTTTATATGTATTGGCCAAAATATACCATGTTAAAAGCACTAATCTTTAAATTTTTGATACCTCTTAGTAACTCGAAGTCGTATCTTTCGCAAGAAGTCAAAAGCGAGCATTTATCTCATCAGTCACACACACGCTACCGCCGCGCCCAACTACATTCGACGTGCGCCATGCACTGATCCCACGCGCATGGTATATTAGGGCTATGAAAATATCAGGAACTACCGTTAAATGTCGTCGATACCGACCAACAGGCGATTAGGGGCAGTCGCATTACTAGCAAGGTCCAATTAGAATAAGATAAATTTTCAAATATTTATTAATATAAAAGGATTTATATTATGTTGGGAAAAGTACTATGTTCCATGCAAATTTAAATTGTATAAATCAATTTTACTTAAAGACTATTTAGTGTATTATGAACAAACTATACAAACCATGGCTCGAAAAATCCTAAAATAAATATCACTTGTTCGTAGGGTGTTAGGTGTCCCATTTTTTCAAAAATATTTAGGAATTAACTCAGTTGAATAAACCAAATGACTATAAGTAGCCTCACTTGCATGACACGCTTAAGCCTTTTCGGCAGCCCGTGAAATATCATGTTTGAATGTAATTTTTAGGAAGAACGTGCCAGATTTGCTTTTTGATATATTTACTACCATATGGTGGGAAAATATTTTATTTACACCTTGCTTTGCATATTAATTCTACCGGTGCAATAACTCTAGGTATTACGGTCGAGTCAACAGTGAAACGCTTAAGCCTTTTTGGCAGCCCGTGAAATATCATGTTTGAATGTAATTTTTAGGGAGAACGGGCCATATTTGCTCTTTGATATAGGCACTACCATATGGTGGGAAAATATTTTATTTACACTATCGACTTTTCTGGTCGGCAATGAATTTGTGGGGCAAGCGCTAGATCTCAAACTCGAAGGTCACACAAGCCGAAGGTTTAGATAGGTTTAGACCCTCGACGGAGGAGGTAATACCCTAGTCCTGTGTGCTGGGATTATTTGGATCTCTTGGATCTAAGATTTCTCGATGTCTCTGTTGTTGCCCGCCCTCTCACTTATATAATGGGGGTGGGGCGGTTTACAGAGTCCCGATCGGTTAAGGGATTCCGATCGGTTATTGGATACTAATCTGTTACAGGATAGAGTTTACATCTTTACCTTACCCTGCTAACAAATCGGATTACAATCGTATCTCTTATATCTAAATACTTGTTCAACTATCTCTAGGATATATCCCCTTCCGCAAGGCAGTAGGCTTGGCGCGAAGTTTATCCTCTGGGCCTTCCACTCAGCCCTGTCTCTCTCTTAGGCACTTCTGGGCCGGTTATGAAGACACCTGGGTTCTTATATTCCACAGTAGCCCCCGAGTGATTCATGATCCGATTGCTATATCTTTATCTGGGTCTTAACTTTAGATCAACGTTCTCAGCTTCCAGCACAAACCTCTTAACTGGTTTCTTCTTTGATTTGAATGCTTCTCCTTGCAGCAAGGGGATTATGAAGGACTCGAATATAACACCCGATTTTTTGCTTCAACTGATGATAAGCTCCCGTCTGACAGGTTCATTATGGGTAGCATCGTCGATCTGGCCCATATCTAGATTAGATATTTCTTCCCGCTCGAGGCAAAACCCTAATATCTTTCCTCTTCAAGGATCAATACCGGACAGTCTTCGAAGTTGTTCTTGACTTCCTGTACCAATTCATTTTTTGAGAACCTCTTTGGCTTCTGAAACTATCTTAACTCCAAGTCTCCTCGGCTTCTGATGTCTTTACATCTTCGCATTTACTTCATCCTTACCGTATCAGCTATAAAAGACGAACCAGTGCTTTTAGAACTTATTCTCTCACGCTTAGTCCTCCATTTTCCTGCGCCAAACTCCACCTTCTTCCTGAGGATTTCATGGACGGCTAGGATCTAGAACTTGCCGAGGAGTGGGCGCTATTCGACGCCGTCATGGTCGAATGGGCTGAAGAAGAGGTCGTCGCCCGTGACCACGCCGCCGTTGATGCCTTCCTCGAAATCGTCCCCGCCCTTTATAGGGCTAAGGAAGCTCTCATGGAGGCGCTTGGTCGTGTGCGCCGCGGAGAAGTATAACACCCTTGTAAATGTTAGAAAATCTTTTCCCAGGCATAATGCCTGGGGAATTTATATAATAAAGAAATACCTTCCGAATGATGACTGTCGTTAGACATAGCTTAGACCCAACTTGGGGTATATTAAAGCTTGCATGGCTCTTTGGCAGGGTGATGTCCATATCCGACTGACGCAGGATATATCTTAGGTCCAACTTGGGACATATTAAGATTTGCGTGGCTCTTGGCCGAGTGAGACATATATCCGACTGCTGTAGGATATAGCTCTAGTCCGACTTGGGACATATCATATTTACGTGGCTCTTGGCCAAGTGATACCCATATCCTACTGCTGTAGGATATAGCTTAGGCTCAACTTGGAGCGTATCATACTTATGTGGCTCTTGGCCGAGTGATACCCATATCCGACTTCTGTAGGATATAGCTTAGGCTCGACTTGGAGCGTGGCCGAGTGATACCCATATCCGACTTCTGTAGGATATAACTTAGGCTCGACTTGGAGCGTATCATAATTTTCTTGGCTCATGGCCGAGTGATACCTATATCCGACTGGTGTAGGATATAGCTCTGGTCCGTCTTGGGATATATCAAGGTTTATCCGAACGGTATCCGTACTCGTTTATTACGATGCACAGCTTATTGACCCATCTTGGGGCATACCATTGGAACCGTGCCTTATCAGGCTCATCCCGTGATATATGATTCCTCCATGCGCTAACCAACTAGCGACCCAACGTGGGGTATATCACAAGAAGATACTTTTAATCCAAACTGGAGGACACCCACGTCTCGCTTAGTTCGATAAGTGGTTAAACATCCCATCGTGGGGAGCAACGTGTCCCAAATATGATTTGGTCAAACCATGACTGCTTCCGTATGTCAGGACGCCGAGCTAGCAAATCATTACGAAGCATAGAGCAGGGTTAGGTGTTCTGCAATCTTTTTCCCGCCGATTCGGCGAAAACCTAATTTTTCCCCCCTTTTAAGACTAAGCCGTGCATTGACCGATGGTTCATTTTTTCACCACGCACTTCTGCCCCTTCTGCTTCCTTGTCTCTCTGACTTCTCCGCCGCTAGGGTTAACTGCATCTGCGCTCGCATTCTTGCGTCGTCGTTGATTTTTCCTCCGAAAATGTCTTCGCATTCTCCGAAAGACACCTCCTCGCTGCCTTTGCCCCAAGATTGGACCACCTCGATAACGGCGGAAGAGCGGTTGCAGTCCATGGCAGATGACGGGGTTCTTTCAGCCCTGACTTTGATTTTCGCTCGACTGGCCGCAAGTGAATCCATCCCTACCCCTCGTTCTGAAGAAATTGTGGTTTTTGAATCTTTCTCCCAACGCGGGCTAGGCCTTCTTGCCTGCGCCTTTCTTCGCGGTCTTCTCCTTTTCTATGGTATTGAATTGGTGAACTTGAATCCCAATTCTATCCTGCAAATCTCTCTGTTCGTCCACCTCTGCGAGGCCTTCTTGGGCATCTGACCTCATTTCAATCTCTTTCGCCACTTTTACCTTTTAAAGCCTTATCCCTCAAAAAGCAACCCCAAGGTAATTGGGGGAGCCGGATTTTAATTGTGGGAAGGATTAAAGAAAAACTACTTTGCCATTCCCTTCAAATCTTCAAATAAGGCTGGCACCAGGAATCATTCTATTGTGCTAATCCTGATCCTGCTCTCCCCTCTTTTGTCGGGCGCTGGTCTAAGGTATCCCTTTCTTGGACATCTGTTCCCAATGCTGGCGACATGGATCAGGTGCAGGATCTCTTGGCGATTGATAAATTAAAGGAAGACAGTCTCACGGGAGTTAGTCTGGCCCTCCATTTTGTTGCTCGCCGGGTACAACCTTTAAAGGAGCGAGTCCATCTAGGATATGAATTTGAAGGAAGGGACGATCCGACCCGGAAACTGCCCGAATCAGCGACGAAGGAGTAGGTATATGCTCGGGTTGGCGACTTTTTCATCCCGAGCATAGAGATGTCCACCGCCAGATGCCCAAAATCCTTTACTACATCAAATTCACCTCCTGAGGCAAGAAAGTTTAGTTGATAGACTTCCACATTCGTCTCTGAACGACTTTTAACAGTTTTGATACTCCTTTTCAGGATCGATTGGCTTTCTTTAGTGACACGCCTCTCCCAGAAATGCCAGTACATAAGAGCTCCGACTGGAAGCGACCTGCCAGCTCCCAAGCAGGAGATCTGGCTGCCAAGAAGGGGAAGAAAACAATTATCAAGGACCCTCCGAAGCCTCGGCGCCCGACTGGTGGTCCTAAGATCCAAGAACCGCCAGCACAAGCCCCGGTGCCTTCAGTTCCCCTTCCACATAGGCCCGCGGTACAGCCGAGTCCAACTCCAAGTGACTCGAGCATTCGGGAGGAGCCCAGGGTTCCAGACATAGCTCCCCGACTGGTCCCTCCAGAAGTGGTTCGGCCACTCGAAAGAAACCTCCGATGAGGATAAAGTAGTCCGACAGGTTGGATGTCCCATCGACTCTTACTCGACGCATTTTGCCGGTTTATTCACCGATCATTCTTCTTATAGGAATCCTTCTTATGATATCCTCGTCGAGACACCATCCGGGGCCCCTGAAGAAACTGAGCCCCAGGACGTACCCGACCCGTTTGAGAAGGCCCCACAATCTGCCTTGCCTGGAGACACAGGGGCGCCCTCCGAACCTCAGCCGCCTTCATCGACACCCCGTGCTTCGGCATCGGGTCCCGCTGCTCAAGAGCCCGTCTCCCGTCCATCCCCCAAGGTAGAAGATATTCCCCGAGATCCGCGGCTCTTGCTCGCCCCCAACTTATAATGCAAACCGCATGGGTTGATGAGGAAGACGGCTTGAAGTCCCTTGACGATCCGGCAGAGGAGAAAGAAAGGAATGACTTTTATAGTCACGCCGCCGCTTGTGCTCTCGCCTGGCCCAAGTAATATTTTCACTACTCTTGTCACCTTCTTGCTTGTGCCGGTTAGCATGTTGTCACCTTTCCCTGTGATGGTTACAGAAATTGGGAGAACGCTCTACGAAAAAATCCGAATACCTTCAAAAGATGCTCCGGAGGTCAGGACGAGCCAGGAATATCTGACCAACTTGGAGCAGATCAAGGCTAGACATGCAGCCGAGCTGCAGGATCTTCGGTCAGAAGTCCAGGGCTTGCGTGAAGAGAAGAAAATCCTGCGGCAGGAGAAGCTAGATGTTGTTGGCTCCCTTCGAGGCAGATATTTCCTGGGCCATCCCGTGCTCTCGTTTAATCATCTGGTCTTTTGATTTCCTTATCTCCGTGTCAGTTCGGGATTCTACTATTGCAAAGCTCTAAGAGCAACTTAAGGCCTCAGAGGCCTCTAAGTCGAAATCGGAGAAGGAGTTAGAAGGTATGCTCAGCAGCTTGGCCCTCCCTTGCCTTCGTTGTCTTCTTGGTATTTCTTAATAATCTGTTTTGCTTGCAGACTACAAGTTCAAGACGCGGGCGCGATACGCTGCTTATAACGAGAAAGTCGAGGCCCTTGAAACGTCTTGTGCTAAGCTTCGCGAGGCCTCTGAGCCATTGTTGCGGTTGCTTCATCACGGAGGCAAGAGGCCGCTCGGCAGGGACCACGTTATCTCCCAACTGGAGGAAGCCCCCAAGGACCTTAAGAGACTCTTGAAGGAAACAGCGACCAACGGTGCTAACCAGGCTCTGGCGATCACCAAGTCGCTTTATCCCCGAGTGGATCTTGAAGCCATTAAAGAGGGCTATGCCTACAACGTGGATGAAGACCGGGCCGCCGAACTTTGGGAGGAAGTTAAGGATGCTTCTTCGGCTGTCGCAGAAACTTTGGACCTGTGAATAAAATATTTGGAAGTGTTTCCTTGACCTTGCATTTTTCTTTAAACATGCTGCAATGCTTGATGAGACCATCCAAGTAGTTTTTACATCTTAAATATCATGTCCGACTAGCTCAGTCCCCAGGCTCTAGGGCATGGTTCATGACACATGTCTCAGAATCTTAAAATTTGTAGGAGTGAAGCACTCAGACGCATAATTTTCTAAAAGATTATACGAGAACAACTTTAAGAGCAAACATTCATTCATAAAGAAGCAATTGAATTACAAAGTTCAAGTGAAAAAACGACGTAGCTGTTCTATGTTCCAGGTGTTGTTGACAATTGTGCCGTCTTCACGCTTGAGCTTATAAGCCCTAGGACGCATCACCTCATCGATGATGTAAGGGCCCTCCCAGCTTGGGGAGAGCTTATGCTCGCAGTTCTGATTCTTTCTATGGACCAGATCTTCTTTGGAGAATGCGAGGCTCCTTACATTGCGACCGTGATAGCGACGTAAGCCCTGAAGGTACTTTGCCGACTGAATTGTTGCGACGTCCCTGGCTTCTTCCAGTCGGTCGAGGTCTTCTAGCCGGCTTTCTTCCGAAGCGACCTCTTCATAGCTCCGAACCCGCGGGGATCCGAATTCTAACTCGGTGGGGAGGATCGCCTCTAAGCCATACACCAGGAAGAAAGGTGGCTGCCCGGTTGCTCTGCTGGGGGTGGTTCGCAGCCCCCAGAGTACCGAAGGCAATTCTTTGACCCATCGAGTGGCGTATGGTTTGAGACGATAAAAAATCCTTGCCTTTAGGCCTTGTAAAACCATGCCATTGGCTCGTTCGACCTGCCCATTACTTCGGGGGTGTGCTACTAACGTGAAGCAAATATTTATGCCGAGTTCACCGCACCAGTCTTGAAATATGCCACCTCTGAATTGGGTGTCGTTATCCGTGATGATTCGGTTCGCTACGCCGAATCTAACCACAATTTCATGGAAGAATTCTTTGGCCTTTGCGGTTGTGATTTTGGCGACTGGCTTAGCCTCAATCTATTTGGTGAATTTATCGACGACCACGAAGAGATGAGTATAACCACCTTGAGCCTTCTTAAAAGGTCCCACCATGTCGAGCCCCCAGACCACAAATGGCAAGGTGATTGGGATGGTTTGTAGTTCCTGTGCCGGTTTGTTCACCTGTCGCGTAAAGAATTGACATCCTTCGCATGTCTGGACGATGTCCTCTGCATCAGTGACAGCAGTCGGCCAGAAAAATCCCTGACGATAAGCCTTGCCGACTAGGGTTGTTGACGTTGCGTGATTCCCACAAATTCCCGAGTGGATTTCCTTGAGAAGATCTCTTCCTTCTTGTTCTGATATGCACCGTTGTAGTACACCATAGGAGCTCTTGCAATAGAGTTCTCCCTTGATTACCACATAGCTCTTGCTTCGGCGCATTATTCGCTCGGCCTGCATGCGGTATTTGGGTAGCTCGTCTTTCGTCAGATAGTCCAGATACGGAGCTGTCCAATCGGGTGTAATGATCAGGACTTCTGCCTCGACGTTCTTCTCCACTGGGATGTACGACTTTGACCGAGTGCTTATTGTGGGCTTATGAATTTCTTCGACGAATACTCCTACGGGCACTATGGTCCGGCTGGATCCCATTTTTGCTAGCTCATCAGCCGCTTCATTGTCCCGACGGAGCACATGAACAAGTTCCAAACCGTCAAAATTGCCTTCTAGCTTGCGTACCTCTTGGCAATAGGCAGCCATGTTGTCTTCGATGCAGGACCAATCTTTTTGCACCTGATTGATCACGAGCATTGAATCTCCATGAACCAACAAACGTCGGATGCCGAGTGATATGGAGATACGGAGCCCATGGATGAGTGCCTCGTACTCGGCGGCGTTGTTCGACACGGGAAAAAGTATTTGAAGAACGTACCTCAACCGTTCTCCACTTGGTGATATGAGCACTATACTAGCCTCCGCGCCGCTGAGCATGAGGGAACCATCGAAGTACATCGTCCAATACTTGAGTTCCTTGACGACCGTCAGGTTTTGAAGTTCTGTCCACTCGGCAGTAAAATCGGCGAGTGATGTCCACTCGACAGTAAAATCGGCGACCACCGGGTTTTGAAGTTCTGTCCTGCTTCTTGAGGAGTTTAAAGAATGGCATACCTCGCATGCCCAGTCGGGAAATAAACCTGCTGAGTGCGGCCATGCACCCCGTAAGCTTCTGGACATCCTTTTGGCAAGTCGGCGGTCCATATTTGATATGGCCTTGATCTTTTCTGGTTTGGCCTCAATGCCTCGTTGGGATATGATAAACCCGAGCGGTTTTCCTGAAGACACTCTGAAAACACACTTCTCGGGATTAAGCTTCATGCTGAAAGTCCTTAGA
Source organism: Otatea glauca (assembly GCA_036346275.1). Taxonomy (NCBI): domain Eukaryota; kingdom Viridiplantae; phylum Streptophyta; class Magnoliopsida; order Poales; family Poaceae; genus Otatea; species Otatea glauca. The sequence goes on from CM070729.1 coordinate 28,404,405, forward strand.
CTTTCGAACGTCTCAGTTAGGTCGGCGATAAGGTCCTTCCTCTCCTGAGTCTTTACCACAACATCGTCCACATATGCCTGCACATTGCACTCGAGTTGGGCGTGAAAACACCGTTGTATTGCACGTTGATACATTGCACCAGCATTTTTCAACTCGAACTCCATCGTGGTATAGCAAAAGGCCCCAAAGGGCGTGATGAATGATGTCTTGATATGATCTTGCGCCTTTAGGCGAATCTGGTGGTACCCTGAGTAGGCATCGAGGAAACTCAGGATCTCGCACCCGGCAGTTGAATCAACCACCTGATCAATTCGAGGTAGCCCGAAGGTATCCTTCGGACATGCCTTGTTGAGATCAGTATAATCAACGCACATGCGCCAAGTTTTATTCTTCTTTTGAACTAGTACAAGGTTCGCCAACCAGTCGGGATGATACACTTCTTTGATAAAACCTGCAGCTAATAGCTTGGTCTCCCAATTTTGATTGTAGGATGTCCTCATGGACATTGCGGCCGCGAGATCGAAGCGTTCACAGTTGTGCCTCCTTAGCCTTACGGAGAAGGCGATCTTCCTCCGTGGCTTCTTGAATCTATTGTTGGCGTTGAAGATCGGTATTTTGCTCTTCTATTGCGAAGATGCCACGAAGATTGTAGCAATTCCTCGCGACGCCGACTGGTTCGCTGTCTGAGTTGGAGTGGCATACCTGAGATGGGTCGGCCTGATCTTTACTAGATTGGATCTGGTTTACGTCCAGGCAGACAAGTTCTCCGCGTGCATCTGCGATGAAGTCCAGGTTTCCAAAGCGGAAAGCCTGGCCAGAGATGAAGGTGGCGATGATTCCGCTGATTGCTGCCATCAAGTTTGTAGGAAAAGATTATAGCGCTGCCCATACCTGGCGCGCCAACTGTCGACTTTTATGATCAGCAATGAATTTATGGGGCAGGCGCTAGATCTCAAACTCGAAGGTCACACAAGACGAAGGTTTAGACAGGTTCAGGCCCTTGACGGAGGAGGTAATACCTTAGTCCTGTGTGCTGGGATTATTTGTTTCTTTTGGATCTAAGATTGCTCGATGTCTCTGTTGTTGCCCGCCCTCTCCCTTATATAATGGGGGTAGGGCGGTTTACAGAGTTCCGATCGGTTAAGGGATTCCGATGGGTTATTGGATACTAATCTGTTATAGGATAGAGTTTACATCTTTATCTTACCCTGCTAACAAATCGGATTACAATCATATCTCTTATATCTAAATACTTGTTCAACTATCTCTAGGATATATCCCCTTCCGCACGGCATAGGCTTGGCGTGAAGTTTATCCTCTGGGCCTTCCACTCAGCCCTGTCTCTCCCTTAGGCACTTCTGGGCCAATTATGAAGACACCTGGGTTTTTATATTCCACATACACCTTGTTTTGCATATTAGTTCTACCGGTGCAATAACCCTAAGTATTACGGTCGAGGCAACAGTGAAACGCTTAAGCCTTTTCGGCAGCCCGTGAAATATCATGTTTGAATGTAATTTTTAGGGGGAACGGGCTAGATTTGCTCTTTGATACATGGACTACCATATGGTGGGAAAATATTTTTTTATGCCTTGCCTTGCATCCAAATTGTATTAGTGCAATGACCCTAAGTATTGCAAAACGAGGGTGAGGGAGGTTAGAGAGCGGTCGATTGACAAATCCGAAGTTACTGTAGAAAATAAGGTAGGCCATACTCTTTATTACGGCTTAAAACTGAAAGGAGTACCACGAATAAGGAAAATAATAGTTAAAACTAGACGTCTACTAAGTACTTCGAGGCCACTTCCCATTCGCCCATGCCTCCGATGGGGCTTCTCTGGCACACCATGCCCTCTCTCGTTTCCTCTCTCTCTCGGCCTCCTTCTCCGCTTCCTTCCTACGTGCCTCCTCGCGTGCGGCATCACGCTGCTCTTGACGCTGCCGCGTGAACTCCTCCTGTCGGTTGGCTTGATCAAGGAGCCTTTGGTCTTCGGGGTTGATCTCCAAATCAAACCACTGCTCAAATTCACATAGTGGCGGAGGTGACTGCATGAAACGTAAATTAGCAGAGTTTCATTCACAAATGTTACGTAACACGTACGATTGTTACCATTTGGCGATCATTCAGGCTCTTCTCCGGCGGATCGAAGGCGTAGTTGCGGCACTTCCAACACCTCCTCTTCCAAGTTGGAATTTCCCAAGAGCGGACAAGCCTGCAAGGATCTCCGCACATATACATCGGTGCTATAGCTCCACGAGGTAGGAAGAGATCTGTGAAGGCTAAATTGCGCGGGCATGCACTTCCTTCTTCCTTTGCTTTCCCCTTTCCCTTTCCACTTGCACGTCTCGGCATTTTCGATTGATCCTATACTTATTTTTTTCTCCCTCCTTCCCTCCTCTCTTCTATTCTTCCTTCCTCTTTTGTTGTTGTCTTTGCGAGACCGCGAGCGAGAACGAACGTTATAAAGGGTAGATATCTCGAGGATATGGAGCGATCGCCCCATATTAGGACGATCGCCCCTATGTAGGGTGATAGGTGCACCCAGCCGTTAATGGCCGTTAATGCCGGCCTCTCCAGCCGTTATGGTCGATGGTGTGTTGTCACGTCGTGTGAGAAAGTCAAAGCGATGACAGCACAATTAATAAAACATACATGGATGTTAATTTAAAGTGATAAGACACTCAAGTTACTAACTCAGACAGTTATACAATATGATGCTGAACGTAAAGGCATTACAAAAATACATCTGTACAACAAGTCAATCACGACCACGCTTTCTGATTTGGCCTGTGGGGTACGTGAGTGGTGACGGTGGACGGGCGTCCCTCCTAGGCCGGCGCTGCGACGCAGGGGTAGAGTGGTGTGGCGGCGACCCGGGCGTGTCCTGGGGCGATGCTCCCGAGAGCTGAGAGGGGGTGAGGTAGTCGGTCGACAGGTACTGCCCCATGTCGAACTCAACGTCCGCAGGGTCGTCGAAACCACCCTGAAGTTCTGGTGGGGCGCGAGACGATGAGGGAGCCTCCTCAGCCCACTGTCCCCACTAATGCTGCATGGGAGCGTAACGAGGAACCGCTAGGGTAGGGCAAGACGATGAAGGAGCCTCCTCAGCCCACTGTCCCCACTGCTGCTACGTGGGAGCATAACGAGAGACCGCCGGGGCAGGGCGAGGTGCTGGCCTGCGAGGAAGTGGTGCGCTACGTCCGGCGATGTCTTCGTGCCCCCAGCAGGTGGCCAAGCGAACTAACCGCCTCACCCTATCGACGATCCGCTCGTAAGATGCCTCGATCTCAGCGGTGGTCATCTGTATGCCCGCCCGGACGTGCGCCAGCATGGAAGTAGCCTCCACGTCCACCTCCACTGCGAGATGTGCCTGCATGTAAAGCCGGATTGATATTAAGTAATTTACATGAAAAAGACGTACCCATGTAGCTTCGATTGTGACACTTACCGTGGACCTATCCCTCTGGGACATCTGTGAAGGATACGTGTCCGTCACTGATGCCTGCCGTGCAACGTACGGTGCTGTGTGTACCCAACCCTGAGGCGACTCCGCGGGGCGAACCACTCCATGTACTCATCGTACATGTCATGATCGTACGGCCGGGTCTCGGTGACCCTCTCGTCGAGTGTGGCATCCCACTGCACCGCCCATGGCTGCATGTGGTGCGCGAACTGTGTGCCCGCTGTAGCACCCATCCAGGTCATCTTGCAATGCAAAAACAGGAAATATATACAACATTCATTCTGCAGAAATGAGGAGTATTAGGATCAGTAGACGTACCTGTGAGCGTCACGTGCGACAACGTGGCGAGGCGGCAAGGGAAAAGACTGCAACAGGCCGAACTACCGCAGCACTCGGTGCGGCTAGTACTCCTCGACACACAGGTCGAAGATGAGAACCTTACGGGTGAGCTAGAACTATCATCTCGCGTGCAAAGCATGGAGACCCCGTAAGGTGCTCGGGCGTGGATGTCGTACGCGCTATATGGCATCCACCGTACGTCCTTATCGTGGAGGTGGTCGAACTCCCGAACGAACTCGAGGTAGGACCTCCTCACCTATTGGTGCGTGTACGTCCGCTGCGAGGAAATAAGAAATGGCGGAGGTTATGGAAGTGCATAAGTAGGGAAAAAGATACGAGGGAGCGTACCTGTCGTCGGACCTAGTAGTGGCCCATGATGGGCCAGTCCACCAGGTCGTCTCCGTACAGGTCCTACGGGTACGGCGTGGTGTCAACACCAGGCCTGCCGATGGAGAAGCGCTCCCAGGACCACAACTGGAGCAATATGACGCAACCCTACATCGTCGCGTCCTGGTTTGCCCGAGAGACAGCGTCGCAGAGACCTTTGTACGTCATCGCAAGCACAGCACAGGCCCACGACCACTGCTCCATCTGTTAAAAATGAGGAAGTTAGACGTGTCATGCACATAGGAGATTTCAACAGAGTGTCTTACCTCATCCTCCGGGGTGTCAACGATGTGCTGGGCGTACTCGATCAGGTGCTGGTCCACCGTGTTCCCGTGGGAGGACGGGAACATCACCCAACCGAACAGCAACAGGAGGTATGCCTCCAGATGGCGGGCCACGTCCTCCTCGTCGGCGTGCGGGTGGTGCAGCTCAGCCTGCTGCATTTGGTACAAACATCATCAGCAACTTAGCGCTTCTCTGTAAACTTGCAATGAAAGAGGTACTAACTGTGAACTGATGCAGCCACGTCTTCGTCGGTCCGTGTCGCTCACCCTGCCTAAGGGGCTGGTAGGGGGTTGCCTAGGGGTGCTGCTGCACCTCGGTGAACCGCGCGGACAACTCCACGTCCCACGTCACGGAGGTGTCTTGCGGCACAACTGCGGGACCCGCATAGGGGAGTTCTAGGAGGTAGGACACGTCCTGCAGCGTTGGATCCATCTCTTCGTAGGGAAGGTGGAACGTGTGCATCTTCGGTCTCCACCGGTCCACGAGTGCGGCCAGCAAGGACCGATCATACCAGAACCGTGGGACCTGCCTGCCCTCTAACGGGGCAGTGACCTGCTCCACCATCCTACAAAGAGGAAGTAAGCCAGCCGCTCGCAACCTGCATGTAGTGTATTGCATCGTTAGAATTGCATTCACAGGTAAGTACAAGTATATAAAAGAGTGCAAGCGTTGGCAGCTTACAGTGGAACCCAGCGTGGGTCAATCCGAAGCAACTCGTTGGGTACCCGAGGTCGGAGTGTACCTAGCTGTCGGTTCTCCTATGCGGAGTACCTAGACCGGTGGGTCGCATCCACGGTAGCGTCTAGCAGCTCAGGGCAAGGTCGCGCCATCGTCGCCTGTTACAAAGCAAATACAACAAATTTGTCAGTAATTAAATGTGCACACAAAATGAAATGCAAAATAACGAACGACAGCATATTTAACTAACAATACAACGGAAGTCCAGAGAGCTAAAAGAATCTCATGTTATGAACATACTAAACAAGAAGATATGTTCGATGAAGCACAAAACGTCAAAAAATACATTATCCGCATAGCAATTAACTGGTACATCGAAAATTACATGATGCGAACAACAACTAACTGGTACATCAAAATTACATGATTGGAACAACAGTTCACTAGTACATCGAAAATTACATGATGCGAACAACAAGTAACTGGTACATCGAAAATTATACAATTGAAACAACAGTTCACTGGTACATCGTAAATTAAATGATGGGAACAACATCGAAAATTACATTATCCGCAATTGCGACGCGCTTCAGACTCGTCCATATCGTTCCGCATACGCCGTGTCCTTCGACGCCCGACCTTCTACTTCAATGTTCGGATGTCCGGTACACATCAATGGTCCGGAGGGGGGCTGTTGTGAACGATCCATCCACTCGGTATCCGTACACCTCGTGATGCCACGTGTTGCTAACACTTTGCTTGTAGTAGTAGGGGGAGATGTACGGACGACATGATTGATTGGTCTCGGCGGCTGCGGCAATGACGTGCGAGCACGACAAGTGCAGCAGGCGTGGTTTCTAGCAGGAGCTCTCGCAGTCAGCTACTCGGAGTATGCACAGATGGGAAGTCATCACCCGGTGGGCACCTCTGCGACCTCGGTCACCGCAGTGCACGTGGTATCTCCATTCCACGCCACTCTCCGGTGTCACCCGATGTGTCTGTGCCTTTCTTGTTTTCTTGGACATGTACGTAGATACAACCGTTGAGTATGACAGTCGATTGTCCGACATACATGCTGTGGAGTTCTTGTATCGCTCAATGAAATATCTTTGTGTCCCTAGTAAGACACCTTCTACTATACCCACCAATGGAAGGCATCTGGTGCCTTTCATTACCCAGTTGTAAATCTCCGCCAGGTTCATTGTCATGATTCTATAACGCTAACCGCCCTCGTCATGCAGAAGGGACAATTTCTCTAAAGGCTCGTGTCGTATCCAGTCGGTGAAACTCTTTATGCTGGTCTCCGGCCTACATCGAATGTTTGGGGCATCTATCGGGAGCGCACACAAGGCTGTGGGATCCTCTCCTTGCTCGTGGTACACCATCGGGTTCCTTGATGAACTAGAGGTATCTCTTGGATTCATTGATTGCTTCTTCGTTAGTTCATCCAACATCCTCCAAAGCGTGTCGAACTTCCTCCGTTGGTTTTGTTTGCACAACCGCTTGAACATGTTCATAAGGTCCTTGTTCCTGAACTGACGGAAAAAATTGGCACCCATGTGCCTCATGCACCACCTGCCTTCAGGTCTGGCCACTTTGCTGCTCCCACGACGTCAGACCCTTGTTGCATATCCACGATCGCCTTAGCAGCCCTCCATGTCGGTCATGGATGACACAAACATCAGGCCTGTCCAGAACAACTGCCAGCTTCACTCTTTAAAGGAACCAGTACTAGCTCTTCGTGTTTTCCCCCTCCACGAAACCCAATGCAATCGGTAGAACCTGGTTGTTGGCGTCCACCGCGATCGTAGTTAGAATCTGGCCCTTATACTTCTCCGTGAGGAATGTGCCATCCATGCAAATGACTGGGCGATAGTGCCAGAACGCATTTATGCATGTGTCGAGGGCGAAGAAGGCACGCTGCAGGACCCACTTACCCGCGCACACACCATCCGCAGGAAACTCCGCAAGGTCGATGAATGTACCGGGATTCCTACGTGCTATTGCCCTGAGCAAGTGGGGAATATTCTCATAGGAAGCCTCGTACATCCTGAACCGTATTTGCAGAGCTGTCCTTTTCGCTCTCCATGCCTTTCCGTAGCTAATCTTGTACTGAAACCTCTCCTCCACGGCTGTGATAATAGATAGAGGCTGCAGGTGCGGATTGTTCACGATTTGACCATAAAACACATTTGCCACCCAAGTGGACGACAGATTTCAGTGTCCCTACTCCGCTTCTTCCGGTTCGCAGTTATGCTCCATCACTATGGAACATTTCCAATAGTCCTTCCACTTCCCCTTGTATGCATGCACCCGCCATGGGCACGAATCGACTGCGCACTTCACGTCGTACTCCTTTTTGCTAGACTTCACTACCCTAAATTGCCGCCGAAGAGACATTGCCCAGTATGTCACCGCATCCATCACAGCCTCCTTGTCTTTATATATGGCCCTCTGCGTGACCTCGTTCTCACGATACTCCCATGCATCAATGTTCCCTTCATTCATTGTTAGGTCTTCGAAATTGTAATTGGTCCACGCACCAGGGATAGGCACCTTAGGAGCATTATCCTCCTCATCGGACTGTTCACCATCAACGACTTCCTCATCCGCACGGTCCTTCTCCTCCATCAGGTGAACTATGTCCTCCACCTCCTCCCCCTTGTCGGCCACCCCTCGCGCCTCCACCACTATCTCCTCGGCCCCCCATCCCCTTGCCACCGCCAGTCTCGTGCTTCTCGTCTCTGGGCTCCTCGCCACCTTCATCTTCGCATCATTCTATATTTGACGTCCCCTCCCCCGTAATATCCACTCTGACATCACGAACTTGCGACACCGATGGAGCTACCGGTTAGCACTGTACCAACAACATGAGCGGCCAACCCCGCTCTACGGCAAAACCAACATAGCTCCTTCATGTTGATGTCACATTAATAGGAATCAACACTCCATAAAAACAGTCTTGCGCTCGACTTACTACTGCTCTGACCCGCAACCGAACAGTCTGGGCATCCAAATTGAACATCCGAGACATCCACTCCAACAAACCCCGGTATATCCTATCGCTCGGTCTACATATGCCTCGTACGACTCTTGAAAATGATGATAAATCCACCCCATCCGCCCCCTGTGCTATCTCCCCATCTCCATAAAATATTTGGAAATACAATTTCTCCGACATGCTGGAACGTTCGACGGAAATATATTACTCTAAAATACAATATACAAAACGAATATTGATCGTACTAAAAAATTCGACTATAAATAAGTCATTCGACTATAAATAAGTAATTCGACTTGCCTACCATACAACCTAATATTAAGTTTCTACCACATTACATTAACCCTACCAAATTAAATTTCTAAATATTGCCTAATATTTCTACTGTATTCAATTTGTAGATACTGAATACTACATTAAATTTGTACATACTAAATACTACACAAACCTAAAATTTCTAAAAACTAAATACTAAATTAAATTTCTAAATATTAACTGCTACATTAAATTTATAAACACTACACAATCCTAAAATTTCTAAACGCTACACAATCCTAAAATTTCTAAACACTACAATAAATTTCTAAATATTAAATGCTACATTAAATTTCTAAATACTACACAGTACTAAAAAATTTTCTAAACACTACACAATCCTAAAATTTCTAAATAATAAATGCTACATTTAATTTCTAAATACTACACAATCCTAAAAAAATCCTAAATTTACCTCCACAAAAACGACGAATCGATTTTTTTTCTTCCCATCTTCTTCTTCTCTTCTTCTTCTTCTTCTTCTTCTTCTTCTTCTTCTTCTTTCTTCTCTTCTTCTTCTTTCTCTTCTTCTTCTTCTTCTTCTCTCGGCTGCCTCTCCTCCCTCGGCCGCATTCGGCTGGGTTTAAAACCCACCCGTCGCCCCTGAACAGGGCGATCACCCATGCTTCGGGCGATAGGTGGGTGGGGGTAGCCGGTGGGGTGGCAGGCCGTTAAATGGGCGTTATGTCTGGCACCAATCGCCCGTACATGGGGCGATCGGGCAACGGGCACCCATTTTTGCAATTTTCGTACCCTAACGACAAGTTTCAAAAAAAAGATTAAAAATAAATATTAAAGAAAAAAATTCGGGAGAAATAAGGGAAAGGAATTTATTTCTAAATTAAACAAATATTAGAAATTCAAATAAATAGCAAACAAACTCAGAAAAATCCCCAAAAATAAAAAATTCCTTGCAGCACTAGGAACCCAACTAAAATTGAATTATTTTATTTGATGTATATATTAATCTAATTAAATCTTTTCTTTTTAGAAAAATTACAGTTAAGCTTTATTTATTTCTAAAAATTTAAATTATTCCTTTTTAAATTTGAATACTTTCCAAAGACGCAAAAATTTGGGTGTTACAGTCTTATCCATAAACCTCCCTTGGGTACAACCTAGGAAACATATCCCAATCCTTCCTTACCCAAGTTAAACCTCTGCTCCCCAAGAATTCGATCAAGATTGGCACTTCCTTGATAATATTTTGCCAAGCTCATGTTTAGTTTGTCCACATTGACTTTGAGCTTTAAATTTTCCATAACAAGGTTACTGGGAAAAGAAGCAACACCACAAGAACGAATATAACAAGTAGGACCAAGGTTTGAAATTTTGTTTTCGATAGACATCTCGAAGGTGCCCAAAATCCAAAATTTTGGTGAAATCTTAAAATTTCAGATGAAATACGGTTAGAATTCAAAAAGCAAATTTGAAATCTGGAATTTCTTAGCCGAAATTGCTGAAATCTCGGCGAAATTCAACCGAGCGAAAAATAGTAGAAACAATGTTGAAAAATTTTGAAAATGTTTTTGGAGGGTCTTGACACATCACCAATGTTCGCATAATAATTTTAGATCATGATCAATCATGAGGAATTTTTAAAAATTCTGACAGTGCTACTGACCTGATGAAAGGCTGACTGACAAATTTCAATCGAATGGAAAATGGTGCATACCAAGTTAGAAAATTGTGAAAATTCTTGTGGATGGTCATGACACATTAATAATGTTCCCATAAAATTTTTAGATAATAAAAAATCATGAGTAATTTTAATAAATTCGGACAGTGCTACTGAAGGCTGATTGATAAAATTCAACCAAATGAAAAGTAGTTCAAACCATATTCCAAAACTTTGAAAAATATTTTGGATGGTACTGATGCATCACTAATGTTCGCATAATATTTTCAGATGATGATCAAGCTTGAGGAATTTTAAAAAATTATGACAGTGCTACTGTCCTGATAAAAGCCTTACGGTGCTACCTGTATTGCTTCCATAGATTTGATTGAGCAACCACAACATGTTACATTTTTTAAAACTTTTATAGAAGGGTTCTGAGGCAATGCTTAAGCTCTCCTAAAAATTTTGGATCATGATTACACTTGACCGAATTTATAAATTTCTGACATGTTTACTATCTCAATTATGTTCATTCTATTTTTGAATTTTTAAATATAAAACGTTTGAGAGTGTTTATGCTATTTTTATGAAACGTCTCAAAAATTTAGTTTTTCAACAAATTTTCATGGAAGATGACATTAATCTGGTCGTCAAAAGTCAAAATCTGGTCAAAAATCTCGAGATTTCGATGAAATTTGCTGAAATTTTGGTTAATCCCAATCTTTTGTCAAATGGTCTCCGAGGCTTGAAAACGTTGGGAAAAAAAAAGATGTGCACATCATGTGGCTTAGCTCAATCGGTAGGGCCTTAGGCTGTTAGTCTTGTGGTTGAGGGGGTTCGAGTCCCACTGGACGCAAATCCTGTGCATGAGGAATTTTGGATTTTTTTTTTGTTTGTAGTTGGCAACCACAAAAAAAATGGCAACAACCTGCAGCATTGAGGACTCGAACTCGCGATCTGAGATGTACATGAGGCCCTATCCACTTGGTTGGTGTTTGGTTGTCTGGATGAGGTTGGATGGGATATGACCATCCATGTTATGAGTAGGGGTGAAAACGGATCGGATACGGGCGGATATTGCTCTTTCCTTATCCTAACCCATATTTTTTCCCGAATTCGGAACCGGATACGGGCTATCCGGATCCGGATACGAATTCGGATAATTCGAGATACAGATACGGGTCGGATATGTGACGGATTCGGATCGGGAACGGATAGAAATATATGGATAACACACGCATACATTGAGTAATTTTAAGCGAATCAAATCACATAAATATATGGCAATAATAGCAAGTTATATATCAAGTTATATGACATAAATATATGACATTAATAAGAAGTTACCTGACCCATATAATCATTTGTCCACCACCGACAGAATGAAACAGAACAAAGCATGGCCATAATACAAACCAGTCGATCAACTAATAACGCAAAGCATTTCTGTGAGCATTATACATTAATAGATAATTATGCCTTTATGCCATTCAGACATTGAACAATACATAAAGTGAAAGATAGCAACCATCATCCAGGGAAGACGATCTTCATGTAGCTGAACAGATTCTAACCGCACATAGCTGCAAGTGAGAAGAAAGTCATGAGTGACATTAAAAGGACTAGAAAATTGTGCCAGAATAAAACAAGAAGTACTACTTCCAGCTGCTTAATTGGACTAGGATTTTTTTCTGTTGCTTATTCATTGCCTGATCCATTGACTATAATTTAATTTGGCTCAACTCACACGCATATAAAACACACGGATTAATTGATTGATTCATCCATAGGCTTAACTGGTACTGACCAAATGATCCAACTCATCAGCAGCTGCTAGCTAGCTAACATCCACAAGTAAAAAGGAAAAGAAGACAGAACAATATCTAAATATAAATTTTAAAAGGAAATCACCGCATGAATAGTTTAGATTTCGGAGTTAGAATTCACCATTGTGAAAATTCAATGCCAAGCATAACTCAAAGTTAGGATGCACCAACAAAAAAAACTCAATGTAAGGCAGGATTTTAAAAAACTCAATTTGAACCATTTCTTTTCTGGACTCCTCCTCAATCCTCATCATCAGTTATTTCTTCATCCTACAATTTTGTTATGGCAAACTATAAATAAACATATGAGTTAGAAGCAAATGCTAACTAAAGAAATAAAGAGTGCCATACCATAATCACCGTATTCGCAATAAGGGCTTCCACAACCTCAAGATCATTGATTATAGATGCAACCTTGTTACCAGAATCTGAAAATTTTAAAGAAATATACAACAGTAAGTAATAGACTTTCTTACACAATTATATTATAGACCGAGAAACAATATAATCTATCACCTTTTCTAGATGCTTTTACCTAATCCTTGGTACAGATCAATGCCTCTACAATCTCAGGGTCTAGACGGTTGCGAAATGGATCAATGACACGACCACCAGCACTGAACGCAGATTCAGAAGCAACAGATGACACTTGCATGGCCAACACATCACGAGCAACTTGGGATAGAATAGTATATACATCTTGCTGATTTTTCCACCATGACAAAATATCAAATTTGTGATTGGATTTAGCAAGCCTTAGTGGTGGTTCTGCCATGTATTTATCCAAGTCATTTGCATCACCTCGATCTGTCCCATGTGTATCATATAAGAAGCTCTCAAGTTCATCATTTCCTTCTTCCATAGATTCCTCTTTTGGTTCAGAAGTCATATTAGGTGCACTAGTACTCTTTGAGTAAGAAGAAGCATATGCATCATACAACTGCTTGACAACTTTAGTAAATTCTTCAAGTTCAAGTTCATACAACACCTGACCGTAAAACTTTTTCATGTAAAATTCTATGCACTTCCTCCTTTTTCTAGGGTCAAGAAAGCAAGCCACAGCAAGAGCAATGTTCGACTTCTTCCAATACTTTTCAAACTTAGCGTGCATAGAAAATGCCATCTTGCTAATAGTGGTATCAGTGCTAGCACACCACTCAGAAATCAAAAGCTTAATGTCACAAAAACATGGATAAAACATATTTGCCGTTGGATATAAAGTACCAGAGAATAGCTCAGTGACATCATGGAATTTCTTTAAGCACTTACAAAGTGTCAATGCCTTTTCCCATTCAGCAACTGATGGAGCTATATTCTCATACCTACGGCGTTCCATGCACACAAGCCGCTCAAAAGCTTTTCTATAATATAGAACATCCGACAACATAAGATAAGTGGAATTCCACCTTGTTGCAACATCTAATGAGACACCCCTCTTTGTATCCAACTGACATTGAGATGCACATTTCTGGAACTCCTCCCACTGCAATGAGAGCCCTTTACAGCTGCTACAAATGATCGAATATGATGAACTACAGATGCAATTTCTTGCAAACCATCTCTAGGAACAAGATTTAATATATGATTACCACATCTTGCATGGAAGAACATCCCATCACATATTAGGGGACTTTGTGTTTTCAGTTCAACAATTACATCTTTAACACACACTTCATTTGATGATGCATTGTCCGAAGTTAGAGAAAATAGTTTCTTCTCAATATACCATCTCATAATGCTAGCGGTAAATGCTTCAGACAACTTAGCACCCGTGTGCCGACCTCCTACATGCATGAAATTGATAATTCTTTTTTGAATGCACCAATTGTCATCAATCCAATGAACAGTGACACACATATATCCTTTGTTCTGATTTGATATCCACATATCCATAGTTGTGCTAAAGCGGCACTGAACAGATTTTAAACATTCAAGCAATTTATTCTTTTCTTCTACAAAGATATCCATTAGTTCCTTCCTAACAGTGACATGACTCTTGATTGGAAAACTAGGACGTAGAGATTTGATGAACTCAACAAAATATTCATGCTCAACAATATTGAAAGGATACTCATGCATGATTATGGCCAAATAAAATTTCCTCAAGCTGATTTCTTGGTCATACCTGTAAGGCTCAACCACACTTGAACCATCCTTATGATTCTTTTCTAGTTTCAGCTGCTGTTGGCCTGGCTTCAAGTTATGTTTGTTCTTTAAATGGTTCTAGAAGACCTTTGTACCATTGGCACTCTCACATCTAGCCTTGTAAACACAATGGTTGCATTTGGCCCACTCTTGGAAAACAATTTTGCCTTCTTGCGTAGTTGTTACAAAATACATGGTGTAGTGATCCCAAACACGTGATGTACTCTTCTTCTGTCTCTTTACTTGAGGCTCATCATCTGTCCCTTCCACTTCCACCATAGCAGCAGGGTTTGTATCTCCTATGCCACTAGGCCCACTACCCATGCTTGGAACAGCTTGACTTGGTGCTGTCGATGATACACTTACACTTATACTTGCAGTAGCACTTGATGCAAATGCCATGTTCTTCCTAGTGTAGAAAAAAAACATTGAAATAAACAAAGATATTTAACAATACAGGGGTAGCTTTTACGAAGAAAGATAAAGCTACTCTTATGTAAGCTACTCTTAGATAACCAACCATTTTCTGTAAGAATTTGACATATCATCTTACATTACTTTTTAGGGAAATCTTATAGTATATAATATATGCTTTTTATTCAATAATGGATTGCAAGCGAGCTCCATCTTACTCCCATTTAGGAGTATTTCCAACTTTCATTACAGAATAGGATTCTGTCCTTAGAAGTCAATCTGGGTAGAGCATAAACCACTGTGCTTGTAACAAATGCCAATCTGTCCAATAGCAAATGACCATGGTTTCGCTGTGCCCATAAACTAATAGTACAAAAATAAGCAGTGTCCTTCTCAGGAGAATTTTCTTGATTGGAGAAATTGATGCTGTACATCAAGAACACACACACAAATAAGAAACTTTTGAAGGGGATTTTTGGGGGACTTTTTGCAGTTACACCAGCTGTACTAGTGTAGGATCGATATACACTAAACTAGCAATCAGAGGGGGGGTGAATGATTGCGCGGAAGCTAAAACTAAAATTTTGATCTACTAAAAATTCACCCCAATTCGGACTCAAATAATTGCTTCGTATTCAACAAAACAGAGTAGATGCATTCGGTAAATCGCTAATACCCGGAGATCCAACCGTCGGATTGACCTGAAATTTGAACTGTAGAAACTAGATTCCAATACGAATCTAACAAAAAGAATCAGCTCGATCGGACATACAGATCAAAAGTTATTAAACTCGCAAGCATGCTGTGATAGATTATGACGAGAATTGACTAAACCCTAATTTCGTGATTAATCACAATCTACAAAAGATTAACCAACGAAACTTTCAGGAACTCTAAGTTGATACTCTAGAAAGTTTTTGGATGGATCAAATCAAGATTAAACACGTTAAATCAAGAGAGACAATGAATCAATCTACTAAATCGAAACCGAAAGCGGCCAAACTAAAAATTGAATCTCGTAGCAAACCACGCACGAACAAACCGAAACCGAGCGGTCAGATGAACAAGAACGCGCGCATGAACAGTAGCAAAAAGCGAATCATCAGAGCGTGGATGTTTATCGTAGCCTCGCGATTTTCCTTCGCTTCGCCTGCTCACGCAAGGAACTCCAGCGCAAGAAGAAATTGATTTTATTTCTTTTGTCTAATTTGGTTAGAGTACTCCAAACAAAAGAGTACAAACCCTAAAACCTAGCTCTCTCATCTAAACAGAGACAGCCTCTCCTATTTATAATGAGCAACAGTTCGCATGCATATCCATCCGCCCAACATAGCCCAATACATGCAAACCGCCCCAATCAATTATAATCGCACGCGGACGGCCCACCCGCGCAGACTCGCGTGACTAACCAGCCTCTATGTGCACCGCTCTCAGCCCGAACGTCCCGCATGACATCCTTGACCACTAAGACCTCGCCTCCTCAACCTAGTCCCAACCTCGCCCTCCATGAACCTAGTTCCGGTCCCGCCATCGACCACGCTCGCCTCAAGCAACACTCCGCACATGAGTAAACAAGAAACAACTCCGAGCACAAGTCCACGACTTGACTCAACATCAATCCATGCAACCACTCACACGAGCGCATTGCATAAAGCAAAACCATTACCATGCTATCACAAGCATATCAAGTAAACATCTCAAACAAAGATATGCAAAAGCACCACACATGCCATGAGCACAACCACTTTGCAATGCCAATTTCATCACTAAGCCAATTTTTCAAACATGATCTTACAATCTCCCTTGATGAAAACATTGGCAACACCAATTAGAATTGAACATTGGCATTCACTGCAAGAAAAGTTTTTGAAATCAAAAGGTTTCAAAATCAAAAGCCAAAGTGAAAACACAAAATCTCCCCTTGACAAATACGCAAAGTGAAAACTCCCTAGGTGAAAATAAGAAAAATCTCCCCTAAGAAGAATAATGTGAGTGAATGATTGAATATCACTTATACAAGAACATGTGCATGTGTAAAGTGCATGTAAAAGTTCTCCAAAGTGGCAAAGTTCTCCCCCTTTGACAATGGATTCATCAAGAACACAAAAGAGAGAAAACAAAATCTTTTTTGTTTTTTTTTAAATTTGACAATTTTTTTATGTAATGAGCATTCTAAGTCATCCACAAATGTTGCAAATTCATCACCAAGTCATGCTATCAAAAATACTTGCACCCTCAAATCTACACATAGACAATGTAGAATAAGCATAACTAGAAATTAAGTATTATTAACAATTTATTGCATGGCATGATCTCCCTTTCTCAACAATCTCAAAACCTGAAAACATTGAATTTTGTGCACTTTATTGATACTTGAAAAACTGATTCATTGATTGATTGCAACAATAACAATTACAAGGAATTATATGCACCATCACTTTACTTTTCAACTATGCCAAGCCTCATTTCATAAGCTTAAGGTTTCATAGTTTCGGTCATACACAACCTCTTCCAAGTTCATATCAAAGTGCAATGATAAGCAGTCTCGTAAAGAAGAAGTGCGATAGTACATAACCTTGATCTTGCATTTACCAACAATCACTCTTTGAGCTTTAGCACTTAATTTTGATAAATTTCATATTTAGCACTTTTGAGCAGAATCAAGATAGCCAAGAAGGTTCAACCATGACAAGATTTAATTCAAGTTGTCATTCCAATTAAATAGTCATGACATAAACTACACCATATATGCATAAACATGAAGTTGCAACGACCTTGTAGCATAAACATGGCTTCAAATGACATATATGTATGATATATAATGCTCATTACTTTTTCATTGTTTTTCATTTTTTTGTTTTTCATTTACGAAACACACAAAATAAAAGTATGTTAACAAAATTTTACAAAGTTTTCACAAACTCCCCTCAAAACAACATCTTAAAACTTTCTTCAAAATTGTCACCCAAAGGATTAATTTTATAAACAAAAGTCTAAAAGAACAGTCCTCTCACTAGGCAAACGAAATAAATTTTCACGATGTGATAGATTATGACGAGAATTGACCAAACCCTAATTTCGTGATTAATCACAATCTACAAAAGATTAACCAACGAAACTTTCAGGAACTCTAAGTTGATACTCTAGAAAGTTTTTGGATGGATCAAATCAAGATTAAACACGTTAAATCAAGAGAGACAATGAATCAATCTACTAAATCGAAACCGAGCAGCCAAACTAAAAATTCGAATCAGAGCAAACCACGCACGAACAAACCGTAAACCGAAGCGGTCGATGAACAAGAATCAAGCGCATGAACAGAGCAAAAAGCTAATCATCAGAGCGTGGATGTTTCATCGTAGCTCGCGATTTTCCTTCGCTTCGCCTCGCTCACGCAAGGAACTCCAGCGCAAGAAGAAATTGATTTTATTTCTTTTTGTCTAATTTGGTTAGAGTACTCCAAACAAAAGAGTACAAACCCTAAAACCTAGCTCTCTCATCTAAACAGGAGACAGCCCTCTCCTATTTATAATGAGCAACAGTTCGCATGCATATCCATCTGGCCCAACATAGCCCAATACATGCAAACTGCCCCAATCAATTACAACTGCACGCGGACGGCCCACCTGCCGCACTCGCGTGACTAACCAGCCTCTATGTGCACCGCCTCTAGCCCGAACGCCCCGCATGACATCCTTGACCACTAAGACCTCGGTTCCTCCTCGAACCTAGTCCCAACCTCGCCTCCATGAACCTAGTTCCGGTCCCGTCATCGACCACGTCGCCTCAAGCAACACCGCACATGAGTAAACAAGAAACAACTCCGAGCACAAGTCCACGACTTGACTCAACATCAATCCATGCAACCACTCACACGAGCGCATTGCATAAAGCAAAACCATTACCATGCTATCACAAGCATATCAAGTAAACATCCAAACAAAGATATGCAAAAGCACCACACATGCCATGAGCACAACCACTTTGCAATGCCAATTTCATCACTAAGCCAATTTTTCAGCACATGATCTTACAACTAGAGTTAATCAGCCAATGTTCATGGAGAAGGAAACTACATTGGCTCAAGAGTATATTCAAACAACATGAGGTTGTGAAGGATATCAAGACCATCAGGGTCACTGTATCTTAAGCTTTGATAACGTCCATGAGAAGGAAAATACTGGAATCTGCTACAAGGGCAGAGCATAGTAATAAACATTTGGACACATTACAGCAAGATCTCAAAGAGAAACTGATGTCTATTAAGTTTTTGCTTACATCAAAACAAATATCAGCAAATGGGTGGAGGGAGGAGGCGAACCAACCGGTGATGTCGGCGTGTCGCTGCAGATGGTGGCGAGGCCGGGGTCAGCGAGGAGGGCAGGGGTCCTGAGGAGGCAGGAGCCGATGACCCAGAGCGGAGCAGCGCAGAGAGCTAGTGGAAAGGTATGCCATCGGCGCAGGGAGATGCCGTCGGGGCCTGGGGGAGAGGGAGGGTGCGCGCTGGCCTGGGAGGCTGCCGGGAGGGGAGGAGGAGCGCCGCCGAGGCCCGGGGAGGAGGCCGCGCCACACTGGGAGTGCCGCCAGGAGGGGGAGGAGCGCTGCCGGGGCCTAGGGGAGGGGGAGGGTGCGCGCCAGCCTGGGGGAGTGCCGCCGGGGAGGGAGAGGAGGAGCGTCGCTGGGGCCCGGGGGAGGGGGAGGGTGCGCGCTGTCCTAGGGGAGTGCCACCGGGGAGGGTGCGCGCGTAGCCCCCTGCCGCCTTGCTGCCCTTCCGGATATCCAAATTAGGAAATATCCGGTATTTGGTTCCCGACCCATATTTTTCGGATAGTGCACACTCCGAATCCGATCCGATATCCGTTTTCAACTATCCGGATCCGAATCCGACTCGATATCCGATTTACTTCCCGGATTCGGTTCCGACCGGATCCGGCTCCGGATCGGGCGGGAACTATCCGTCCCGTTTTCACCCCTAGTTATGAGTGGAGGGGTTGGATAGGATCATCTAGTTTTTGGGAATATTCCCTCAAGATGCTAGATAGAGCCATCCCAAAAAAAGGCCGGACACGCTCATCCAGTTTGTTGTATGAAGAGATGTACTCGGCCAAATTGTGTTTGAAAATTCAAATTTCTGGCAAATTTTGTTCAAAAATTCAAATTTCGCCCAAATTTTGTCCGAAAATTCAACTTTCACCCAAATTTTGTTTGAAAATTCAATTTTTGTTCAAATTTTGTCCAACAAATTTAAACCACAATTCAAAACCTGGATCACAACTAGCCCATCCATCGTCATCCATCTAAGCAAACAAAAAAATTTCTCATCCTATCCACTCTCATCCATCCTACCAAACAAAAAATTGGATTATCCTATATCCACCCAACCAAATAGGTAACTGGATGGCCATGTCCCATCTAGCCTTATCCACACAACCAAACGCACCCTTGCTCTACCAACTGAGATAGATGAGTTTGTTGTAAAATACTTGAATGTATACCATATAAATGGCATTATAGTTCTCCAAAAAAATTTGGTGGCAAATCCGGTCCAAAAACAATAAAATCTAGTGCAAAACTTGCAATTTCGGTCAAAACACCGGAATTTTCTGAAATTACTGTAGCAATATAATTTTTTTCAAATTATTTTATCCGGCTAGGATTTTGAATCTCGTTCCTGGTCAAAATCTAAAATTTCGCTAGGATTTGAAACCACGAGTAGGAGTACCATATACTTCAAAAGAGCATGCCATTTCAATTATTATGTCCCTAAACTAATAAAAAGAGAAGTTTACCTCGCATTGCCTATCCCCACTCCCCGCACCCCCATTCCCCCAACCACCCCTGTCGTCCCCCCGACCACACCCCTCACGCTCCCCCCAATTGTCGCACTGTTCCTCTCAGTGGCTCCACCATGGCAACCGCGAAGCCGATGGAGCTGGGGCCACTCTTTGTGCAGGCCGTCGCCTTCCAGTGGATTCGGCCTCCATCTCGACCACACAGTTGCAGAGCCAAAGCTATCAGGTCTTTGTCTTGTTCCATCTTCAGTTGGGGCACCGACGAGCATCCCGCCCCGCTCCTACTGAACGCGCGGTGCTGGGGGCACGACCCGTGTGGCACGATGACGGGTTCAACCTCAGTGCCACCTGTACCATCCTTTCCATTGGCAGGGGCATCACCTTCCCCCGCCCCTTACTATATGCACTCTCATTCACTCAAATCCACCATTTCCTGCATTAAATTGATTCACAATTAAAGTTAGGTTCGTGAATCACGCCATGTTCTGAAGCTGCACGAATAGAAGCTGGAGTTGATGCTTCTTGGTATTGCTCGGCAGTAGGTGGAGTTTTTCTTTGTCTTTTCTCCTCTCTATGCTACGAAATTTTAAATGTTGGTGGTGGTTTGGGTGTATCAGCATATGTGAATTTGGTGATTCTGTTTCGTTTCACATGAGGTAGACGAGCTAATCATTGGTTCTACCGAGGGAGGAAGATGTTGCAGTCCAACAAGTTACAGAGTTTTGTTGGGAGGCTCACCATCCAAGCGGCCCATAGGTGCGTTGCGTGCGGTTCCAAACTGTAATTTACACAATGGGCAGTGATGCAGTGCACTAGCAATCGAGGAGATGTGTACGCGTGTTGGGGGAAGACTTGGCTATGCTCAAATTTCGCCGTGTTCTAGTGTGGTTCATTGGTTGAGTGTGTGGCATGTTGATTGTTCAGTACTTGAGTGGCTCAGTGTGTTTGGTCGAACAACGTAGGGGCTTGAGGGAGTATGTAAAGGATGAGCATGGAACATTAATATACGCCCTTGATTGCATGATCTTTAGGTAAGTTCTACCCTATCATGGAAAGCCTGTGACATATCACCAATTATTCAGTTGTCGGCACTATTTAAAAGTTTAAAGGCTAGCACACTTTAGGTTTGAGAAATGCCTTAAACACTTAAGGAATGTGTGCACTTTTCGATGTGAATAGTTGGTGTCTCAATTGGAGAACTAACATTGATATATTTGGTTGCTGTTGTACATAGAATTTTCCTCTTTAAATTTACCATAAGAGAGTTTTATGAATATATGGATTTTGAATCCAATAGCTGAGCTAACAGTGGGGGATGTTGAAGGACCAGAATGGCGATCAAAGGGGGGTGAATGATCTCAATTAATTTTCTTCCCCATTCAATGGATCCAACCAAAACCTCACTTGAAACACTCAAACGCAAAGGAACAAAATAGAGAAAATTCTGGTCTTGAATTTGCTCGTGGGGTTGCGATGATCAAGATAAGATGATCTTGGATATTCTCCTACTTGTCATAGCAAGTAAGAAACACAAGAAACAAAAACCTCAAACGCAATCTACAAACATTTCTCAAAGATTAAAAAAAAAGAGATCGAGTTCTTGCAATGGATTGCCTAGATGATGAGGATATGATCTAAAGAAGATTCATCGATCAATCATACATCCTTGGCACAAGAAGCACAAGCAAGTAGAAGGAGGGGAGGCAAATCTAACTTGCGAGAATGTAAATTGCAAGAAATTAAATTTTGGAAATTAAAAGCAAGTAGGAGGGGAGGCAAATCCAACTTGCGAGAATGTAAATTGCAGAATTTAAATTTTCAATTTAAGACATAATGTAAATGCTGAAATTAAATTCAAAAAAGTAAGGAAGTGAAATTTTATTTCTCTGAAGAAAGGTTTATAAAGCCTCACAACAAGGTGGGCAAAGCTCAAAG
Organism: Otatea glauca; assembly: GCA_036346275.1. NCBI lineage: Eukaryota > Viridiplantae > Streptophyta > Magnoliopsida > Poales > Poaceae > Otatea > Otatea glauca. The sequence continues at coordinate 28,426,607 of CM070729.1, forward strand.
GAGCACACAAAACCATCAAGAGGGGAGAGCTACCCCTCCCTATCTATTTATACTACTCATGAGTCATCCTCCACCCTTAGATGAGTTCCTTCAATCCTAAGGAATCTCACCAAGGGATGAGATTGACTCACTCACTCATGAATGGATGAAGAGTTCCTTCTACCCTAAGTATCACCATCATACATGGATGATGAGTTCCTTCTATCCTAAGGATCACCATCTAGGGCTAGGATTGACTCACTTACTCATGCATGGATGTAGAGTTCCTTCTACCCTAAGGATCACCATCTAGGGCTAGGATTGACTCACACATACATGGGCTAACCTGAAACCCACACACATAACGAGTTTTGCACGCTTTTCAAAGCATACTAACTAGACCCGCTACTCTATCTTCTAGACTGCGATCCGACGACACTCTTTGATCCGAGCAGCTCCTAGTTAGCATCTCAGTCGTTCCCTTGTCTTCTAGGCTCGCAGCAACTTCGTCTCCGGTCATCCTCCGGCGATCCCCGACCGTCTAGACCTCCAGCGCACCTCGCCTAGTCCCGGTCATCCTCTGACTTACCATGACCTAGCACCGTCGTCCTACAACCATCAAAAACAAGGAAACCCATCACATAGAAATGTCCAAAATTATATACAATAATTATCCTATTCCTAACTCAAATAAAGTCAAATACTCATCATCAATATAGGTAGACCTCCACATAGTCTTTCAATCTCCCCATTGATGAGTATATTGACAAAACACCCAAAAGGCATAAATTTGAGTTAGAAGAAGATGGAAGAAAGCAATTTGATTGCAAAGCCAAACTTAGTCCAAGAATTAGAGAATGAAATCATGACCATGTTGATAAGAGGGATTTTTGAGCAAAACTAAAGAAAGAGCAAGTTTTCCACAAACGCTCTAAAAATTCAATAAGATGCATTCACATTTTTACCTATTAATAATGCATTTTCTATGTTTTCTCCCCCTTTTGGCAATATAGGCATCAAGAAGGCATTTTCTCCCCCTTTACATATGTATGCATGAAATGCATCCTAAAAGAACTTTGAAGATTATCTAGGTGACCATAGAGACAAAGTATGACACCAAGTTACTCGAGTTCAGATTATGCTAAACTAAGACATGTCCAAGTGCAAATGTCAATTTTGCTAACAAGTACAAATAAGAATATGTCATTTTTGCATGATTTAGCAAGTGCAACTCTTAGTATAGTTTCCAAACTAGAAGTAAAGCCATTTAATTGATCAAATGAAAAACCTAGAGTTCAACCTACTCAACACTTTGAGAAAACTAGATGTGCATACAAGGTCCTTTGTGGTCAAGTATCTTCAATGCAAACTTTTGTTTCAAAACTTTAAAGCACATAGTGGGGTGTAAATGTTTGACATTATTTGCATTCTTTACCCACTTAATGTTTATTTGCATTTTTTTAATTTATTGACTCAAGCCATTGTCGACCATCTCAAGATAAACTCTTAAAAGAATGGTCTTGGTCATACACGATACATTCTAAGTTCATCCCAAGTGCAATGGGAAGCAGTCTCGTGAATGTAAAGTGTTGAGATAAATTTGCACAAAGAGAGTCAATTTCCTTTTTATTTTAGCACATAGATTTATGAGTATTTGAAGGACTCTAGGATGGATCAACCTAGCTTCACCCAAGTTGCTATAGGGACTCTAGTAGAAATCCAAAATTTCACAAATAATGGCATATGCACCTAGAGAGGAAAACATAGCAAGTAAAAGCAATATAGTTCATCAAGTTTTCATTTAAAGCTTTAATTTTCAATTTTTAACAAGCTTAGCAAGATGAAACAAAATGAACTTGGACATATCTAAGCTATCGGTTTTCTTCATAAAAGTAGCAAGGTGCATAGCATGAATAGATAGATAATTTGCATAATAGACAAAGCTCATAAAAACAGAAAAAATTCTATATGCAATGCATGAAGCAGATTCTCAAACTCCCCTCAACAAGTGAAGTTAATTTTAAGCACAAATCTGGTTTAAGTTGAGTTATTAACAGATTTAAGATCAAAGAAGGTCCAAATGAACTCAACCGAAACCAAAAACACAGAATGAGGAGAAGTGGTCGAGAAAACTGCAAACTGGGTGGCTATAGAGCATAGAAAAGATAGTAGAGAACACTATAGCTCAGACTCACTCTCATCTTCCGCAATGACTGACATAGGGAAGCTGCCTCTAGATCCCAAGCTAAGGAGTGCACGCAGGGGACCCAACACCTGCTAGACTTATAAGATTGTGAGAGAATTCAACCTAGAGAGAAGAGAGAATAGCTAATTGTGCATGATAGGAACCTAAAGCATAAGATGAGAGGTCCATACAAAGCATGCCAGAAGTCTAAGTGAAGTGAACCTACAACTTTTAGAATTAATCCCAATAAACACCAGAAAATGCTAGAACAAAACATATAATACATAATATACAGACCAGCTCCACCTCACGATAATCCGTAAGGGCACACGACTCCAATCTCACTCCTCTAGGCAACAAACCTGGAGCTATCCAAAGGCTTGGTAAAGATATCGGCTATCTGGTGGTCACTCTCTACAAACTGAAGCACGATATCCTCCTTCTCTACATGGTCTCTAAGTAAGTGATATATAATATCAATGTGGTTAGTACTGGAATGCTACACTGGGTTCTTAGCAATACAAATAGCAGAAGTGTTGTCACAGAAAAATGGCACACTCTCTATCTCTAACCCAAAGTCCCGCAAGGTCGATCTCATCCAGAGCACCTAACTACAACAACTAGCTACAACGACATACTCGGCCTCAGCGGTGGACTGTGCAACTCGGACTGCTTCCTAGACGACCAAGAAATAAGAGAAGTACCAATGAATTGGCAAGTACCAAAAGTGCTCTTCCTATCTATCCTACAGCCAACAAAGTCTACATCGGAGAAGGCTCTAAGGGATAGACAGGAAGAAGAAGAGTACCATATACTATAATCAGTGGTAGCTCAAAGGCACCTGAAGATGCACTTCACCGCTTGGTGGTGAGAGACGCGAGGAGAAGCCTGAAATCGAGCGCACAAACACGCAGCAAAGTGTATGTTCGGCCTCGAAGTAGTGAGGTACAAGAGGGAGCCGATCATGCTCCTGAACTCCTTCTGATCAACTAGCTCACCATCCTTATCAGGCTCGAGGACAACAGTGGTGGCCATAGGAGTCATCACCGGCTTCCTATCATATATGTCGAAGCGTCTTAGAAGGTCTCGAGTGTACTTGCCTTGATGCAAGAAGGTACCCTCCCGAGTCTACTTGATTTGAAAGCTAAGGAAGTAGCTCAACTCACCTATCATACTCATCTCAAACTTTGTGCTCATCACCTTTGAAAACTGAGACACAAGAGAATGCGAAGAGCCACCAAAGATAATATCGTCCATGTAAATATAGACGAGGAGAAAATGAAAATCCTGGTGTCTAATGAACAGAGTCTTGTCTACTATACCCATATTAAAATCATGACTAAGAAGATAGTACTTAAGCCTCTCATACTAAGCTCTAGGGGCCTGCTTAAGTCCATACAAAGCTTTGAAAAGCTTGAAGATATTGTTTGGGTATTTGGGGTTCTCAAATCCTGAAGGCTACCTGACATACACCTCTTCCTCAATATAACCATTGAGGAATGAACTCTTGACATGCATTTGATAAAGCTTGAAGCCCTTGGATGCAGAGAATGCAAGCAGGATCCTAAAAGCCTCTAGTCTAACTACAGGGGCAAAGGTCTCCTCAAAGTCAAGACCCTCGACCTGAGAAAAACCATGTGCAACTAGCCTAGCCTTGTTTCTAACGACAACCTCATCCTCACTCTGCTTGTTTTTGAACACCCACTTGGTCCCAATGACATCATGACCAGATAGGGGCTTGACAAGCTGTCAAACCATGTTCCTCTCGAAGTTCTCTAGCTCCTCATGCATAGCATTAATCCATGACTCATCGAATAATGAATGAGAAATATCCTTCGGCTCAAACGAGGCAACAAAGGCAGAGTGGAGACATAAACTGGACAAACCTGATTTTGAGCGTGTGACACGCTAAAATAGATCACCAATGATCTGATCAGGTAGATGACGTCTCTGAATATGGTAGGGAGGTTCAGAAGCAAAAGTGGCCTCTACCTCCTGAACAGAAGAGGCAGTAACAGAGCCACTGCTGAAGGAGAGTCTGAAGGTAAGTGCTGGTTTCCCTAAGGTGAAAAAATAGAAACATGAGGCACGTAAGGTGTAGAGGGGACTGGATTAGGTGGAACACCATCATCTCCATCATCCTCATCCTCTACAAAGATGGTCTCGGAGAGGGTAGAAGAGCCTGAAATGTCGGGTCTAGCTCCTAGGCTAGCCTCATCAAAGGTCACCTCACAGGTCTATATGATCCTATTCGCATCACAACTCCAGACCCTATAGCTATGAGAGGAAGTCTAGTAACCCAAAAAAATACCATCAGAAGAATGAGACTTAAACTTATCTAGGTTACCAGACTTCAAGATGAAACACTTGCAACCAAACACACGAAAATGAGAAACACTGGGCTTTCACCGATACCTCAACTCGTAAGAAGTGTGGTGCAAATGTACTCTCAAGAAAACACGATTAGACACATGGCAAGAAGTAGTTATAGCCTTAACACAAAATTTCCTAGGAGTACTGTACTCGTCTAGCATCGTCCTGGCCATCTCAACCAGGGTCCTGATCTTGCTTTCTACTATGCCATTTTGCTGAGGGACGTAGGGAGAGGAAAACTGATGCACTAAACCAGACTCCGCACAGAAAGTCTCAATGTAGGAGTTCTTAAACTCTGTGCCATTATCACTGCGTATAGCTCGTAAGGCACTTGGGAGCTCTGATGAGGACATAACTCCTATGGATACAACTTTAACTCTTAGTCCAATAACACGAGCCTGAGCAAAACAACTCAATTACAAGGTGAGCTCGTTCTTAAGTGATAATACTTGTTCTAATGAGAATGTGCTACTGCATAATTTTCCTTGTGATGTGTTGTTACTTAGGAGCATGGGAGAGGATATGTTAACTTAAGGAGACCTCATATACAACTTGAACATCTACAAGCCACGTTCAACTAAAATACAAGCCCAATTGATGTTGTCCGTGCACTTCAATTCAGACTACAACTCGTCTCGGAGTCAGCCTAACAGCGCCGGACTAAAAAGGCCATAACTTCCTTATACGAAGTCCGTTTGGGCTGAGCCACCACTCGTTGGAAAGCTTATTTAAAGACCTATCTATTGCATATGAGCCCACCTCCAGATTCGTTCGGGAAGGCCTCCAAATCAACATGAAAAGTTGCTGCTCTTGCAGACTTCGAATCAGAACCGTTGATTGATCACTTTTTATAAGTCGCCCTTATATATACTTAGCCTCTGCTATTTTTAGGGTTAGGTTATTTGCTAAGTTTGTTCCCCACGCGTGTGAAACACTTGTTCATTGGAGTAGTGTCACAAGACCTGGTTTGGTGAAAGAGATAACCTCAACTTTGATCATTTGAATTGTCAGATTGTATGTTTCTCGTTCTTTCTCGTTTCTTCTACTGCGTGCAGGAATTAACCTTCGTGGTTAGGTCATCCAGGCGTGAGCACGGTTGATAACGATAGGTGCGTGGGTGTAGCGATCGCAAGGATTCAATCTCCGCTGATTGGAAGCCCTTGGAACACGAACGTCTCTGTTCTGCAAAAGTAGAACCTATCGGGAGATCAGGCCGTTGTCGCATCAAGCTCAATAGACAGCCTACTAACCAAACCCTTAAAGTGAGAAAAAGTCTCATCCTTCGAATCCATGAAAAACACCCAAGAATACATCGAAAAATCATCAACAATGATAAGAACATACCACTTCCTACCTGCTGACTGCACTCTAGCTGGACCAACAATATCCATATGTAAAAGCTATCCTGGTGCATCAGTCATCACAACAATGATAGGAAGATGAGAAGCAGCAACCATCTTGCCATGTCGGCAAGGAGAGCAAACTAAGTCTTTAACCATCTTGAGTTTAGGCAAACTAAGTCCTTATATATACTATGCCATTTTGCTGAGGATCATAGCTGCTAACTCGGGTCAAATGATCGAAACCAATGTGACCTAATCTCCTATGCCAGAAGGAGAGATCACGGGACTCTGAAGCAATCAAACACCGAAGAGAGTCTCCAGAAGAAACAAAAAAATTAGCACGAAATACTCCCAAATCTAGAAATCCCACAAACTAACTCCCTGATGAATCAAAGAGTTTGCAGGCATTACTCTTAAAGCTTACCTCGAAAGAGTCATCAATAAGCTGAGAAACAGAAAGCAAATTATATTGCAGCTTGCTCACTAAGGCAACATCCTTAAGAATAAAATTATCATTAATGCAGACGGTACCTTTGGCAATGACTCTACCTGAAGAACCGTCTCCAAAAGTGATCAACTCATCACCGGGGGCTTGGACTAGAGAAGAGAACCAACGAGAGTCTCCGGTCATATGGCGAGAACAACCGGAGTCAACAATCCAAACCTCTCCCTTCCCCATCTGACGAACCTGATCAAGACACAGGAGAAACAGATGACTCAGTACTGGGATAAAGTGGAGACCTGGGAACCCAATACTGAACCACACGACACCTCAGAGTACCATCCCCAAAAGAAGATTGGACTCTAGTGTCTCTCGCCTCAGAGTACCATCCACAAAAGAAGACTGGACTCTAGTGTCTCTCTGGCGCTCAACTCTCACAATATCAGGAATAACGTTAGTAGAAGATCTAGAAGCCGAAACTGGGTTGGCTCGCCATTGTTCAAAGGTCGAACCATTCCAGTGAGGCTATCCAAATCTCCTACTAGGAAACATCTCACGCCGCTAATATCTACCTCGATTGGAAAAATGAGGAATATCAAGAAGACTGCGGAAAGCCTGACCACGAGCAGTTCTAGGTCTAAAACTCGAGTGAACAACATGAAAACCGAGTCCTGAACGCTGCCCAAGAACATGCAACACTCTAACCTATCTAGCAGTAGTGCATGTTTTAGAAACACTCAGAGTCTGGGGATGACCCTGAATACCCCTAAGAGTAGCAACACGCTCACGCCTTGTGATCTTGGCGCGCCTAGAGTAGAAATCTACTAAATGTCCATCCTTCTGACAGAAGGTGCATGTATACTTCGCCTTACTAGAGGCGCAGGAGGAGCAACCTTATGATCAGAAATCCCATGGACAACCCTGGTAGATCTAAAAATAGTGGTACTCACCCTGAGAGCTACCACAATCTTACCACTCTTGGAGCCACGCACAATGGTGGGAGGATGCACCCGAGCGTGCTCCAAGTAGTCCAATCCTAGACCCTAATTAAATCAGCTAATCTTGGATTGGTATAGAATGAGATTGAGCTTCTTCTTGCCTCCTACAAACTTCTCGAGAGTGCTCATAAGATACTCACACTCCCGGAAGAAAGAGACACATGAAGAACAGGGAAGAGAGGAGGAAGAAGTACCAGGAAGAGAAGAACTATCAGCACGTGCATTTTTCTCCCTCAACATGGTTGCCTCAATTTTGAGGGCCTCACAAGAAACGCAAGGAGCATTTCTAATCCTAAGGGTCTCGGACTCAAGCTTATTCTTAAGTTTGACTTGGATTTCATCCAAGGCCCCTCAATCACAGCACATCGTAAGCAACTTTCTTGTAACTTAGCTAGTAAGTCCTTAGCAAGTTCACCACACTTGACATTTAAGGATTCATTGTCTAGTTTTAGTTGCCTACAGCCCTCACATGAGCTGACTGAGTCCTTAGAAGCATGCATTTCAAGTTCATCATTTGTAGATGAGAGCTTCCTAAGGTGAGTGCTCATGGCATCAATCTCAGCAAGTAACTTAGGGTAATTTTCACATGAGGGAGTAGAGTGGGCATGAAGAAAACTTGCATCTAAAGGAATAGCATTAACAGATTCATTGCTAGTATCTTTCAACCTACACTATCTAGTTCAGACAACACACTATCATGCATAGTCCTTAGGTTATCTAGCTCCACCCGGATTTACAACCAAACCCCTCGTGTATACCGTGCACTAGCCGAGATCACGCTAGTGCACACATGTAATATCATTCCATACAACGAACAAATTATTATTAAATAAAGCAAACGACCTCAATGTTTACACCATTGTGCCTTAAGGGCTTAAGAAACAAATACTATTGCAGCGGAAAAGATAACTTGAACCATTCGACATGCCACAGGCAATCGTCTGGGGAACGCCTTCCTAATCCACGTAGTCTTCATAGAATTCCTCTTCATGAGATTCATTATCTCCTTCAGCAACTGATCAACAAGGGCATAAAGCCGTGAGTACAAAGGTACTCAAAGAAGCCGTAGGGAATTGATGCAATATATTTATGCACGGCTTGACAAGGATGGCTATATAGTTTATTTTGCAGAAAGCAATAACTTGAATGGAAATACAATAAATAGATTGAAAGCATATTTATGAAAACATAAATAAATAACTGATAGATCAATGATAGACAACAAAACAACAAAGGAACTCCCGCTCACATCCCAACAATTCCACATTTCATGAAACACTCTATACCCCGTGTGAAATTCCCGCTTTGTCCATGATCATGACGCGCTATCCGAATAGTTTTACACTGCAGAGGTTGTACAACTTTACAAGACATGAACATCTCTTTGTGCAAACGTTACTAACACACTTCCTTTGGTGTGGAGAAGATCTAAGAGTGAATCTACCCGCTAACTAGGTCCGAGTCAAGGTACCAAGACCAATGGCAAACCCCGCCATGGTACAACAAATTTTACAACAATGGCTAACGCCACGATTCAATATCTCATTAAGTCAAGATTAACATTATTCAACATGTGACATGAATCCCAACGATATGTAAGCCTTCTCAAGCTCTATACACCTAGCTCTAGCTCTAGCATGAAATTTCCAAACATAGGATCAATATAATTTGCATAAAGCTTCATTGATGAGCGAGAACGGCCTCCAAAGATTAAATTCAGGAAAATACAGAAAAATCGAAAATCAGAATTTTTGGATTTATTTTTGTATCAAAAGCGATTTATTGCGCAACGCCGACGTCATCCGGTCATAAGAGGGTACCTCGCTTGTGTCGCCGACGAGGCCGCCACGTCGCGCAGACGGACGAGGGAGCCGATCGAACGATGCCGGCCGCTGCGGAGGAGAGGCGTGGCGCAATCCGGCGCGGCGGCTAGAGATCCAACGGCGAGCGCGGCCGCTGGAGGTCGGCGCGGCGCGAGACGGCGGACTCGGCGGGCGCAACGCTGATTTATAGCCCTCGGAGGCGTGAGGGGCACGGACTCAAGACGGCGCCGACACGAACTCGGACGGCGGCGACGGCGTCCGCCATGAAGCACATCCGGTGAAAAATCGGTCGTCACCGCCGAGCTTCGCCCGAGAGGGTTTTAGAAATAAAACTTTTGAAATTTAAGAAAATCTCAAATAAAAGCGGATCATCCTCCCAAAAATACAGAAAAATTCCTTGGAGCGCCTTGGAGCTTCTTAGGTCTCCGTGTCAAGAAGAGGTTGATGTCGGGATGTTACAAGGGCACACATAAAGAACAATCATCATGGTCGAGGACACTAAGAGTAGAAGAGCTTCTCATTCTTACACCTAGCTCTAGCTCTAGCATGAAATTTCGGCATACTTCATTGAGCTCATAAGCGTTTGTGTCGGAGAGCTCTCGCGATGCCGCTGACGCGCCATGAGACTTGAAGTCTTATTGCGGTTCTTGTCGGAGGTTGATGTCGTTCTTTCCCAAACCGTCGACAGACTTCTTGTTGCGTTCTTGCTGTAATCTAGACATCGTTCTTGCTTTCTACAGGGCGCTTCGCTCGAACATGGTTGGAGCCACCATACTCGAAGCAGGTGATTGTGCCACCTCTCTTCCTCTCTCTCACCCTCTTATATGCATCAGAGAATTTGCGAGCCAAAAGAGCAAGCTCAATTTTTGGAAATTTTTCAGTTGTTCATCGCTTAGCTCGCAAAGGGCGGAGAGGGAAAAAAAGCAGAAGAATCAGAAGTGGTTCCAGTGGAATCGATGACCAAGGCCAACGACTAAGATTTCATCTTGCGAGGGACGATGTCAATCTCATGAGTCTTGAGTCGGGAGTAAAGCCCATCAAGAGTCAGAGTCGAACAGTCGGTAGTGTCCTTGATGGTGGTCACCTTCATCTCTCAAACTCGAAGATCGAGTGTGGTCAAGAAATATCGAGCATTATCCGAGTCAAGATATATACAACCGACTGCTCGGAGGTCGCTCAAAATCTTCGTAAAATGACCAAAGCACTCATCGAGACTCTCACCAGCGTGTTGTTCAAACTTGTTGTACTCACTCTTGAATTGATCCTGTCTCACCGTTTTGATTTGAGTGGTGCCCTCATGGTAAGCATCGAGGGTAACCCAAATCTGATGAGCAAAACGGATGTGAGAGATCTTATCGTACTCACTGCGGCTAAGACCCTGTATGAGGATGTTCCTTACCTTAGCGTTCGCCTCAATGTCAGCCATATTGCCAGCTGTGACGTTTTCATCGGTAGGAACCTCATACAGGAGTTTCATCTTCTGCCATATCAAAAAGCCCTAGGCAGTGATGTACGACTCCATCCGGGACTTCCAAAATAGAAAATCAACACCAGAGAAAATGGGAGGCTTGGTGGAATACTTGTCCATCGCCATGGCTATTGAGACCGGTCAAAATCTATGAAAGAGCAAAACCGGCTCTGATACCAATTGAAGGACCGGAATGGCGATCAGAGAGGGGTGAATGATCTCAATTAAATGTTTCCCCCACTCAATGAATTCAACCAAAACCTCACTTGAAACATTCAAACGCAAAGGAGCAAAACAGAGAAAATCCTAGTCTTGAACTTGCTCGTGGGGTTGTGATGATCAAGATGATCTTGGATATTCTCCCACTTGTCACAGCAAGTAAGAACACAAGAAACAAAAACCTCAAACTCAATCTAGAAACATTTCTCAGAGATTAAACAAGGAGATCGAGTTCTTGCAAAGAATTGCCTAGATGATGAGGATATGATCTAAAGAAGATTCATCCATCAATGATACATCCTCGGCACAAGAAGCACAAGCAAGTAGAAGGAGAGGAGGCAAATCCAACTTGCGAGAATGTAAATTGCAAGAAATTAAAAGCAAGTAGAAGGAGGGGAGGCAAATTCAACTTGCGAGAATGTAAATTGCGGAATTTAAATTCTGAATTTAAGAAATAATGTAAATGCTGAAATTAAATTCAAAAAAGTAAGGAAGTGTAATTTTATTTCTTTGGAGGAAGGTTTACAAAGCCTCACAGCAAGGTGGGCAAAGCTCAAAGGAGCACACAAAACCTTTAAGAGGGGAGAGCTACCCCTCCCCCTCTATTTATACTACTCATAGTCATCCTCCACCCTTGGATGAGTTTCTTCAATCCTAAGGAATCTCATCAAGGGTTGAGATTGACTCATTCATGCATGGATGAAGAGTTTTTTCTACCCTAAGGATCACCATCATACATGGATAAGGAGTTTCTTCTACCCTAAGGATCACCATCTAGGGATAGTATTGACTCACTCACTTATGCATGAATGAAGAGTTCCTTCTACCCTAAGGATCACCATCTAGGGCTAGGATTGACTCACTTACTCATACATGGGCTAACCCGAAACCCACACACACAACTGGTTTTACATGCTTTTCAAAGCATACTAACTAGACCTGCTACTCTATGTTCTAGACCACGATCCGACGGCACTCCTTGATCCGAGCAGCTCCTAGTTAATATCTCAGCCGTTCCCTTGTCTTCTAGGCTCGCAGCAACTCCGTCTCTGGTCATCCTCCGGCGCACCTCACCTAGTCCTGGTCATCCTCCGCCTCACCATAACCTAGCATCGTCGTCCTACAACCATTAAAACACAAGGAAACCCATCACATAGAAATGTCCAAAATGATATACAATAATTATCCAATTGCTAAAAATAAATCATTTTCCTAACTCAAATACAGTCAAATACTCATCACCAACATAGGTAGACCTCCACATGGTCTTTCAAACGTCTCAATTTTTATCCACCATCAACTACAATAGTAATAGATGTTTATTAAGAAAAAAGATTGCACTTTGGAAGACAATCCGTCGTCTCCTGTTAAACAAACTGAAATCATGGTTTTTGTTTTTGCTCTAATTTAGAAGAGAAACAATATATTCTTTTCTTTGTAATATCTAAGAGCTCCTATTTTAGAAATTTGTTCTAAATGAAGTAGAGTTTAACTGTTAGTTTGGCTCGATAGAACTATCTTTTTTATCTATTATTCAGTTGTCGGCACTACATTAAAATTAAAAGGCTAGCACACTTTAGGATTTGAGGAATGCCTTAAACACTTGAGGAATGTGTGTACTTTTTGATGTGAACAGTTGGTGTCTCAATTGGAGAACTCACTAAAGGTTATGTTAACAAATTAGTAGAAGAATCATAGTAAATTAGTCATAAGTACTGCATGGTTTTGTGTTACTGGCATTATAGATATTCATTGCTTGTATATAGTAAGAAAGAGGTTGCATTTCATGGCATCATGGTTTTCAATGGAAGCTTTTTGAATAAATTTTCAGCTGTAATTTGAAATCCTATCATAGTAATTGATTATGCATTTCCCATGAAAGGAAAGGAACATGTACTTACATTTACTACTTTCCCATGATACTACGCTTGTAGCATCTAACAACCCACATTCTTTTACCTGTTTAATCAGATGTGAGATATGGTTGTCATGGCAAGATATTTGAATGTGACTTTAATAGTTCCTGAGTTGGATAAGACATCATTTTGGAATGACCCAAGGTGCACTTACAGTCTTGATATAATTTTACATTTCCCAGTTTCTCTCTAGCATAATTAATGGGTTTTATGCTTATCTCTATGATAGTATACTTACGAAAACCTCCTTTTGTTCCACCTATAGTGAGTTTCAAGATATATTCGATGTTGTATATTTTTTAACTTCTTTGAGAGAGAGGTTCGTATACTTATGGAGTTCCACCAAGGGTAAAGCAAAGGAGTGGAACTAGGAATGTTTGACCAATGGCACCTATTAGCTGGTCAGAATCCTATTACCATAACAAGGTCAAATGTGTCTTTTGTTACTTGCCCTTCAAATGTTACCATTTGGTGAAAAGGCTAACCGTTAAATTCATTTTTACAGATACTTCCTTTGATTCGGAAGTGCAAGGTTCTCCATCTAAATAGAACAGACGCTAGGCTTGCATATAGCGGTCTACATCTGAATATCCATAAGTTGTGTTGCCAGGTTAATTATGCTTCACTGAAATTTACATCCCAAATCAAATAGTTGGGCAAGAGAGTGATTAGAATGCTCCACAAAAATGGCCCCTTCTTGGTTCTTCATTTATGATATGAAATAAATGGATATGCTGGTTTTCTATGGCTGCACTTAATGTTGCATTTTGTGAAGAGGCAGACGAGCTCACAAGAATGAGGTAAAATTTGTTGGTTCTCATACCATTCATTACAGACACTTCATTCATGCAGATTGCTTTTGGTTAGGTCTTGTAAAAGTACATTGCATTTCATCATATATATTAAAGCTGAGTTGCTTGTGACTTCAGATATGCTGACCCATCGTGGAAAGAGAAAGTAATTAAATCGAAAGCGAAAAGTAAAGATGGCCTATTCCCTTTGACGCCAGAGGAGATTGCTCTTGTACTCAAAGCATTGGACATTGATTGAAGTATGCAAATATATATTGCAGCTGGAGAAATATATGGTGGAAAACTTAGATTGGCCTCTCTTACTTCAGCGTATCCCAATGTGGTATGGACAAAATGTTGCATGTATATCTATGATGACATCAATGCTGTATTATACTATCACTACTCTTCATCTCTTTTTCCCTATTTTTGTTGATGTTTGTTGTTCTAACAATGATGCCACCGATGAGAAAGGAGAGCCACAGATGAGAAAGGAGATACTTTTGAATCCTTCTGATCTAATGTTTTTTCAGAATCATTCATGACAAATGGCAGTGATGAATTACTTGGTATCGCTAGAAAGTGATATATTCATTCCAACTTATGATGGTAATATGGCAAAAGTTGTTGAGGGACATCGCAGGTATAAATTCCAGTTGGCCATACCTCTATTTTCTGAACACCTTATTGGATTTGAGCATTGTCATACCACTATTACCATCCTGCACAACCTGCATGTTAGATTTGAACATTGTCAATCCTTTTTAACCTGAATTTTTGCAACCTTTTTTTCATAGAGGAATTTATGCAATTTTGTCGATCCTTTCTTTTGGGATAAAGGTGGTTCCTGACTTGTAGATAGACAATAACATATTGATTGTCCTTTGTTGATACAGGTTCATGGGTTTAAAAAAAACAATCTTATTGGATCGAAAACTTATTATTTGCTGATAAAGGTTCATGGGTGATGGATCCAAAAACTAATTAAGCTTTGAGTGATGATCAAAGTAAAAGTTGCCATGTGGATGATCCTTCTATTTTTTGTGGGGAACCTAAATCTGTCTAGCTAAATGTGCTTAACAGAATTTTTTAAGTATTTTGAAAAACAAATCGATGTGATCGTCTTCAAGGCACATGGGCAAACTATCTTAAATGTAGTTCTCTACCTCCCTGATTTGGTTCTCTCATGGACAAATTAGCATCGCACTCTCACAATCTACTTCTACAAGCATTTTAAAAATACTTGCCGTGCTGGGAAAGGATAGGTGCTTCAATTCAGATGGGACATTGTCGACTTTTGTGGTCGGCAACGAATTTATGGGGCAGGCGCTAGAACTTAAACTCGAAGGTCACACAAGACAAATGTTTAGATAGGTTCAGGCCCTCGACGGAGGAGGTAATACCCTAGTCCTGTGTTCTGGGATTATTTGGATCTCTTGGATCTAAGATTGCTCATGTCTCTGTTGTTGCCCGCCCTCTCCCTTATATAATGGGGGTGGGGCGGTTCACAGAGTCCCGATCGGTTAAGGGATTCCGATCGGTTATTAGATTCTAATCGGTTACAGGATAGAGTTTACATCTTTATCTACCCCCTGCTAACAACTCGGATTACAATCATATCTCTTATATCTAAATATATGTTCAACTGTCTCTATGATGTATCTCCTTGCGCACGGTAGCAAGACTTGGCGCGGAGGTTATCCTCTGTGCCTTTCACTAGGCCCTGTCTCTCCCTCAGGCACTTCTGGGCCGGTTATGAAGACACCTGGGTTCTTATATTCCACAGTAGCCCCCGAGTGATTCATGATCCGATTGCTACGTCTTTATCTGGGTCTCAACTTTAGATCAATGTTCTCAGCTTCCAGCATAAACCTCTGACTGGTTTCTTCTTTGATTTGAATGCTTTTCTTTTGCAGCAAGGGGATTATGAAGTACTCGAATATAACCCCAAACAGTCTTCAAAGTTGTTTTGACTTCTTGTGTCAATTCATTTTCCCAAAACCTCTTTGGCTTATGAACTATCTTAACTCCAAATCTCCTCAGCTTCTGATGTCTTTACGTCTTCGCATTTATTTCAACCTTACCATATCAGCTATAAAAGGCGAATCAATGCTTCTGGAATTTATTCCCTTACGCTTAGTTCTCCATCTTCCTGCTCCGAGATCCACCTTCTTCCCGTTGAATCTTCATGGACGACCGGGACCCTGAACTTGCCGAGTAGTGGGCGTACTTCGACCTCGCCATGGCCGAATGGGCGGATGACAAAGCCGTCGCCCTCGACCGCACCACCGTTGACGCCTTCCTCAAGATTTTCCCTACCCTTTATAGGGCTAGGGAGGCTCTCGTAGAGGCGCTTGGATGTGTGCGCCGCGGAGAAGTATAAAGCCCCTGTAAATGTAATAGAATATTTTCCCGGGCATAATGCCTGGGGAACTCATATATAATAAAGAAATATCTTTCCAAGTGATTTCCATATTGTCGTTAGACATAGCTTAGACCCATCTTGGGGTATATTGAAGCTTTCATGACTCTTTGGACGGGTGATATCCATATCCAATCGTCGTAGGACATAGCTTAGACCTAGCTTGGGGTATATCGAAGCTTGCGCGGCTCTGACCGAGTGATACCTATATCCGACTGCTGTAGGATATAGCTCTGGTCCGACTTGGGATATATCATACTCACGTGGCTCTTGGCCGAGTGATACCCATATCCGACTGTTGTAGGATATAGCTTAGGCTCGACTTGGAGCATATCATACTTATGTGGCTCTTGGGCGAGTGATACCCATATCCGACTGCTGTAGGATATAGCTTAGGCTCGACTTGGAGCGTATCAAGATTTTCTTGGCTCATGGCCGAGTGATACCTATATCCGACTAGTGTAGGATACAGCTCTGGTCTGTCTTGGGATATATCAAGGTTTATCCGAACGGAATCCATACTCGTTTATTACGACGCACAGCTTATCGACCCATCTTGGGGCATACCATTGGAACCGTGCCTTATCAGGCTCAACCCGTGATATATGATTCCGCAATGCGCTAACCAACTAGCGACCCAACATGGGGCATATCACAAGAAGATATTTTTAATCTAAACTGGAGGACACCCATGTCTCGCTTAGCTCGATAAGTGGTTAAACATCCCATCGTGGGGAGCAACGTGTCCCAAATATGACTTGGTCAAACCATGACTGCTTTCGCATGTCAGGACGCCAGGCTAGCAAATCATTACAAAGCATAGAGCAGGTTAGGCGTTCTGCAATCTTTTTCCCGCCGATTCGGCGAAAACCTAATTTTTCCCCCTTTAAGTACTAAGCCGATGGTTCATTTTTCCCATCGCACACTCTTTCCTCTTCTGCTCCCTTGTCTCTCCGACTTCTCCGCCGCTAGGGTTAATTGCTGCTGCGCTCGCATTTTTGCACTGTCGTTGATCTTTCCTCTGAAAAGACACTTCCTCGCTGCCTTTGCCTCAAGATTGGACCACCTTGATTACGATGGAAGAGCGGTTGCAATCCATGGCGGATGACGGGGTTCTTCCATCCTTGACTTTGATTCCCGCTCGACCGGCCGCAGTGAATCCATCCCTACCCCTCGCCCAGAAGAAATTGTGGTTTTCGAATCTTTCTTCCAGCATGAGCTGGGGCTTCCTGTCTGTGCTTTTCTTCGTGGTCTTCTCTTTTTCTATAGCATTGAATTGGTGAACTTGAATCCCAACTCCATCCTGCAAATCTCCCTCTTTGTTCACCTCTGTGATGCCTTCTTGGGCATCCGCCCTCATTTCAATCTTTTTGGCCACTTTTACCTTTTGAAACCTTATCCCTCAAAGAGCGACCCCAAGGTAATCGGGGGAGCCAGATTTCAGTTGCGGGAGGGGTTAAAGAAAAACTATTTTGCCATTCCCTTCAAAACTTCCAATAAAGACTGGCACCAGGAATGGTTCTATTGTGCTAATCCTGATCCTGCTCTCCCCTCTTTTATTGGGCGCCGGCCTAAGGTGTCCCTTTCTTGGGTATTTGCTCCCAATGCTGGCGACATGGACCAGGTGCATGATCTTCTGGCGCTGATTGAGAAATTAAAAGAAGACGGTCTCACGGGAGTTGGTCTAGCCCTCCATTTTGTCGCTCGCCGGGTGCAACCGCTAAAAGAGCAAGTCCACCTGGGATATGAATTTGAAGGGAGGGACGATCCGACCCAGGAACTGCCCGAATCAGTGTCAAAGGAGCAAGTATATGCTCGGGTAGGCGACTTTTTCATCCCGAGCATAGAGATGTCCACCGCCAGATGCCCGAAGTCCTTCACTGCATCAAACCCTCCTCCCGAGGTAAGAAAGTTTAGCTGATAGACTCCCACATTCGTCTCAGAATGAATTTTAACAGTTATAATACTCATTTCTAGGATCGATTGGCTTTCTTCAGTGACGCGCCTCTCCTAGAAATGCATGTTCATAAGAGCGCTCATTGGAAGCAACCTGCGAGCTCCCAAGCTGGAGACCCGGCCGCTAAGAAGGGGAAGAAAAGAATTGTCAAGGACTCCCCGAAGCCTCGGCGCCCGACTGGTGGTCCCAAAATCCAAGAATCACCAGCGCAAGCCCCGGTGCCTTCAGTCCCCCTTCCGCATAAGCCCGTGGTCCAGTCGAGTCCAACTCCGAGTGACTCGAGCACTCGGGAAGAGCCTAGGGTTGCAGATCGTAGCACCCCGACTGGTTCCTCTGGAAGTGGTTCTGCCGCTCGCAAGAAACCCCCAATGAGAATAATGAAGTCCGACAGGTTGGATGTCCTATCGACTCTTATTCGACGTATTTTACCGCCTTATTTACCGATCATTCTTCTTATAGGAATCCTTCGTATGATGTTCCTGTCGAGACACCGTCCGGGGCCCCTGAAGAAACTGAGCCCCAGGATGTACATGTCTTGGTTGAGGAGGCCTCGCCCGAGGACACAGGGGCACCCTCCGAGCCACAGCCACTTTCACCGACACCCCATGCTTCGGCATCGGGGCCAGCAGCTCAAAAGCCCGTCTCCCGTCCATCCCCTGAGGTTCAAGAGATCCCCCGACATCCGCCGACTCTTGCTCGCCCTCAACTCATAATGCAAACCGTGTGGGTTGATGAGGAAAACGCTCCCTTGACGAAGGAGGAAGAAAGGAATGACTTTATAGTCATGCCGCCGCTTCACCGAGTAATATTTTCTCTACTCTTGTCACCTTCTTGTTTGTGCCAGTTAGCACGTTGTCACCTTTTCCTACGATGGTTACAGAAATTGGGAGAACACTCTACAAAGAAATCCGAATACCTCCAAAAGATGCTCCCGGAGGTCAGGACGCGCTAGGAATATCTGGCCGAATTGGAGCAGATCAAAGCTAAACATGTAGCTGTAAGGACCCGAATCCACTGATTCGAACCCACTGTGTTTACCGCACTATTCCCAGGATCAACGCTAGTGCACACAGCTTAACATTGGTACATATCACATCATACTCAACGATAATAGAATAATAGTTCATTCATTGATATAACTAAAGGTATGATCTTATGACCAACTTACATTATTAAGCCACGCAGGCAAGACTGAAAATATAACTAATGATTAAGCAATGAAAATAGAAAACGAGATAGCTCATCAGTTCACCACAGCAACCGACAAGGCTCGGACCCTAATGACTCGTGGTCTTCCTCGACTTCATCTTCCAACACAGTGTAGATTCTCAACCGTTGATTATTGTTGTTTGGCAAGGGTGAGTACTTAAAGCACTCAACAAGTTGTGCATGTAATGCAATTCTATGTATCTATATGTAAGGCTTATTCCAATGGATAGGCTATCATGGCTATTTTGCAATAAGCGAGATTTATGAACAAATACAAGAAATAGATTGTAAAGAATGTAAAACAAATAACAATAGTAAATAAATTCAGGATTTCTCAAGTAAACCAAGTTTCCAATCCTAAGTCAAATTCCATCTTCCATATGGCATTCCGCCATCCCAACCATGTTGTCCAATTAATTAAGCTAACCCTTAATCGTAATTCCGAGCATTGCTCAATACCATGAGCACGGCTATCCGAATAGTTTCACACTCGCAGAGGTTATGCACTTTACCCACGTGATACAACCAAACACCACCAAGGCGAGTGATTATAACAAAGCCTTTACAATGCTCGCTTAACCCGATACTATCCGCTAAGGTTTCAACACCGTGGGACTGGTTACCACATCCGTGGCCCCCTCTTGCGCCATGTGAATTACACCATAACTCGAACTCACACCGACCACGATAGTACCAAAATTAAGACATTGCAAATTACTCACTAGGTCGCCCATACTGCATGTGGTTGCATGATTGACTCGAGTCAAAGGCTTGCAAGGTTAAGTCCTTAGTGTGATCAAGGCAAGACATCCACATACCCTCGCCCATCGGGCCCACCTTGGCCTCCTCGCCTTGCCACTTGCCCCAATCTAAATTATCATCACCCGCTTGATTACCAAGCACCACGTGCCATCAACAATTCAACATCGCTTGCGTGACATGACTCGCCACAACAACTCAATCTCATCGTGATCCCACATGACACACAAGTTCATAATATCGCTCCATATTCCATTAACCAAGATTAATTATCAATGATTCTGATACATGTGATGATGTGGCACGACTAAGCAACTAATACGGTCTAAACCTCCAATGTTGATCATAATTACTAATCAACTATATCAAACCAATCTAGGGTGACAATGGATCATGGCATACAATGACAAGGTAGGGTGTAGATCAATCTGGTATATTAGCTAATCCCAATCTAATTTGAAACAATTGTATATTTGAAACATATGCAATAGGGTAAAACAAATATAGCAATTTTATAAACATGGGTTCAACATGATCAAAGCACAACTTGCCTTGGAATAGGTCCTGATCTGTTCTGAACTTGCTCTTGAGTTGCTTGATCTTCCTCCAAGCGCCGCACAATTCAACGCCTATGCGCATCAAGGAGAAAAGCAAATAAATACCAAAACAGAGAGCAATTGAACTCCAAAAATCAAATAAAATTCACCATGAAATAGATCTTAATTTTTCAAATTTTTAGAAATTTGAATCACTCAAATCCGAGTTAAATTGCAAAAGATATAGCCTTTTGAAGTTTGAAATAAATACTGAAATCAGAAAATCAGAAATTCGAATTAACAGATTTATTTTTATTCTGAAAACCGATTTATGACGTCAGCATGACCTCATGATGACGTCATCATCACAGAATTTCCAATCGGATTATTTTTCCAATTGAAAATCCCTTTATGACGCAAGCATGACGTCACGCCGGCGCGACCGGCGCCAACCAATCGAAGCGACACGCGTCCCGCCAGATGGATCGAGTCCACGACCGCGCCACCCACGGTGGACTCGGCCACGGCGCTGGGCTCGCGCCGACACGCTGCACGATCCGTTGGCTCAACCAACGGCGCAACCGGGCCTTCCATCACCGATCCGACGGCCATGCTAGCGATGACGCGGCTTACCGACACGCACTCCACGCGGCGAGATCCGACGCCTCGGTCCAAGATCCGACGGTTGCAAATGCTCGCGAGGTTCGACGATGAGCTCGGCGGCGCGTTCACCGAGACCGAGACGGCGAGCCCGACGGCGCTTTGGCGATCAACAGTAACGAAGACGCTCGAACTGCGCCTCCTCGGCGATTCCAGATCTGCCTCAACGGCGGGGAAGGACACCGGCCGGCCACGAAACAAAGAAAATGACGCGCGGCGCCGTGTTCAACCCAAAATTCCGGACGAAAGGCTGCGCTCTCTACGCGCTTAGGGCTTTTGCTCACGGCCTCCAAATAACACGCGCACCTTCTTATAGCCATAGAGTCCGTGCCCGCCGGTTTCGCCACGGTGTCCATGGTCGACACGAGCTGGACTCGAGTCCTCATCCGAGACGACGCACTGCACCGACACGCGGCGGGGTGAACGACGCCGATTGTCTCGCGACGCTGCCTTCATCCGGACGCCATGGATCACAACGCCGAGATCTTCCGTAAGGAACCCACGGGCCGCTACCGAGTCGGGCCGAAGGGAAGTAATGGGCTCCGCCCATTATCGTAATCTAATTTTTTCCGCATTTTCTTTAAAAACAAAAGCGTAAATTCATTTAATTGGTTTTAGACAAATAAATTATCAGAAAATCCAAGAAAATCTAAAAATACTTTGAGACATTCGGACTCAAATAAAATATTTTTGGCAAAACTTTATTTTAACTTTGCATGATTTAAATAGATTTGAATAAAAAGCAATAAACTTGAAATAAGAATTAATTCAAATAAATCCAGAAAAATCCAAATAAATTCCAAAATCATAAATGCTCTTTAAGCAATAAAATAATATTTAAGCAAAGTTTTGGGATGTTACAAACCTCCCCTTAATGTAATCTCACTGCAGATTCGTGGCTAACTAGAGAATAGGTTCGGAATTTCGACTTCAAATCTTCTTCTCGCTCCCAAGTGGCTTCACTTTCTAATGATTGCTCCATCAACTCGCAAAGCGAATAGACTTGTTTCTCGGTCTTGCGTTCCATAACATCCAAAATTCGATCGTTGCTCTTTGTAAGTCAAATCTTCTTGCAAATCTATTGCATCCAATGTGGTTTGCTCATAGCACTCGAGACACTTCTTAAGCCGCGACACATAGAATACATCATGCACTCCTCGCCAAGGATCGAGGCAACTCTAATTGATAAGCTATCTCTCCTCGACGGCTCAGAATCTTGAACGGACCAACATATCTTGGTGCAAGCTTCCCTTTAACATGAAATCTTTTAACGCCCTTAAGAGGGGTAACTCTAAGATACACATGATCTTCTGGTTCAAAACTCAAATCTCGACGACGGTTGTCGGCGTAGCTTTTCTGTCTTGACCGTGCTATCTTCAACCTCTCTCTGATCATTGCGACTTGACTTTCGCTTCCTCGAGAATGTCCGCCCAAAACCAAACGTTCTCCTGCTTGCCCAATTCAATGGAGTACGACAAGCACGCCCATACAACGCCTCAAACGGTGACATCCGCAGCTAGCTTGATAACTATTATTGTAACTAAATTCGCATATGGCAAACACTTATCCCATGTCGCAAAGATAAGCTAAAGCACAAGCTCTCAACATATCCTCTAAAATCTGATTTACTCTTTCACCGACCATCCGTCATGGTGATATGTCAGACTAAAATTCAGACGAGTTCCCATGGCTTCGTGCAACTTATTCCGTAATCTTGAGGTAAATTGGGTACCTCAGATGACACAATCTTCTTGGGCACTCCATGCAAACATACAATCTTTGACATGTACAACTCGCTAAACGATCTCCGAGTAAGTGGTCTTTATCGATAAAATGGGCGACCTTGGTTAGACGATCCACAATTACCCAAATGGAATCGTAACCTCTCGAGTTTTAGGTAAACCGTGATAAAGTCCATTCCGATTTCTCCCACTTCCATTCCGAATTTTCAATGGTCCGCAATGCACAAATGGGTCTTTGATGCATGGCTTTACTCGACATACGTCGCATAAAGCAACATGCTCACCTACTTCACGCTTCATGTTAGGCCACCAAAATCTCTCTTCAAATCCCGTACATCTTGGCACTCCTGGATGAATTGAGTATTTTGAATCGTGAGCTTCCTCAAGAATCAATTGCTTTAGTTCCTTTTATCCAAGACACAAATTCGCCTTTGAAGAACATGGTTCCTCGCTCATCCAGAGTGAAATCTACAACTAGGCCTTCTTCCTTTTAGCCTTAATCTTAGAAATTTTATCATCATCTTTCCGCCTTCTAATCTAATCCTCTAGCGCTGGCTTTACTTCCAAAGTCAATACCATTCCTCGCGAACAACTTCCAACCTTAGTTTCTGAAATTCCTTGCATAATTCTGGTTGATCCTCCATGGTCAATGTTTTTGCGCTATGGCTCTTTCGACTCAGAGCATCGGCTACCACATTGGCTTTTCCGGGATGATAATGGATTCCCACATTATAATCCTTAATTAGCTCAAGCCATCTTCGCTGTCTCATATTCAGATCTGCTTGAGTGAATATGTATTTCAGGCTCTTATGATCCGTATATACCTCACATCTATTTCCTATGAGATAATGACGCCATATCTTTAAGGCATGCACTACGGCAGCTAATTCCAAATCATGCGTTGGGTAATTCACTTCATGTGGTCTTAACTGTCTCGACGCATAAGCAACAACTTTGCCTTCCTGCATTAACACGCACCCTAAGCCTTGCTTTGAAGCATCGCAATAAATATCAAATCCATTCTGCACATCTGGCAACACTAATACGGGGGCTGTTGTTAAATGCTTCTTTAATTCCATGAAACTTGTCTCGCACTCAAGCGCCCATGCAAACTTCTTTTCTTTCTTCAACAATCGCGTAAGAGGTTTAGCAATTGTCGAGAATCCTTCTATGAACCGACGGTAATATCCCGCCATTCCTAAAACTACGGATCTGGTAATGCACTTTGGTTGCTCCTAATGCAACATCAAGGCCCACTTTGCTTGGGTCAATCACTACTCCTTTAGTAGTCATTACATGACCAAGAAATTCTACTTTCTCCTTCCAAAATTCACACTTGCTAAACTTAGCATACAAACATGCTCTCGCAGCCTCTCTAAAACCATTCTCGAGATGTTCGCATGCTCTTCCTCTGCCTTCGAGTAAACCAAGATATCGCCTATGAAGACTACAACAAACTTATCCAAATATTCCATGAAAACCTTATTCATCATGTTCATGAAATATGCTGGGGCATTAGTCAATCCAAATGACATGATCGTGAACTCATAATGTCCATATCGCGTAGAAAACGCAGCCTTAGGCACATCCTCCGCTCGGATCTTCAATCGATGGTATCCCGAACGAAGATCTATCTTGGAGAAAACTCCAGCCCTCTTAATCGATCAAATAAGTCATCGATCCCGGCAACGGATACTTATTCTTGATCGTTATTTCATTCAAGGCACGATAATCGATGCACATTCTAAGACTTCCGCCCTTTTTACGAACAAACAAAACCGGGCTCTCACGGTGATGAACTTGGTCTAATGAAACCTTTCTCTTGCGCTTCCTCAATCGCTTCTTCATTTCCACTAACTCGCTCGGTAGGCATCCGATATGGTCTTTTTGATATCGGTGCTGTACCGGCGCTAACTCGATCACGAACTCGATATCACGGTCCGTGGCAATCCCGCAAATCTTCCGAAACACATCCGGTATTCCTCGCTCTCGCACATCTTCCATGCCGATGGCTTTCACGCTGTTGACCATTAATCGCCCATCTCGAATCAAGGTCGCTGAAACTCTACTTTCTTGCCACTAGGCCTTCCAAAGTCACGATCCTTCGCCACAATCCAAAATGCCTTATGCTTAGACACCAATCCATTCCAAGGATGATGTCTAGGATTGTGCATCTATTAAGATAAGATTCGCGAGGAATTCTATCCCATCCATAAGCAACTTAGCTCCCAAACACCCAAGGCTAGATCTAAGCTCGGATCCCGGGCTTGACTAAGAGCACACACTTAAGATTCACCACTTTAAATCCATTCTTGGTTGCAAAACTTTGAGAAACAAACGAATACGAAGCTCCGTAATCAAACAAAATCAGAGCAGTAATCGAGTTGACCAGAAACTTACCCAGTACGACGTCTGTAGCTTCCTGAGCTCCATCAGCGGTGATGTGGTTGATCCTTCCACGCACTGTTGATTGCGGGGTTGCTCCACTTGACTCGCGCACGATTTCTCCCGAGGTTGGTGCCTTGGCGGTGTTGTTCCCAAGTTGAAACGAATCGGCGTGATGCCTCCTTCGTGGACACCTATTGGAAAAGTGCCTGCTCATTACGTGTATAGCATCTTTTCACTGCATCGCTGATTCCCTCTCGCGCATTGTTGCCCTGTGCTGGGGTCTGAAAATTCTGATTGGCAGGGCGAGGTGCAGGGGTTGATGTCCTGTTCACAGCTGGTGGTTGGAATCTAGCAAATTGTTGTGGTGACATCCTCAAACGTAGATGGTTTGGACGTCCACCCTGATTAGTCATTAAGCGCTTACGGTTCTCACCCAGCTCTTTGCGCTTATCCTCTAGGATCAAAGCCTTATTCACTAGCTCTCAAAACTGAAAATTGTGGGTGATCACCCCACTGCAGTCCCGAATTCAGTCCCTTCATGAAACGAGATCGCTTAGCTTTATCTGTCGCTCGCCTTCAGGGCATAGCGAGCTAATCGAGTAAACTTGTTCGTGTACTCGCCACCGGTTGGCCTCCTTGTTTCAAAGCCCCGAACTCTTCCTTCTTAAGGTCCATCATTCCTCCTAACATGATAATCGCGAAAGCATTAGTAAACTCCTCCTAGGTGATCTCTTGTGGGGCTCCATGAGCGCACAGCAATTCTCCCACCATTCTCGCATGCGTTCCTTCCAACCGATGAGAGGCGAGAGTACCTTCTCATTTCCTTCACATTGCGTGATGTGCAGCTTCTTCTCAATAGTCCTAAGCCAGTCATCGGCTTCCAAAGGGTTCACATTTCCTGAAAACGTTAGTGGTCGAGTCCTCATAAAACTGATAGCTTTGAGTGAGGTCGGGTCCACCATGGTTGTTCGAGCTACTGTGGTTGTTGTTGCCGGTCACGTTGGTCATTTGCCGCATCCGCCGCATCATAGTCCGCATTAGTTGAGTCTACGCGCAAGAAACGCCCTGTGTTCTCGCATGTCCACTAGCGGTGGTTGAGGGCTGCTCCGTCATTGGGGTTGTCATTCGCGCATCCACTTCTCAAGCACCGTTGTTTCTCGAGTATTCACCATCCGATGATTGCCTTTAGGTTAGGGACGGTAGATGTAGCATAGATAAGAAGTAAGACTTTCTAAAGCGGGAGATAGGTTATACCCAACTGAAATAATTCTTTATTATTCTTGGTATGGTCGCTTATTTAAGCCTACAAGCTTTGCAACACATAACGCACACTCAAAGATTACAAAGAAGCAAACTAACATGAAACCTTAACGCCAACTAAAAAGGTAAAGACTAACTTAAAGACGCGACTCACACTCGAGTCTCAACACAGCCTCCAAGGTCGACACTCACTCATCCACCACCCGGCCGAGGTCGATCCGACGATACACCGACGGATGAGCCGGCATAGGAGCGAACCTATCCTCGATGACCTACCACGGGTCCTCTGCAACCACGGGTCCGCACTCCCTCCGCTCCCACTCGCCTCCTCTGGATCCTCCTGACTCCTCTGCTGGCTCCTGAACTTCTCGAGTCACGCGCTCTAGCTCGCCCTCGACCGCCTCTAGGCCTCTCCCACCTCGGTGATCATCCCGATGGTCAAGCACGGTCACCACAAGCTCCCGCTCGCCACTGAGTGCCTCGCATACGCCTCCAGCTCCCGAGTAGTCTCTCTCATATGATCCTCCCGGCAAGGGCGAACTCCGCAAGGTGTACCGCAGATGGCACACTCGCTCTCCACGATCCGCTCGGCCGGCATGCTTGAACGCTCTAGGTGAAGGCGAACATCGAGTCGTGAAGCTCGCCGGCGTAGTCGCGCGCATACACGGCGAAGAGCAAGTCGGGCAACCTCCTCGAATTGCAACCTCGCACGAGAATCTTCTGCCAGAGATGTTGATTGGTGAAGGACCATGTGGAGGTCCATCCATATTTGTGATGAGTATTTGACTTTATTTGAGCAAGGTGTGCTCAAGTTTGAGTTTGATTTGGTTTGATTTTCAAAATGAAGCAATTTGAGTTGTCTTTGCCAGAGTGGCGCACGGCCGTATGGACGCCAGTAGTGATGAGTTGCATGGTTTATTGCACATCTTTGTGGGCATTGCTATGTGAGGAGTTTCCTTGTCTTTGATGGTTGCAGGACGACGGTGCTAGGTCATGGTGAGGCGAAGGATGACCGGACTAGGCGAGGAGCGCCGAGGTCCAGACGGTTGGGAGATCGCCAAGATGATCGAAGAAGGAGTCCGGCAAGTCAAGAAGACAAGGAAAGGAGATGATGCTAGCTAGATGCCGCGTGGATCAATGAGGACCGCCGGATTGAGGTCTAGTTGATAGGTTAGCGGGTCTAGGTAGTATGCTTTGAAAACTGCAAGAAAACCCGTATGTGTGTGGGTTTTGGGTTAGCCCTTGCATGGCTGTGTGTGTGGTTAATCCTAGCCCTTAGATGAGTGCTCTAGGTTGAGGGACTCATCCAAGGGTGGTAGGTGGCCCAAGAGTAGTATAAATAGGGGTGGAGGGTAGCCTCCTTCCCTTGAAGGTGTTGAGGTTTTTGATGCTCATTTGAGCTTTGCCCACATGAATGTGAGGCTTTGTAACCTCCCTTCCAGAAATGAAAGTTTTATTCATCCACCTCTGAATTTATTTTATGATTTACATTATGTCTTTACTTTACGCAATTTAAATTCAGCATTTACTTTCCCGCAATTACATTCCCGCAATTTACTTTCAAGTAATTTGGATTTGCCTCCCCTCCTTCTAAATGCTGATGTTCTTGGATGTTTTGAGTGTGTTCATATGTTTTACATCTCTTTTGCACTCTTGGATTGAGTAGAGAACATCTTTTCTTTCAAGTTCCTACTTTGTTCTGAACTTGTTCTTCGCGCAGCAGTCAGTGTTTGCTTTTTGTAAAAATATAGAAAAATCCTTTTTGAGTGATTCTTGTTGGAGGAGGTGCAGGACTCTGATATCCGCTTACAGAAAAATTTTGGAGTTCACTTGTTGCACCGTTTGGGTGTCATGAGGTGAACACCGAGCCCCAAACTTTCTGCTCGAAGTTTTTGACCAGACTGTGTTCTTCGATTTTTCCTGTTTTTTCTGTAAGGCTTTTTGAGGATAAATTTGGTGGAGTTCTTCACGACTCTAATTCTCACAGGGAGAAAAAGCCTCAAAATTTTGTGAGCTACAGAAACCCACCAACCTCCTGTGCAAATTGAGGACAAGTTCTGAAATCCTGCTTTTGCTTTTCTGAAAGTGACTTTGTGATTTGAATTGATGTCCTTTCTAAAAGCAAGAGTTTGAATTGATTCCTCTTTATTTTGGACACTAGACAACCAGGATTGTGACTCAAAATCCCCACATATTTTATGGTACTTATCCATGCAAGCTTGGGGTACACATAGTTGTCTAGTTTTTCGGTTTTTCACAATTCCTTTTGAGCGATCTTGTCAAGGTTTTTGTTGAGTATTTTGGGAATTTTATTTGCGACCATTCACCCCCTCCTGCTCGCCATCTCGGTCCTTCAATTGGCTCGCTAGCTTCTCGCTCTCCCAAGCGTAGATAATCAGCTTGCAAATAAATCCCGGTGTACACCATTAATCGACCACCGCCTCCTCGGTAAAGCGGACGATAAAAGCCCCCAAGAGTCTCAAGTACTCTCCACACTCCATTGCAGAGCCGCCACCACTCCTCGAGGCCGGAACAATCTAAGATCCGCTCCACAAGAACTTTGAATAAGAGCTCCACCCAAAACGCCAAGAAACGGTAAATTCAGCAAAGGCGAGAAGTAGAGAATGAGATGAGTCGAGAGTGTTTTATTAGTCAAGTTTAGATTTTCTTTAGAAAATAGTTTGGACACACACAAGACACCTCCATACTATCTAGGGCCAAGACCTACAGTCAGTATGCTCTGATACCACCTCTGTAAGGACCCGAATCCACTGATTCGAACCCACTGTGTTTACCGCACTATTCCCAGGATCAACGCTAGTGCACACAGCTTAACATTGGTACATATCACATCATACTCAACGATAATAGAATAATAGTTCATTCATTGATATAACTAAAGGTATGATCTTATGACCAACTTACATTATTAAGCCACGCAGGGCAAGACTGAAAATATAACTAATGATTAAGCAAATGGAAAATAGAAAACGAGATAGCTCATCACCACCACAGTAACCGACAAGGCTCGGACCCTAATGACTCGTGGTCTTCCTCGACTTCATCTTCCAACACAGTGTAGATTCCTCAACTGTGATTATTGTTGTTTGGCAAGGGTGAGTACTTAAAGCACTCAACAAGTTGTGCATGTAATGCAATTCTATGTATCTATATGTAAGGCTTATTCCAATGGATAGGCTATCATGGCTATTTTGCAATAAGCAAGATTTATGAACAAATACAAGAAATAGATTGTAAAGAATGTAAAACAAATAACAATAGTAAATAAATTCAGATTTCTCAAGTAAACCAAGTTTCCAATCCTAAGTCAAATTCCATCTTCCATATGGCATTCCGCCATCCCAACCATGTTGTCCAATTAATTAAGCTTAACCCTTAATCAGAATTCCCGAGCATTGCTCAATACCATGAGCACGGCTATCCGAATAGTTTCACACTCGCAGAGGTTATGCACTTTACCCACGTGATACAACCAAACACCACCAAGGCGAGTGATTATAACAAAGCCTTTACAATGCTCTCGCTTAACCCGATACTATCCGCTAAGGTTTCAACATCGTGGACTGGTTACCACATCCGTGGCTCCCTCTTGCGCCATGTGAATTACACCATAACTCTGAACTCACACCACCACGATAGTACCAAAATTAAGACATTGCAAATTACTCACCTAGGTCGGCCCATACTGCATATGTGGTTGCATGATTGACTCAGTCAAAGGCTTGCAAGGTTAAGTCCTTAGTGTGATCAAGGCAAGACATCCACATACCCTCCGCCCATCGGGCCCA
The DNA here is from genome assembly GCA_036346275.1 of Otatea glauca. Lineage (NCBI taxonomy): Eukaryota > Viridiplantae > Streptophyta > Magnoliopsida > Poales > Poaceae > Otatea > Otatea glauca. The sequence continues at coordinate 28,456,886 of CM070729.1, forward strand.
CCTTGGCCTCCTCGCCCTTGCCACTTGCCCCAATCTAAATTATCATCACCCGCTTGATTACTAAGCACCACGTGCCATCAACAATTCAACATCGCTATGTGACATGACTCGCCACAACAACTCAATCTCATCGTGTGATCCCACATGACACACAAGTTCATAATATCGCTCCATATTCCATTAACCAAGATTAATTATCAATGATTCGATACATGTGATGATGTGGCACGACTAAGCAACTAATACGGTCTAAACCTCCAATGTTGATCATAATTACTAATCAACTATATCAAACCAATCTAGGGTGACAATGGATCATGGCATACAATGACAAGGTAGGGTGTAGATCAATCTGTATATTAGCTAATCCCAATCTAATTTGAAACAATTGTATATTTGAAACATATGCAATAGGGTAAAACAAATATAGCAATTTTATAAACATGGGTTCAACATGATCAAAGCACAACTTGCCTTGGAATAGGTCCTGATCTGTTCTCGAACTTGCTCTTGAGTTGCTTGATCTTCCTCCAAGCGCCGCACAATTCAACGCCTATGCGCACTCAAGGAGAAAAGCAAATAAATACCAAAACAGAGAGCAATTGAACTCAAAAATCAAATAAAATTCACCATGAAATAGATCTTAATTTTTCAAATTTTTAGAAATTTGAATCACTCAAATCCGAGTTAAATTGCAAAAGATATAGCCTTTGAAGTTTGAAATAAATATCAAATCGAAAATCAGAAATTCGAATTAACAGATTTATTTTTATTCGAAACCGATTTATGACGTCAGCATGACCTCATGATGACGTCATCATCACGTAATTTCCAATCGGATTATTTTTCCAATTGAAAATCCTTTATGACTCAAGCATGACGCCACGGCGGCACCCGGCGCCAACCAATCGTGAAGCGACACGTGTCCCGGCAGATGGATCGAGTCCACGACCCGCGCCAAATTTCACGATGGACTCGGCTCACGGCGCTCGGCCTCGCGCTCGACACGCTGCACGATCCGTTGGCTCAACCAACGGCGCAACTGGGCCTTCCATCACCGATCCGACGGCTCATGCTAGCGATGACGCGGCTTACCGACACGCACTCCACGCGGCGAGATCCGACGCCTCGACCCAAGATCCGACGGTTGCAAATGCTCGCGAGGTTCGACGATGAGCTCGGCGCGCTGCTCACCGAGACCGAGACGGCGAGCCCGCCGGCGCTTTGGCGATCAACAGCAACGAAGACGCTCGGAACAAGCCGCCTCTCCGCGGCGATTCCAGATCGCCCTCAACGGCGGCGGAAGGACACCGGCCGCCACGAAAATGAAGAAATGACGGCGCGCGCTCGGTGTTCAACCCAAAATTCGACGAAGGTCGCGCTCTCGCCACGCGCTTAGGGCTTTGCTCACGGCCTCCCAAATAACACGCGCACCCCTCTTATAGCCATAGGAGTCCGTGCTCGCGGCTTCCGCCGCAGGTGTCCATGGCCGACACGAGCCGGACTCGAGTCCTCATCCGAGACGACGCACTGTGCATCGACACGCGGCGGGGTGAACGACGCGATTGTCTCGCGACGCGTCTTCATCCAGACGCCCATGGATCACAACGCCGAGATCTTCCGTAGGAACCCACGGGCCGCTACCGAAATGGCCGAAGCGAAGTAATGGGCTCCGCCCATTATCATAATCTAATTTTTTCCGATTTTTCTTTAAAACAAAAGCGTAAATTCATTTAATTGGTTTTAGACAAATAAATTATCGTGAAAAATCCAACAAAAATCTCAAAAATACTTTGAGACATTCTCGACTCAAATAAAATATTTTTGGCAAAACTTTATTTTAACTTTGCACATATTTAAATAGATTTGAATAAAAGCAATAAACTTGAAATAAGAATTAATTCAAATAAATCCAAAAATCCAAATAAATTCAGAAAATCATAAATGCTCTTTTAAGCAATAAAATAATATTTAAGCAAAATTTTGGGATACAAAGAATTGAGCCGCAAAATCGTCGATCAGAGGTCCAAGCCCTACGGGAGGAGAAGGAAACCCTGCGGCAGGAGAAGCTGGATGTTGTTGGCTCCCTTCGAGGTAGATATTTCCTAGACTATCCCGTGTTCTCATTTAATCGTCTCGGTCTTTTGATCTCCTCATCTTCATGTCGGCCGAGATTCTACTATCGTAAAGCTCCAAGAGCAACTTAAGGCCTCGGAGGTCTCCAAATTGAAATCGGAAAAGGAGCTAGAAGGTACGCTCAGCAGCTTGGCCTTCCCTTGCCTTCATTGTCTTCTTGGTACTTCTTGATAATCTGTTTCTTTTGCAGACTATAAGTTCAAGACGTGGGCGCAATACGCCGCTTATAGCGAGAAGGTCGAGGCCCTTGAAACGTCTTGTGCTAAGCTTCGCGAGGCCTCTGACTCGTTGCTGAGGTTGCTTCATCCCGAAGGCTAGAGGCCACTCAGTAGGGACCAAGTTATCTCCCAACTGAAGGAAGCCCCCAAGGAGCTTAAGATACTCTTGAAGGAAATGGCGACCAATGGCGCTAGCCAGGCTCTGGTGATCACCAAGTCGCTTTATCCCCGAGTGGATCTTGAAGCTATTAAGGATGGCTATGCCTGCGTGGATGAAAACCGCCACCAACTCGGGAGGAAGTTAAGGATGCTTCTTCGGCTGTCGTAGAGACTTTGGACCTGTAAACAAATATTTGAAAGTGTTTCTTTGGCCCTGCATTTTCTCTTTAAATATGCTGCTTTGCCCGAGTAGTTTTGACATCTTAAATATCATGCCCGACTAGTTCAGCTTTCTGTGCTCGAGGCATGGTTCATGACGCATGTCTCGTAGTCTTATAATTCAGTAGAGCAAAGCACTTGACGCATAATTTTCGAGAAGATTATACAAGAACAACTTTAAGAGTAAACATTTATTCATAAAGAAGAATTCAAATTACAGAGCTCAAGGGAAAAAACGACGTAGCTGTTCTATGTTCCAGGTGTTGTTGACAATTGTGCCATCTTCACGCTTGAGCTTATAAGCCCCAGGACGTATCACTTCATCGATGATGTAAGGGCCATCCCAGCTTGGGGAGAACTTATGCTCGCATTTCTGATTCTTTCTAAGGACCAGATCTCGTTTGGAGAATGCGCGGCTCCTTACATTGCGATTGTGATAGCGACGTAAGCCCTGAAGGTACTTTGCCGACTGAATTGTTGCAACGTCCCTGGCTTCTTCCAGTCGGTCGAGGTCTTCTAGCTGGCTTTCTTCCGAAGCGACCTCCTCATAGCACCGATCCCGCGGGGATCCGAATTCTAACTCGGTGGGGAGGACCGCATCTGAGCCATACACCAGGAAGAAAGGTGACTGCCCAGTTGCTCTGCTGGGGGTGGTTCGCAGCCCCCAGAGTACCGAAGGCAATTCTTTGACCCACCGAGTGGCGTATGGTTTGAGACGATAGAAAATCCTTGCCTTTAGGCTTTTTAGCACCATGCTGTTGGCTCATTCGACCTATCCATTGCTTCAGGAGTGTGCTACTGATGCGAAGCAAATCTTTATGCCGAGTTCACCGCACCAGTCTTGAAATATGTCACCTCTGAATTGGGTGCCGTTATCTGTAATGATTCGGTTCGATACGCCGAATCTAACCACGATTTCATGGAAGAATTCTTTGGCTTTTGCGGCTGTGATTGTGGCGACTGGCTTGGCCTCAATCCATTTGGTGAATTTATCGACGGCCACGAAGAGATGAGTATAACCACCTTGAGCTTTCTTCAAAGGTCCCACCATGTCAAGCCCCTGCATCGCAAACGGCGGTGATTGGGATGGTCTCAGTTCCTGTGGCCGGTTTGTTCACCGTCACAAGAAAGAATTGATATCTTCGCATGACCGGACGATATCCTTTGCATCAGTGATAGCAGTCAGCCAGAAAAAACCCTGACGATAAGCCTTACCGACTAGGGTTGTTGACGCCGCGTGATTCCCACAAATTCCCGAGTGGATTTCCTTGAGAAGATCTCTTCCTTCTTGTTCTGATATGCATCGTTGTAGTACACTAGAGGAGCTCTTGCGATAGAGTTCTTCCCTGATTACCACGTAGCTCTTGCTTCGGCGCATTATTCGCTCAGCCTGCATGCGGTGTTTGGGTATCTCGTCCTTTATCCGATAGTCCAGATACGGAGCTGTCCAATCGGGGGTAATGATCAGGACTTCTGCCTCTACGTTCTTCTCCACCGGGATGTCCGACTTTGGCCGAGTACTTATTGTGGGCTTATGAATTTCTTCGACGAATACTCCCACTGCCACTGTGGTCCGGCCGGATCCCATTTTGCTAGCTCATCTGCCGCTTCATTGTCCCGACGGAGCACATGAACAAGTTCTAAACCGTCAAAGTTGCCTTCTAGCATGCGTACCGCCTGACAATAGGCTACCATGTTGTCTTCGATGCAGGACCATTCTTTTTGCACCTGATTGACCACGAGCATTGAATCTCTGCGAACCGTCAAACGTCGGATACCGAGCGATATGGCGATACGGAGCTCATGGATGAGTGCCTCGTACTCGCGGCGTTGTTCGACACGGAAAAGTATTTGAAGAACGTGATCAACCGCTCCCACTTGGTGATATGAGCACTATACCAGCCCCCGCGCCGCTGAGCATGAGGGAACCATCGAAATACATCATCCAGTACTCGAGTTCCTTGACGACAACCGGGTTTTGAAGTTCTGTCCACTCGGCAGTAAATCAGCGAGCGCTTGAGACTTGGTGGCTGTGCGAGGCTTGAATAGGATATCAAAGGCTCCTAGCTCGACTGCCCACTTTGCAATTCTCCCAGTGGCCTCCTGGTTGTGAATTATATCTCCTATTGGGAAGGAAGTGACCACCGAAACAGTATGCTCTTGGAAGTAGTGCTTGCATTTGCGAGATGTAAGAAGTATGGCGTATAATAATTTTTGCACTTGTGGATACCGCACCTAGATTCACTCAAGACCTCGTTGATGAAATAGATCGGGTGTTGGACCTTCTGCACGTGACCCAGCTCCTCCCTTTCTACCAAGATTGCAGCGCTGACTACATGAGTTGTTGCTGCGATGTAAAGTATGTGAGGTTCCCAGCATCGGTGAAACCAAGACCGGGATGTCGTTAAGAAGGTCTTCAAGTCTTTGAACGCTTGTCGCACTCGGAGTCCATTGAACTTGTCCCGCTTCTTGAGAAGTTTAAAAATGAAATACCTCGCATACCTAGTCGGAAATAAATCTGCTGAGTGCGGCCATGCACCCCGTAAGCTTCTGGACGTCCTTTTGGCAAGTCGGCGGTTCCATATTTAATATGGCTTTGATCTTTTCTTGGTTGGCCTCAATGCCTCGTTGGGATACGATAAACTCGAGCAGTTTTCCCGAAGATACTCCAAAAACACACTTCTCGGGATTAAGCTTCATGCTGAAAATCCTTAGACTCTTGAACGTCTCGGTTAGGTCGGCGATGAGATCCTTCCTCTCCCGAGTCTTTACCATGACATTGTCCACATATGCCTCCACATTGCGTCCGAGTTGGGCTTGAAAACACCGCTGTACTGCGCGTTGATACGTTGTACCAGCATTTTTCAAACTGAATGCCATCATGGTATAGCAAAATGCCTCAAAGGGCGTGATGAATGAAGTCTTGATATGATCTTCCGCCTTTAGGCGAATCTGGTGGTACCCTGAGTAGGCATCGAGGAAACTCAGGATCTCGCACCCGGCGGTTGAATCAACCACCTGATTGATTCGAGGTAGCCCGAAGGGATCCTTCGGACATGCCTTATTGAGATCAGTATAATCAACGCACATGCGCCAAGTTTTATTCTTCTTTTGAACTAATACAAGGTTCTCCAACCAGTCAGGATAATACACTTTTTGATAAAACCGCAACTAATAGCTTTGTGATCTCCCGCTTGATGGAGTTCCAACGATCCGAGCTAACACGAGTCTTTGCTTGATTGGCTTTGCCTTTTCATCAACATGTAGAGAATGCTCGATCACCTCCCTAGGAACACCGCATGTCGGACGGTTTCGAGCAAAGATGTCTTTGTTGGCCCGGAGGAAGGTGACGAGCATGCCTTCTTATTTATCCTCGAGCCCTATCCCGATCAGAGTCGTTTTGAATAGCTCGGATGAGTCAAGAATAATTCTCTTGGTTCCTTCGCCGGACTTTATCCTTGACGTGGCCTGCTTCTTCGATGGGATGTCGCTTCTTCCCGCAACATGGCGGCCTCTGCTCGATATTCTTCCCCTCGACGGTTGCCTCCTGCAGCTCAGCGAGTTCATAGTTCTCTCGGTCGCATTTCAAAGATCGCTTGATGTCACTGCAAACCGTGATGACGCTTTTGGGTCTCCGCATCTTCATCACCAAAAAGGTGTAGTCCGGGACGGCCATGAATCAAGCCAGATCGGGTCTTCCCAAGATAGTGTGATACGCTGTCTCGAAATCCGCTACCTCAAGTTTATATACTCGGTCGATAGTTGTCTTTGGTACTAAAGGTGACGCAAAGCAATCTGCCCGAGTGGAAATGAAGACGCCCCAGGAATCACCCCGTGGAACGGTTGTGAGCTCGGCTTTAGCTCTGAGTGGGGGACGTTCATGTCGTCGAAGATTTTGGAGAACAAGACATTGAGTCCACTCCCTCCATCGATCAAGACTTTCTTGAGCTTTACATTGCGAATAACAGGGTCGAGTACTAGAGGATACTTACCTGGATGTAGAACTCGGTTGGGGTGATCCGAGCGGTCGAAGGTGATCGGGACTTCAGACCACTTTAGATACTGGGGGGTTGCCGGTTCCTCCGCATTGATCTCCGAGCGTAGCTTTGCTTCCGCTTGGACTCGTATCCTGTGGAGCCCCGTGATATGTAGTTCAGCTGTGCTCGGGCTCTGGTAATCGCCTCGCGGGAGGTCTTTCTTCTTAGCGCCTCATCCTTCGCCGGAGCTAGTAGTTTGTTGCTTTCACGCCAGAAACGCCTGTGGTAAAGCGCTTTGGCGCCGCGTGCTTTCCTTAGGGTGGAAAGGATAGATCACATCCATGATAGTACTATAATCATGCGCCTCCTCCGCGTGGCTCGAGGCCGGCTGCGCTCGCTACCGCAACTAGCTCCTCGTCTTTCTACTTTTTGTCTTTGTGCTTGGAGGACTCGCTTGTCACTTTTTCTTCATTGCGGGCGATCTTCTTGGCGCCGCCGTATGCGTCGAGGCCATGGCATAGCGGTCGACCAACGCAAACATCTCCTTTACGAGGCCAAGGTTTCTAGACATATTCTTGATCGATCGGGATCGCCGACCCTTTCTAAAAGGTCGCTACCACCACCGCATCAGATACATCCCTGATGGTGTTTTTCTTCTGCATGAAACGCCAGATGAAATCTCTCAGCATCTCATCTTTCTTCTGGTGAAGCTGATATAGGTTCCACGGGGTGCCAGGCCTCTCGTAGGTTCCCTGAAAGTGTGCGATAAATTGCTCGTAAAGATCGCTCCAGGAGTCCACCGAGTTCACAGGAAGTCCTGTGAGCCATGATTGAGTTGAAGGGGTGAGATTGACTGGCAAATAATTTGCCATCATGTTTTGATTGCCTCCAGCCACTTTAACTGCCAGGGCATAGACCTGCAGCCAAGCTTCTGGATCTCGATCTCCGTCAAACTTAACAATGTCCTTGGGGTTGAAACCTTCGGGCCATACTACTCGGCGTAACCGAGAAGTGAACGCCCGGATTCCATCGATGGATCTATCGTCATGATGAGGGGGAGTCCGGCGAGGCGAGCCTCTGGCTCGACGATTGTCTTCAACACGTCGGGGTGGAGTTCGGTGCGGCGAGCCCATGACTCGGCGATCGTCGTTGTCGTTCCGACCTCGACGATGATGATCTCCATGGTCATTGTAGTCATCGTACCGTTGATCACTTCGTCGATCGTGGCCGGTACCGAAGCGTTCGTAGTCGTCGTAGCGCCAGCGTTGATCTTCTTTGTCCCGCTCTTGCCGTATGGCGGTGATGTATCGACGAAGGTTGCGGTTGAGATTTCGCCGGGCGTCTTCGACTGGTTGTATGGGGCGCCGATCGCCAGATTTCGACCGTAGCACCGACTGCTGGCGACGCGGGTAGCCACGTGGGAGCGTGAGTGCGCTTCTCCTACCGACTTTTCCTGATTTTGCTGAATGGCTGCCGCCGTCACCATGGCCTTGATCTGGGCCACAATTGGGGCCGACGGGCTATCAGATGCAATCATCGGGCCCAGTGTGTCGAGAAGTGTCTTGGAGGCGACGACGTTCTGCAGCGGTGTGTGAAAGACAGCTTGGTCTCCCAATCTAGATTGTAGGAAGTCCTCATGGAAATTACGGTCGCGAGATCGAAGCGATCGCGCTTGTGCCTCCTTACACTTACGAAGAAGGCGATCTTCCTCTGCAGCTTCTTGAATCTCTTGCTGGCGTTGGAGATCGGTTTTTTGCTCTTCTATTGTGAAGATGCCACGAAGATTGTAACAATTCCTCGCGACGCCGACGGTTTGATGGTCGAGTCGAGTGGCGTACTGAGACGAGTTGGCACGATCTTTACCGATTGGATCTGTTCGTTCAGTCCAGCACAAGTTCTCCGCGTGCGTCTGCGATGAAGTCCAGGCTTCCAAAGCGGAAAGCCTAGCCGGAGATGAAGGTGGCGATGATTCTGCTAGTTGCTGCCATTGAGTTTGTAGGAAAAGATTATAGCGCTCCCCTACTTGGCGCGCCAACTATCGAATTTTGTGGTCGGCAATGAATTTATGGGGCAGGCGCTAGATCTCAAACTCGAAGGTCACACAAGACAAAGGTTTAGACAGGTTCAGGCCCTCGACGGAGGAGGTAAGACCCTAGTCCTGTGTGCTGGGATTATTTGGATCTCTTGGATCCAAGATTGCTCATGTCTCTGTTGTTGCCCGCCCTCTCCCTTATATAATGGGGGTGGGGCGGTTCACAGAGTCCCGATCGGTTAAGGGATTCTGATCGGTTATTAGATTCTAATTAGTTACAGGATAGAGTTTACATCTTTATCTACCCTGCTAACAAATCGGATTACAATCATATCTCTTATATCTAAATATATGTTCAACTGTCCCTAGGATGTATCTCCTCGCGCACGGTAGCAAGGCTTGGCGCGGAGGTTATCCTCTGGGCCTTTTACTGGGCCTTGTCTCTCCCTTAGGCATTTCTGGGCCGGTTATGAAGACACCTGGGTTCTTATATTCCACAGACATTTATCAAGAATATCATCTACAAAGTTCTTATTATGTCATAGATGTTTTTGTATACTATTGAAAAATATTTTATTTGTATTCATGTTGGATCAACATAAAACTTTTGTTTACAATTTGATTTATTTACTAGCTTGTTGAGATATGTTCTGCTTGATGTGTGTGCGAAGAAAATTATACTTTATTGCATTTGGCTTAGAATCCAAATTTACTAATACGTATCACTTATTTACGATTCCATTGCAACGCATGGGTACCCTACTAGTCATCACAAGAAGTAGAGCTATCAACCTTAATAGGAGGATTACTTGTTTGATTAGCAATGGATAGAGGATCAATATTGCAAGTAATTCTCTTATCAACTTTGGTTACAACAAATTGCTTGTCAAGGAGTGAGTTATCTATAACTTCTAGCTCTTCATACTTAGCACTAGCTTTATCAAACTCAGTGGTAAGTGTAAGTGCATTTTCTTAAGCACCTTGAACTTATGCTTCTCCTTATCAAGTGTCATGTTTAGTTCCTCAATTATCTCAACATGTTCATCATATGAAGCAGCAGAGCCAATTACTTTCCCATCATGCTTGGCCATTAGGCAAAATGATAATGTAGGAGGTAGTGGTGTAGACTCCATGAGTGCAAGATGGAAAGACCCTTTGAATTAGGTCCATCTTCATCATCATTGTTTGAATCATCATCGGAGCTTTCTTCATCTATTACCTACTACTCTCCAACATAGGCTCAGTTCTTTCCATCACGATTGATTCTCTTGAAGTTGGTCTTCTTTACTTGCTTCTTCTTCCCTTTGAAGCAGCCCTTATATTTCTTCTTGTATTGTTATCTTGAGGCAATGTGATACTTCTCATTGCATTCATAGCATATGGTGTTGGCGAAGGGGGTTCTTCTTGTTGTTGGAGTAGCTTGATGATGATATTTTCCTATCATAATTGTCATCATTGGTGTTCATATCATTGGCGTTCATCTTCTTAAGGAGACGCCTTGTATTCTTAATGAGTAAGGTTAAGTCATCCAAGTTTTCCAAGTCGTCATCATCTTTAAGTTCGCTATCTTCATCCTTGGTCTTGAGAGCAATGTTCTTCTTGGTACTTGGAACATCCCCATATTCCTCACAAAGAGCTCATGTGCGGTGAGCTTCCTCAAGAGTGAAGTTGATGCCAACTAATTCAAGTCTCTATTTGTGAGAAGCACCACGAGCATCTTGTACACCTTTGGCAGCACCCTAATCATTTTTCTTACAATCTCAAGATTAGATAATGTTAACCTAATGCCCTTCGACTCATTCACAATGCTATTCATTCAAGTGAACATATCGTTCTCCTTCTCGTGAGGTAGCATTTTGAAAGAGTTGAATTGGTCCTTGTGAACGAACATCTTAGCCTCTCGCGCATTAGGTGCCTATGTGAATCTCATGAACTACTACAAATCTCACAAGCGGTGTTGAGATTGCTCACTCAGTTGAAGATATCAATGCTAAGAGAGTTAAAAATGGCATGCTTAGTTTGAGCGTTGAATTGTAAGTTTTTGACCTCCAATCCATATCCTTGGGTTCAAGTGGATTACGTGGAGTGGCAAATCCATACTCAACCATGCGCCAAACATTTAGACTGAAGGCCTTGAGGTAACATCCCATGTGAACATTTCAGTAAGAATAATTTGAGCCATCAAATAACGAAGCCCTACCAACATTCACACCATCTCCCAATATCCTTATTCAAGGCGGTAAAGCCTTAATTGAGCAACCTCACTATGATACCAATTGATGTGGATCGGGTGCCCAAGAGGGGGTGAATTGGGATTATTTTTGCTAATGGTCAAATTAAAAACTTAACATTTCCTAGCCCAATCTATGTGCCTATTGTTCCTAGTGTAGCCAAACAACTCCTACACAAATCTAGTGAAGCTTTGCAACATAAGTTCTAAGCATACACAAGTCTAGTATCTTGAAATTGAAAGACATGGAAGTAAATATGGAAATGTAAAAGACACAATGAGCACAACCATTTTTTTACCGAGCTCTCAAAGATTCAACGAACTTCCCTACTCCTCATTGGAGTAATCTCACATGAGTATCGCTCTTGTAATATCCTAATTAATTTTGAGCCGTTTTGGGTTGCAGTGTGGCGTGTGTGGGCTGATTTGGTCTTAAGGGGCCGTTTGGGCCATTTGTGGCTAGTTTTGACCCAAGTGGAGAGGGAAAGGTTAGTCAAACCTAGCCCATTTCCTCCCAATCCCCACCACATCCAATCCTCCCCCCCTTCCCTGCAGATATACTCCTCCTCTTCCCGCGCCTCCCTTCCTGCGTTGCCTCCCTTCCTCGCGCCCCTCCTCCCTCCTGGAGTCCCTCCTTCAGTTTTGAATTATTTTGTGGATATGTTTTGGTGATTTATTGATAGAATTTCAGGTTTTAGTGCAGTTATTATATTGGTTTGGGGAGAATTGTTATTGTGGGGTGAGATCTGGGTTCAAGCAGTGATGATCTGAAACTTAGGGCAGAGATTAAAAATAGTTCCAGTCATTTCCAGAGGGGTTGGCTGTTGGTAAAGTGGTAGAATCATCGTCTTAAGTTTATTTAGACACCAAGATCACGAATTTTGGTTTGGTAGTTTAAAAGTTATGGCTGTTTGTCTAACTGCTGTCCAAAATCTGCCTCTGCTGGCAGCAGTCGCGGAAAGCTGCAAAGTAGGGCTATCTACAAGTTGAATTAATTTTTCTAACCACCAGATTAAGTTAGGAAATTTTCTGTAGATTTCAGAAATGTCCTCCTTTACTTCATTTGGATTTGTATAAAATTAGTTATGCTATTTTGAAGTTTGCTATCCAGAACTTGCTGCTGTTGTTAGTAGTCTCGGTTTGGTATTATTTTGGCAATGTAGTGCCATTTACTAAGGGGTTGGTTATATAAGAAATTGTAGAGCATGGTCTTATATTTAATTAGAGTCAAAGAACATGGATTTTGGTTTAGCCAGTATAGAAGTTATACTAGTTTGAATGCTCGCTGTCCTGTTTGGCATTATTAATGATAGTAGCTTCAAGTGTTGCTCTTGTGCATGCCTAGCTAGAGGCCAAATTGAATTATTTCAATATCTAGAGAAAGATTGAAAATTTTCTGTAGATTTCAAAATATCATCGCTTGCTTAATTTGAAATTGTATAGAAATTGTTATCGAGTTTCGAAGCCTACTATCCTGTGAGTGGACAGAGCAGTCTTCGGAGTTGTATTAGAGAAGCTTGATAACCTAATAAAGAAAAGTGGGAAACTAGGAAATTGTGGGTTATTACCTATAGATTGCTTAAATCTTTTGGTCTCATAAGTTTGGGCACTAGAGGTTAAAATTTTGGTGTTTTGTCCAGCGGGATAGCAAGGGGCGCGTAGTTGTGAGGTCACTTTGTTGTGTTTAAATTGTTGATGCCAAATGTTATGATTGCATTATTTTGAGATGTATGTAATTTTTATTTCAGGAAGTGTGACTTCGGGGGTGGTCTCAACCCCGCGCCACCCTGTTCTTCACGGTTAGAGGCAAGTGTATCAACTAGAATGATGTTAGGATGTTAATTGCTTGCTTGTGACTATGGATATGATTATGCTAATGATTATGGTTATGTTCATGAGTATGTCTTGGATGATGATTATGTTTATGATGATGCAAATGATAAGGTGATGGATGCAAGTATGTGACAATGTGCACGTTTATATTTATGTTCATGTTTATGTTTATAAACATGTCTATGGCAATGTGAGTGTTAGAAATGTAATGCAATTTGTAATTCATTCATATCACTTGCATTTGTGCATTCATAATGGAAGAGGTGACCTGAGTGGTCTCTATGTCTCACACGAGTGAGACATGAAAGACCTACTTGTAGGACCTCCACGCGATGGAAGGGAATGAGAGGTTGCACGACGGGTGTGCACTCAGTTATAGTAGTATGAGCTATGAGATGGCAATGTGCATACGGCATTCTGCATTGCATAATTGAACGGATATTCTCAAAGGTTGAGCTACGAGTTTGTACATATGCGTGAAAAGCATGGTGTGTTTTATGAAATCAATTGCATTTATATGTGATGTTGTGGCTATATGATGTATCTTGCTGATTTTTGGACTCACGCTTGTTTATTTAAATATTTTTTAGGTACCACATGACGACATGGGGAAAAAAGGGTTGTAGCATCACCTCTTCACTTCACATGGAAACAATAACCATAGACTATCGCGAATCTTAAATTTATAGTATCACCTTTCCGTCTTGTGGACAAGAGTTGTTGGGTTTACCTGGTTATGTTTTGCTAAAATAATGAACAGAGCTATGATTTGATATTGTGGTTACTTTTTGTTAATTTGGATTGGGGTTCAATTCTATCATAATATCAGATATCCGCGTAATTTAGTCATTATTGTTACCTTATATTATCTTCTCAAGTAGTTTTGTTTAGTTGCTATGTAGATTTTATTTGGAGATGATTTTGGTTGCTGAAGCTCAGTTTTTATGTAATAGTGAGCTTGCTGAAATTTTGGTTTATTTTACTATTTAGTTGTCATCTTTTGCATGAGGTAGTGACATTCTGGGCATACAGAATGCCAAGGTGTTACAGTTGGTATCGGAGCGGGCTTTAGGTCCGTGGTGTGAAATTAGAAAATTACTCTAGAGTGAACTAAAATTTTGATTTGAGAAATTAGAAACATGGCTTAGGTATAAATTCTTTAAAAAATTTCCATAGGACAATAAACTTAAAATTTGATATAGGTTGGTTAACTAATTTAAAACTTGACACACTCTGATGCATAGTAGAAAGGGTATGGGTAATCATTGCATTACACTTTAATTTCTGATTTGAGCATTGATGATATATATGTGTTGAACATGATGGTGTTATGATGATGTATATTGCTATGATTATGATTGAGTGGCTCAAGGAATGTGATTATGTGAATTAGATGTATCAAGGGTTTCAATCGTTGTCTATGTGGCCGTGGTAGATGTTGTGGTTGTTTGCGTGGTACGTGGTAGAGGCCTTGGTTGTGGGTGTGACTGCAGAGCCACTACCTAAGGTTTAGGACCCTCGTATGGGAGAGTTGTTGTCTATGTATGTCTTAGATCGGAGAGTTTGTTGAGAAGGTTGCTTTCTTATATCTTCAATGGTCTGAGACAAAGAGAAAGTGTTTAGTGAATGAGTCTTTATTGATTGTTATTACTACCGCTCTAGTGATTGGTTTTGTTGGTTAATGTTGGTTGTTTTGCGGAAAATTGTAACCTTTTGTATGTGTATATCGGTTTCGTTTAAAAGAATTTGTTAAAGTTTTGAACAACATGCATATGAACAAAGGATTTCATCATGAGTTCAAAAGAAAATCGAGGAATCTTTTGATCCAATGATCCAAACTCAATGAAACTTTGTGGACACCTTCCTATGGATGTCAAAACCTATTCCAATTGGCGATTGTAAGAATCGACGCCAAAGTTTCAACCTTTTCAAATTTACGGAATCGCATACAAGAACGGGTACAAAACTAAAAACTGAGCTCCAAAGTTGCTCGTGGGTTCTTAATGATCAAGATGATCCTTGATGACTTCCCACATGTCACAGCAAGCTAGAACACAAGACAAGAACGCACAAAACCTGATCTTCCAAGATTGATCCTCTTATGAACAAAAATTAGTTTCTTGTAAAAAAGAACACAAGATTTGCCTAGATGATTGTGATATGGCCTGAAGAAGACTCATCCATCAATCATACATCCTCAGCAAAAGATCCAAAAGCATTTAGAAGGAGGGGAGGCAAACCCAACTTGCATGAAAGTAAATTGCATGAATGTAAATTGCAGAATTTAAAGACTGAATTTAAAGCATAATGTAAATGCAAAAAGTAAATTAAGAATTGAGAGGAATGGATTAATGTAACACCCCGGCAACCCACGTGCCCTAAATGTTACACTTTCAAGCGACAACAACACAAAGACATAAGAGAAACAACCATTCAACCTAAACATGCTAGTAGGTTGCCGAATTAATTAAAAATTTCGGCAGCACCTTCCCTAAAACTTGGACATCCACTCAGCAGACAAAAGACAATAATCATTCTAATATCATCTACAACATGTCATGGAATCAATCAACCATCATGACCAACTAAGCACACAACTAAACATAATATCATCAAGGATTAATTAAACTTAACTACAACACGATTACATAATGAATTCAACTAGTTTTCAGAGTGAACTGATTAACCGAACTAATCTTTTAACATGTCATGAGCGTGAGTGGAGGTGCAGCTAAGTCCCATCCCTGCAAGTCGCTCTCAGGGTACCTAAAAATATTAAACAAACAAGCATGAGTTCAAGACTCAAAGAAAGTGCATCACAAACCAATTTACACAATTAAATCAACGAGAAGAGCATACTTTTATCCAAATCCATGAATTTATAAAACAAAAATATCAATAACATTTACCTCTTTTCACTTCATTACTTACTTCCTACACGTACCTCTTTAAATCTCTTTGGATGAGTCCACGACTCAATTCCCAACTCTACATATTTCTATTGAACTCAAAATCATCGTTAGGATGCAATGCGACATGCATGCTCATGAATGCTCTTTTCTTTGCACGCATCGCACGCCGAGTGCACACCCGGTGTGCACCCTCACGCCCCTTCCATCCCGTGGAAGGTGCCTACTTCATCGCTCTCGCTCCCATTCACTTCGATAAATGGGACCACGAGGTAGGACTTTCGTGTTCACTACGTGTGAACACAGAGGCCCGCATCGAATGGGTCGCTTCTTCCATTATGAATGCACGTATGCAATTAAAATGAATACATGTGCAACTTCATTCATTTTCACCACTTGTATAGTCATGCCCAATTTCATAAACATCACCAATTCATCCATCCATGAATTACCGTTTTACTAGTCTAAGCAAATTCAAGAAATATGCATGGTAGCACATCATATCATATTCATATGCACAAGCAACCAATCAACATTATAATATCCTTCTAGTTGATACACTTGCTTTCTACGAGAGGAATGGAGTGGCGGGAAGAAGAAGCCACTCCCAAGCTACTCCACCTGGAAATACAATTGTGCACTCAAATTCACATGTTCTAGAGTCAACAAACAGCACTTTCACTCCTAAATCAAATTTGCCCCAAAACTCTGAATTCATACAAAACTAGTTTAGATAGCCCACTTCACCATAGCATAACTACTGCTATATAACTTTAAATTGAGCAAACGAAGACATTTTAAGCATCTACATAAATTTTTTCATCTATCTCTAGGCAATTGCAAATTCCAACTCGGTCTCTAACTTGTCATAAATCACAGAACAAAATTGAATCTGCTACTAGTCACAATTTGGACAGCAAAAGGTAAAACTTGCATAACTTTTTAATGGTTGAACCAAATTGAGTGAACTCTGTTTATAATTAATCACAAGAGGATAATCTACAACTATATTATAGCCATTCATTCAGAAGATACATTACTAGTTCCCAGATTAGAGATGAACAGAGGTTATATACATTAACTATAGTTCTGAACAGCAGGTACTAAAATGAACATAACTTTTAATTGGCTAAGTAAAAATTTGCATTCTTAGGCTCCAAATTACCACAAAAGGATAACCTATAGTTTCCCCATATCCATTTTCTCAACACCTGAAATTAAAGTCCTCAAACTGCCCACTGAACGTCAGACCAACTCTGAACTTTCAGCAGAAATCTCAGTTCTGGACAGCAACTTCAACAGGACAAAACTTTTGATTCCTAACTCCAAATCAAGGATACAAATACACTTTCTAAATCTACAGGAAATTTCCTACATTTCTCTAGGCAATCAAAAATCCTAATTCGGCCTGTTGCTATATCAAATCTTCAGTTGAACATTTCGGCGCAATCCACAACCTAATCTGGACAGTCAACACCAAAAATGGCATAACTTTCAAACGGCTGAACAAAACTTAGTGATTTCGGTCTTCATTGAAAGATAATTCTATTATATACAACTTTTGAAACAGACGGTCCCCCAGAAAACGAACCTAGAATATTCTAATTTGCACCCTAACACGGTGACCTAATCTGCCCAAGACAGAAAGCAGCTCAGATCTAGTTTTCCTCAAATCCATCTAGTTGCAGCACATGATTAGAAGCTATTAGCACGAATTTTTCCCCACTACAGCACCTAATCCCCCCACAAAAACTTAAAATTAACATACCTCTCCTCCCAACCACGATCTCCCTCCAAACAGCAGGAATTCGCCGGAGTTCTTGGATCGGATGGTTCCCCAAATGAGAGAGCAAGGAGAGGGGAGGTAGGGGAAGGAGAGGGGGCGGCTTGGAGGGGGGAAAAGGAGTGGCGTGCAGCCAAAGGGGGTGGGGAGAGGTGGCTGCAAGAGGGGCGATGGGTGGGAGGAGACAGGAGGGGGTCGGCAGGAGGGAGCAACACGAGTGGGAAAAAAAAGAGAGAGGAGGGGATTAGATGGGAGGAGAAAAAGAGGAGTGGTAAAATTGCCAATTTTTCTCCTGCAGCCAATTTCTAACCCTGTAGCTGTCAAAAAGGCTCACCACACTCCCGACTAGAAATTCCTAAAAACAGGAGAAAGATCTAGAATATTACAATTAAACTTTCATTTCTGGAAGGGATGTTTACAAAGCCTCACAATAAAGTGGGCAAAGCTCAAAGGAGCACAACAACCTCAAAATCTTCAAGATGAGGAGGGCTACCCCTACCCCTCTATTTATACTACTCTTGGGCCACCTACCACCCTTGCATGAGCTTCTAAACCCTAGAGCACTCATCAAGGGCTAGGATTAACCCATTCAACCAGCCATTCAAGGGCTCACCCAAAACCCACACACATAATGGGTTTTCATGCACGATTTTCAAAGCATACTAACTAGACCCGCTAACCTATCAACTAGATTAAGATCCAATGGCTCTCATTGATACATGTAGCGCCTAGCTAGCATCTTATACATTCCTTGTCTTCACGGCTTGCCACGACACGCTCTCCGATCATCTTTCGCGATCCCGATCGTCAAACTCCAACAAGACTCGCCTAGTCCCAATCATCCTTCGCCTCACCATGATCTAGCTTCATCGACCGCAACCATCAAAAGTAAGGAAACACTGTTAGTGTTATGCCCTTGAGGCAATCATTTAGATGATTGTAACATGACTATGTTTATGAATAATAATATAATTATTGGTCCAATGAATGTAATTCGATAAATTATGTGACTTGCTTATGAAGCTCTTTACTTATTGATGTAATTCGATAAATATCTCTCGATCGAATATCATCATATAGGACAACGATGAATAGATCAAAGACATGAACTGATCGATGATCATGCTTCATAGATCATGGATATGGAGATATCATCTATACATTGTGGACGCATGTCGAGAACATGGGTTAGATAGACCGCCATGGGACACCGCGAGAATGTTACATTCTTATGTGTCACCAGGTATCTAATACATAGTAGATGTATGATCCTTATACCTGAGATTGTCATATTCTCTACATGTGTAATAGTTTTCCTTGGGGCTATCAAACACTACTTCCTATCCGGATAGTTATAAAGGTAGCTTTCATGTTTACTATGAAACGCAAGTGAGGAAGTGAGCAATAAGATGGAATTTGCCACTCCAATGAAACAGAGATATATGACAAGGCCACTCATGTGAAATGATTAAGGAAGTGCATGGCCATGCCATTATTGAGGAGTCAATCACAACTTATTAATATATTACGGATACGAGAGATGGATTGAATCATCAAAGGATGACATGCTTCTCGCCTGAGTTCAATCTTCATATACTTGGCAAAGGGATTATTACATGAGTACTTTTGATAGGTTATGTCCGATTTGATCATAGTATGTTTGGGAGTTGGCATGCTTTGCAAGGAGCCGCTACCAACCGTTGGATTGAAAAGGAGTTTTCGAATCCATGTCCAAACGCACGTGAACTGCGCAGGTCACACACTTAATAGGTCGATGCATTATTTTGGATTGGATCTCGTAATTAATGGACCTCGTGGGCTTAGCATACTAATGGGCCCTGGTTTAGGGTTTCATCTCATGGCTATATAAGGAGTGGAGGAGGGTGGGCGCAGGTGTGCTTTCCACGGTTTATAAGTGTTTCACCCAAACCCTAGCCTCCTCCTCTCGCTGTTCTTGCCGAGCGACTCAGGTGCTTGCACACCGACTCATGGTGTTCCATCCCCAAACGTGTGGACTACTACGGTGACGCCGCTGCGATTACGGCGTGGAGGACAATTCACAACGAGGCGAGGACGATCCACTCCATCGATGCAACGACCGCGGCAAGGACGCATCCACTACATCGACGTGGTGAAGGATTCCACAATCGCGCGCCTAGTGGTAATCTAATCTATGATTCCTTCTTGCGAGTAGCTTTTTGGTTACGGTAGATTTTTTGTGCTAGCGTAGCATACCGCGTTCCTCTTCAAACACATCATATAGCAATGTCCAAATTGATATGCAATAAATCTCACGCAATTTCAAAATTCAAACTCAACATTTGCTCTATTGTCCGCACTACCACCTCCACGGGGCCGGGTAGTGCCGCCGGCACTACCGCTCCCACATGACCGTAATGCCACTCCCTAAAAACCAGCGAACACCTCTCTTTGGAATATAACTATCGCTTCCCAAGCATTACTACACTCGACCGCACTACCGCTCCCACATGGCCGGTAGTGCCGCCTCTGGCAGACACAACTCAAATTGCTTCATATCCAATTCAAATCAAATTGAAACCAGAGCAAACCAAGCTTAAATTTAGTCAATTACTCATCACCAACATGAGTAGACCTCCACTTGGTCTTTCAATGTATGTAGCTCGCCCTCGTGTTGGTGTGATTTTTCAAAGGGTCGCTTTTTGGGATTTCTTGGAGGCGGTGCTATCGGCTCTTATGAGCGAGAATGAACTAAAATTTATGATTTTGAGAATATAATTTCATATCTTTTGACATTACTATGTGATTGGGAATTTCTTCTCTTGATGGTCGCGGAGACGATGGTGCTAGGTCATGGTGAGGCGAAAGACGACTAGGACTAGGCGAGGTCGGCGAAGGTCCAAGCGGTCGAGGATCACCGTAAGATGATCGGAGATGGAGTCGTTGATGGTCGCAGGACGATGGTGCTAGGTCATGGTGAGGCGAAAGTCGGTGGGACTAGGCGAGGTGCGCCGAAGGTCCAAACGGTCGAGAATCACGTAAGATGATCGGAGATGGAGTCGTTGCAAACCTAAAAGACAAGGAATGGATGAGATGCTAACTTGGAGCTACTCGAATCAAGGAGAAGGAGGCCGTTGGATCGCGGTCTAGGTGATAGAGTGGCGGGTCTAGTTAGTATGCTTTGAAAAGCGTGCAAAAACCTAGTATGGTTGTTGGGTTTGGATTAGCCCATGTATGGCTGTGTGAGTGAGTCAATCCTAGCCCTTTAGATGATCCTTAGGGATGAAGGAACTCATCTAAGGGTAGAGGATGGCTCAAGAGTAGTATAAATAGAGAGGTAGGGGTAGCTCTCCCCTCTTTAATGGTTTTAGAGGTTTGTGTGCTCTTTTGAGCTTTGCCCACTTTGTTGTGTGGCTTTGTAAACCTCCCATCCAGTAAATGCAAGTTTAATTTCCTCAAGTCTCGAATTTATTTAACGCATTTATATTATGCTTTAAATTCATTCTTTAAATTTCGCGAATTTACATTCTTGCAATTTAATTTCCGCACATTTGGATTTTCCTCCTCTCCTTCTAAATGTCGAGGATGTATGATTGATGGATGAGTCTTCTTCGCACCATATCCCAATCATCTAGACAAATCTTGTGCTCTTCTTTGCAAGAAACCGATCTTTTGCTCTTTAGAAGATCATTAGGATCGGGTTTACGTGTTCTTGACTTGTGTTCTTGCTTGCTTTTACATGTGGAGGCTATCCAAGATCATCTTGATCATCAAAACCCCAAAGCAAGTTCAAGATCAAGTTTTTGGCTTTTATCTTACTTGGTGCATTCTTCCTTTAATTTGAAAAAGGTCAGAACTTTCACGTCAATCTCTTGGATTGAAGGTTGAAATAGATTCCTGACCTCCATACGAAGGTGCATACCAAGTTTCATGAGTTTTGGACCAACCGGTCAAAAGTTGCATCATTTTTACTTTTGAAATTGTGTTGTGTGTTTTGCTGATTTTGAGGCCCTGCTCGCTTCTTGGTGTGGTGCTACCGGTCTCCTAGTGGTAGCACTGCCAACGAGAGCAATTTGCTCCTTCTCATTTACTCTTTTTGATTGTTTCATCTGTGGGCTTGGTTGGATCATTTTGAGTGGGAAAATTTTATTTGGAATCATTCACCCTCTCCGACGCCATCTCGGTCCTTGATTGGTACAACAAGGCATAAAACTTCGTGGTCGTGCCACTCGTGAGACCCATTGGGTGGGAGGTTGTGCATAAGCATCGGTGATGGCGTAGTCATAGTAGCCATATGAGTCATAGCTCCTTGCGCCTCGACGACGCCATAGGAGCTAGAGCTATCCCGTGGTGCGTTATGGCTGTCGGTTTGATCCTTTCGCTTCCCTCCGATGTCGCCCTCAGTGGATTGGGAGCGCCATGGTCTCGCTCCTGTGTTTTATGAGTGAATCGCGACTCCTCAGAAATCGATGGGATGCTGCTCTTCTCATTGGTATGTGAGAGATATGCAGAGCATCGGTACCAAACTCACCGCCATCGGTGTCCATTTTGGAGCTGCTATCATTGGACTCTTGGTATGGCGGGCTCAGACGGTCCCGCTCTCAATGGAGTCATCACTCCCTATGTAATGTCGCTCATTTGTAGGATGCTTCCCCTTTTCTTTGGAGGATGCTCTCCTTTTTCTTGTATCCCTTCTCGACATTGATTGGTGCTTTCTCTTCCCTGTGTGAGTGTCCCCGACTGTCCTGTCTGCCTATTCGGGGATGCTTCCATCCCCAGTATCCTTTCTTAACATAGCAGGGTGAATCGGGTTTGACACAAGCTGTGATGGGAGAGGGGTGTCACTCACTGTGTCCTCCTCATCAAGTAATGGGTCACCATTGGATCTTCCTTTTTCATCCACTATTGGATCGGATTTGCATCATCACATAGTGTAAGCTCTATAAGATGCTGAAATGGATCATCTTCATTTGAGCACCTTTGATTTTTTGCGGTTTGAATTCGAAGCCGAAGATTGTAGTTGACGTACACCAGCTTATGAAGCTTCTTGTATGACAGGAAGTCACGATTTTTTGTGTGGATGAAGGTAAATGTACTCCAATTGCGCTCACATCCACTAGAAGATGCGCATTGTGGCTCAAGACGTAGGGGCAAACCATCGGAGCATAGGTGTTTTCGAACCAACATATCCCACCAATGTGCCGCAAGTTAACGAATAGAACAATAAGTACTAACGAGCACCGATTTCATTACATTTAAGATAGTATAAAGGAAAATACTAGGGATATTTTGCCATCATTAGCCATCCTCGTAGCTAGAGCAATCGAGAATGATCCAGCCTTCCTACAAAAAACCTTGTAGTCATGAAGAGCTTGCGGCAGACTATCGATATCACCGACAAGTGCTTCAAAGGTATCCGGGAGATTTGGCAAGAAGCTGCTATTCGTGTTGTACGCGTAGGCAGTCTGGGGGTTTAAGGCGGCGGTAGTATGAAGCAAAACGAAATATGTCAGCACAAGTATGTAACGTATGTGCAACTTCAAGATATTGTGTTCCTGGACAAGAATGTATTACAGCGCTCATATAAGTGTGGCGCGTTAAGTCGCTCTATTCTTCGCCCACCACGCCCATGTATATCCGGTTTGTTCTTTGGAGAGTCATGGAAACAACTATCGATACTCTGTGCGCATTATGGTGTACCGTAGGATCGCCTTGCTCGGTAGATACCCTTTCGTGATCGGCGAATCTTAGGAAAGAGTACAACGATTCCACTAACTTGAAAATAGCTCAAAGATTATCCCACGGTCCAAGTTCGAGAGGCAACCGTACGCATACGTCCCCTCTGTGGTATCAACAAAGCGAGAACTTATAAATTCTTCGACAGTACCATCCATTGCATGAACTTGTCCTTGTGATGAAAGAAACTGTCCAAGAACATGTAGTTAGTGCCAAACGAGTTGCATTCCGCTTGACCAACTCGCCTCAATATGCTTCTTCATCATAGCATGAAGGTTGGAATGATTGTATATCTATCGAGAGATTTTCCTTGCACTCTCAATAACGGAGGCATGATCGTGGAACTCTCCATGCGCTTGACATCAAATTAATGGTGTGGGCCACACAAGGTGCCGCTACACGATGTTGCGCATCTTTGTCGTGCGATGAGCTTGCACACCTTCTTATAGTTGGCGCCATTATCCGTGACAATCGCACTACATTTGTCGGAACCACCTTATCGACCTATGAAATATATTTCCCGTGTGAATAAACAAAATGAAAACCTCCATTACGTGATGCGTACATCAATTATATTTCAGAAGAGGACCAACGAAACCAAGTACTTTGCGCAAGTACGAGGCATCATGAGATAGGCCCACAGTATCAATGGACTTGTGGAATAACATAGTGCCATTGGAGTAAATCATGAAGTTAATTATTCTCATGCGTACTCGGCTCCGGCCCAAGAATCGCACATGATTGTTACTCCGCACGTGAGGCCATTCTGCTTGAACTTTCTAACTTCTCTTTATGTCCGCTTTATTGGGCGTCTAAATATTTTTCATCTATATCTCGCCCACTTGGGGATGGGACATCCCTCGTCGCAAATGGAATATAGTACAACAATGTTAGCTATGAATCGTTGCATAATCGAATGAACATTTTAAAGCTCACTTACTGAGTATTTTTGCATTTCTCACAGCTAACAAAGTATGGATTATCTGCTTTCTACCTCGCAATACTCAACAGGAAAAATTTGGCCCACGTCGAGACAATGGCCTATTTTGCACTCTTCCCTTCTCGTGTCCACTAATGGCTATCAATCCTTGGTTGCATAGGGCCACGGTCGTCGAATCAACGTTGTAATCCCCACCATCCGCAGCCTTTCTCGTTGTGAGGAACTCCAAAACATCTTCGACAACGGACCTATGAGATCTCTTCCACTGGAGAAGCCACTACCACCATCATGCTCAAACCTGCTACCTGCCTAGCTCCTAAATTCTTCTTCCGCCCTGGAGGCAGCCATGGTATGCTGGAGTTGATCCTCCTCATCAAGATCACCCATGTACTTTGAATATACACTTCTTCTCACGGAATCTCTAGTTGCTCCTTCTTTCCTCAGCCTCCTCTCTCTCTTGTCCTTCTTCTTATCCTTCAGACTATCTAGGTCACGTTGAAAGTACTTGCGAACTTCAATAGGAACTTTACTACAATGGACAACACTCGTACCGCACCTTACCAAGTGTTGCTTCAGTCAGGTTGCATCGCCTCCTTTCTTCTCTTTGAGATATTGCTTGCATCGAAATTCACCACCCAATTTCTGCCGTTCCCACACCACATCGACTTGGTCTACCATATGCTAATAGAAACAATAAGAAGTAAGCATGTATGCAATTTACGAAAGAAATTGCTTGTGTAGATAATTTGAAAGAAATAGCTTATGTCAAATCATGGTCGTTTCAAAGTTCAAGCTCCATGAAGTCGGGTTTTGGTGTTAATGACAAATCTAATCTTGAGACTAACTATTTTGATAATTATAATATTGATTAGTCTCAATTGTTAAGTAATGACAAATCTTTTATAAGACTAACTCTTTTGGTGAGCTTAACTATTATTAGTCTCATATTTGGATGGAAAATGGAAAACCTAAGGTATGCACTTGTATTCACTCTATCGCCTTAATGCATACTTAGGATTCAACTTAAAGTATGAACTCATCCGTTGTTTTAGTCCAAATATGTGCATTATGTTCCTAATTCATATATTACATGAATGTACACATTTAGGGGGAGTTTATAATTTAACTTGTTGTTTCAATAGTATTGATCCATGTCTGATTACTAAATAACATATAAAGGATCAAGACTTTGAATAATCGCTTGAGTATATTTAACTTGTGTAGTTAATATATACTCATGATAATTTAAATACAATTTAAATTGTGTTCGTTGCCATTCAATCAACAAAGAACTAGTCATGTGTTGATGGTTCACTTTGTTGATCCTAGGGCAATAGAAAGTTCTTGAGTATATGAAGCATTA